>VXAY01012530.1:6073437-6242095 GCA_013399855.1 Oxyruncus cristatus
AGAAGATAGGAGTTGAAAGATAACCAGAAAGGCGCAATATAAATCTGTTAATTTAAGCTTAGAATTAACTTCTTTCTGCAACTTCTTGTAGCTGAGTCTTTTCGTAGATGTCAGCTAAGAAACGTCTTCATTTAGCTCAAGGGTTTGGAGCTGTAGAAGCAAGTTTCTAGTCTCAGCTCTCTTTTATGGACACGGTAATTGTATAGCAGAAAATGTAGAGATAGAGAAGGAGAGTAACTTTGTTTCTTACATAATGAAAAACATAAATTTGTTTGAAAAACTACTTGATAGACAAAAGCCATCTAAATTGTTCAGAGTGTAGTCCTTCAAACAGCTCATTTTGAAAAGTGTTTGTATACCTGCTGTTTTCTATTTCTTTAGCTTTTTGGTGGGGAAAAATGTTGCATGAAAGTATTTAATTTTAATAATCTCTCAAGATTATTTTATATAAGACATGATTTTCATGAGTGGGGGAAAAAGAAACTCCAAGGAAAACTGAGAGACTGAGTCCACTAGCCATGAAGGCAGAAGATATTAAATAGTAGCAGCATGTTTTAACAGGAATATTTCTTAACCACTGATCCAGCTCTCATTTTACCTCTGTGAAGACTCAAATACTACCAAGGCTTTTGCAGGGAAATAATGATACAGCAGTTGAAGAATGTTTAGTCTATCACTATGTGAAAAAGCATAAAGGATTCAGGGGGAGGGAAAAAATTACCTTTGAAAATCTGATTCTTCTCTGCAGTTACCAGCTGAATTTTTGCCTGGGTATTACTGGAAAAAAAAAAAAAGAATTAAATGTATCAGGTTTACTCTGTATTGCAGGGAAGCAAGTGAACTGTGATTCACACTTAAAAAGAAAAATAATCTTTGAGAAGTTTCTATGGGCTTACTAAGCTAAAAAGAATTAAAGGAGGCCATATCATTCAGTCTGAATCAGTTGATAGATGTGTTAAAAGTTGTAAAAATAAGCTTTACTTTTAAATATGGTTTTGTCTTTAGACATGATACTGCTCTTCAACATGCTGTAATTTCATACCATTCCTTCTTTTATGCCAAGTATATGTTTAGACCTGTCATGTCATTCTTTGTTATAATGTATATATATGAATTGGTGCTGAACTTATTTCAGATTGATTATGTAACTTTTAAAATGTTTCATTAAATATTCTTTCAACAGGTAAGATTTTGGTACAGGTTATCTCAGGGTTCCCAGCTTTCTGTCTTTAAGAGAACTGCATTGGATGGAAGTTTGGAAAAATTATGTGACATTTCAGGATCGCCTGAGATGAAGTGGACAAAGGGGAATATACCTGTAGAAAGTGCAGCTGAGGAATTACCTTTTCAGGTAATTAGAAATTGCATTTACATTGCTTTCAAAAAGTTACTCCAATTTGGCCTTTAGAATTAATTTAATTTTATGATGAAACGTAAAAAGAGAATTTCTATTCTTTAATGCTCATACGAAAAAGAATTTTATTCCACTTTTTCTACAGGTGCATCTACTAAAGAACATGGCCATTGTTTCAATATTCTATACGTTAGAATAACTTTTTGTAATGAACATCAAGTAGCAATACTGCAGTAGCTTTTAAAAAATGAACTTTCTATGAAAACTGCTCAGCAGAGTGAGGACCTAATTATGCTGCCTACAAGCAGAAGAATCATAGAATCCTGGAATCATGGAATTGTTTGAATTGGAAGGGATGTCAAAGATTACCTAATTCCACCCCCCACTGGCAGGGATGCCTTTCACTAGAGCAGGTTGCTCAGAGCCCTATCCAGCCTGGCCTTGAACACCTCCGGGCATAGAGCATCCACAGCTTCTCTGGGCAACCTGCTCCAGTGCCTCACCACCCTCACAGTAAAGAATTTCTTCCTGATATCTAAACTACATATACTCTCTTTCAGTTTGAAGACATTCCCTCTTGCCCTGTCACTACATGTTCTTGTAAATAGTCTCCCTCCATCTTTCTTGGAGGCTTCCCTTGCAGAAAGCTTCAATTAGGTTACCCCGAAGGCTTCTCTTTTCCAGGCTGAACAATCCCAATTCTCTTAGCCTTTCCTCATGGGAGAGGTGCTCCATCCCTCTGATCAGTTTTGTGGCCCTCTTCTGGACTTGGTCCAACAGGTCAGCATCCTTCCTGTTCTGAGGACCCCAGAGCTGGACACAATACTCTACGTGGGGTTACACAAGAGCAGAATAGAGGTGCAGAATCACCTCCCTTGAATTTCTGCTCAGCTTCTTTTGATGCAGACCAGGGTATGATTGGGTTTTTGGACTCCAAGTTACATTGCTGGCTCATGTCCAGCCTCTCATCCCCCAGCACCCCCAAGTCCTTCTCGGCAGGGCTGCTCTCAATCTGTTCATGCCCCAGCCTGTATGGATACGGGGGGTTACCCCAACCCAGGTGTAGCACCTTGCACTCGGTCTTACTAAACTTCATGAGATTCCCATGGGCCCACTTCTCAAGCTTTTCCAAGTCCCTCTGGCATCCCATCCCTCAGGTGTGTCAGCCACATTACTCAGCTTGGTGTCATCTGCAAATTGAACTTGAACCCTTCGTCTATGTCATTAATTAAGATATTAAATAACACTAGCTTAAATACAGATCACTGAGAGACACCACTTGTCACTGACATTCATCAGGACTCTGAGCCTTTGACCACTAACCTTGGGATGTGACCATCCAACCAGTTCTTTTTCCACCAAACAATCTACCCATAGAATTCACCTCTTCCAGTTTAGAGAAAAGGATGTTGCGGAGGCCATGTCAAAGGCTTTACAGAAGTCCAGATAAATGACATCCACAGTCCTTCACTGATGTAGTCACTAGGTTGTTCAGGCAGGACTTGCCCTTGGTGAAGCTGTGCTGGCTGTCTTGAATCACCTCCCTGTCCTCCGTGTAACTTAACATCACTTACAGGAGGATCTTTTTCTTGATCTTCACAAGAAGAGAATTGAGGCTGACAGTGCAGATACTACAATTTGCAGCATTGATCACAAAAACAATTGGCAGTTTTCAAGCTTAATTTTCTTTTTACATGATCTCAGACTACACTTTGCTTAAACCTAGAACGGACATGTTAGGGAAATCAGCAACTCAAATATAAGGATTCAGTAAACCAAAATTCCACTTTTGGTCTTCTCATTTTATGTCTCACCTATAAAATAATCAAAATGAAAGGTCATTATTGGTAATTTATTAATTACTTTACTCCCTTTTATGATCTCCTGAGTGTTTCCTTGTATTTACAAATGCATCCTTACAATCCCCACATTTAATGTACCACATGGTGTTGACTTCAGTAGGCACGATATAGATGGACACAATTAAATGGAGTCGTAAATCATCATATTTGGTAACCCTGAATAGCTAATTTAGGAATATATATAGCTTGTAGCTGTTCCAGCAGGAAGACTATTCATTCAATAGTGATGGCTTTTACCAGTTTCGATTGAAACAAGGGCATCTGAGTTGCATAACTCTCCATAGGTGAAGGTAGCTATGGCTCTGACAATTGAGGAGCAAATTTCTAACCTGGTAAAATCTCAATTGTAGTTTTTCTTGGCTGGTATTTAGAGTTGGTTGTAGGCAGTATTTACTTTCTGTACAAATGTTGTAAATTATAATGGAATATATATATGTGTGTGTGTGTGTCTTTTTTAATGTCACTTTTAATGAAATTTTTTTTTTCATCTTTGCAGATTATTTTACGAGGTACTATTCTAACAACAAATGCTACTGTTGCTATTGATGACATCAGTATAACAGAGGAATGTGTAGTTGTGAATAGACCACTTCCAGGTGTCAGCCAGGAAAGTGAAGGCAAGTTTTGTGGTTTGCAATACATTTTCCCCAATGTCTGTTATGTATAACTGTGATTTGACTGACAACTTGAAATACCTTTAATAAAGTGGAGGATAATGTGAGAACAAAAGTCTGTGTGCTGTATTTAATCATCTCCCTTGAAGTGTTCCAGGTCAGGGTGGCTGAGGCTTTGAGCAACCTGGTCTAGTGAATGGTATCCCTGCCCATGGCAGAGGGGTTGGAACTAGGTGATCTTTAACTTCCCTTCCAATCCAAACCATTCTATTATTCTATAATGAAGGCTCTCATCCTTGTGATATACAGTAGCTGCTATAAGTAGTTTTTCCTAATTCTGCAAAGAGAGCTGTGGTGGGAATTTCCAGATACCACTTAGTATATAATACCTGCTCATGTACACATTTGGACACAAAGGCAGAAGAAAAACATCTTATACCTTGCACTGGAGAGCAAATTCCACTGCATTACCTTTAGGACAGAAGGCTTCTTCCATTATTACTGTAAATATCTAATATATTATAATAAGTGTCCACCATACTTGTCTGTGTACTCACATTCTTTAATCTTGAAGTGCCAATAGATGAAAATATAAAATAATCTTACCTTCTGTCAGACAGCTACTTCTAGTCCTCTTGATAATAATAGCTACTTTTCAAAAATGGCATGGGCACATATGCAGTCAGGGGTAATGTTTATGAGTTATAGCTAGCTGATAGTTGAATTTCTTCTCTACTGAAAAATTTAAGGGCATTAAGAAGACTTCAGTGTTGTGTTCTTAAGGTTTCTCTGATCCCTATATAGAGGTTGATGGTAGCTAAGTATTTAAAGAAACATTAATTATTTTCCTTTCCCACTTACCCATTAGCCACACAGATATTGTTTTTAGAAAGTGTATAAGTGTTCTTTTGTTTTTTGGGGTTTTTTTTTAAGCCCTGTCTGGATAGAAATAGGAGTATTTTCAAAAGTTAAGTTACACAATAAAGATGAGAAGCTGCACATCATTCCTCTCACTTGCTCTCTTTCCAGAAAACTACTGAAGTAAACCCAGTAGACCCTGGCTTTTTGTTTCCCCATTCACTGAAATTTGGGGTGTTTTCTAATATATAGGTTGAGGTGCAAGCTGGTAGTGGTGCAGCTTTCACTGTGATCTGAACAGAGGGAAACCACCTGCTCCCTATTTCAAGGGAAAGAGCAGGCAGCTGTGCACAGCCCCTCACCCCTGAACAGCCTGGCTGTGTAACATTAAGGTGTATTTGATAATTTAGCACACAAAAGTTTGAATATTGTGGAGAATAACATATAGTCTAAGAGCATCAGACACTAAGATCAGCTGAGTTTCTTACCAATTATGATACAATCTAGCACACTTCATAGGTGATGTTGTGTTCCTTACACCGAGTACATTGCCATATTAAAAGATCATATATGTGTTTTTACTTACATTTTCTTTTCTGATTTTTAAGGGGAAACAGAATTTGCAGATGCTAATGCTTCATCTTTTTACTGTCCACCGGGATTTTTTTCATGTGGGGATGGACAATGTATTTCAACTGACAAATTTTGTGATTTTACGCCTGACTGTTCAAATAGCCGTGATGAAGCCAAGTGCCGTAAGTGAAAATGTAAAAATCTATGTTGTTAAGCTCCTGTGACTGTGTTTGTTTGTCCTATTTGCAATGCTTTCATGACCTCATAAATCTTGCAATTTAATTAAAAGTAAAAGCTCTTGAGAAATAGTTACTTCACTTTGATTCTGTTCTGTGAATTTTTCCCCTTTTATTTTCTGTAGCAACTACTCTGCTCCTAGTACTAAAACCAGGAAAAAAAGGTTTTGATTAATTATTTAGTAGAAGCTACTGCTTAAAAGACAGTATTTTATTTTATAATGCTAGTGCAGTGGTCACAGACTCGCATTCAAATTGTACATTTTGTATACTCAATTTTGAGGTTAAGATGCCACAGCTGTCACCAAAACCACAAATATGGTCACTGATATTTTTTAAGCTGAGTCAGCATTTTCTGTTTGGATGTGCTATGACTCCAGCCAAGGCTTCATGCCTAGGCTTTCTCTGCATGGAAACAAATGAGTGGGGAAGTAAAGGGAGGTGATGCATCTCAGAATCTCTCTCCACTGTACAGTCAGCAGGGAGCTTGGAAATGTTTCAGGGTCTCTATCATGTAGCTTCAAAAGTCTTTTTGATTCATTCAGTTGCCTCCTCTGCATAAGAAATCACAGTCATAGTTTTGAAAATGAGTCTCTTGCTTTGAACTATCAACTTTGTTATAAAAGTCATGATGCATTTTCGAAGGGAGTTGCCACGGGCACTATTTAATACAAGCTTCCTTTAAAAAATACAGCATGATGGTTTTCACACAAATAACAGAAATATTGTAGACAAGATCCTCTAATTATTTTCTTCTCTGTGTTATGCATCACAAAGCAAAAACTTCTTCATAGATGCTAATACAATCCAAACTCACTGCTTATATTTAATAGTTTTTATTAGGATATTTGAGAGCTGTTGCTCAGTTAAACAAAAATGTTTTTGACTATTAACAGTTAAAAGAAATAATTATAGCTTCTATTTGTATTAATGCAATTTCTCTAAAGTTTTAGTATCCTATCTTTCTTGGCTAGAGCACTCACGTTGAGTGTTTTAGGTGTTTAGAAAGATAGGTATCCAATTATACAGACCTTTAAGATATAAAACTTCATTTTGTATTACTAGACAACTGTTTCACTAGTTAAAACTAGAAGTAAATATTAAATGTTCACTAAGCAGAATATCTTTCCTCTTGTGGGCCAGAGTAAAGAAAATTCTGATGTGACCATAGCATAGCTGAGGTTGGAAGGGATATCTGAAGATCATCTAGTTAAACCCCACCCTGCTCAAAGCGGGGTCCACCAGAGCAGGATGCCCAGAACCTTACACAGTTAGGTTCTGAATATCTATGAGGATGGAGACTACAAAGCCACTTGGGACACTCTGTTCCAGTGTTTGTTTACTGGAGTACAGCAACAAGAAGTCCCTGTTGCTTCTTCTCATTTCTCTGGGCGCTACTGAGGAGAGTTCTTTACTCCCTCCCTGTCTTTGCTACTCATATTAAAACTCTCATGATGCTCCAACACTATTTGATTTGCTTCATGTTTTTTTCTGCTTTACTTCAAAATATGCTTACACATCTTGTGCAGCATTGGGTATGATAGTCTGGATTGTTCTCACATTACCCTTTTTAAGCTCAGGTACTGGGTATTTGTTCTCTGTTAACATAAAAACACTTCCAAATCAATAGTTTAATTAAAAACCTTCTAAATAGGTTTAGCCACATGCGACTTTCACTTCTCTGGGATAGCAGTGAACTGGTAGCTTTTAATCACGAAAAGTAAGATCTACTGGGGCTTTTTGCCATTTATATTGCCTTTTAGTTATTCAGCCTGTGTTTTCATTTCATCATTATACATAAAGATGAAGACACATGTCTGGTTGGTGTTTAACCAGTCCTAGACCAGCTTAATTACAAGTTGCCTGTGTGGCAACGAATTTTCTCTTTTTCCTCTAATTACATGACTGAAGATAGTCTCAGTTGCCTAGACAATACATTAAGAATGCCATGTTAAAGGTTAAACTTTGGAGCCATTATATTTATGGTGATCTTTCCTCTAGATATGTTGCTGATTTATACGTCATTGTTATTGCTGAGCTGGCTCAGTGTGTGCTAGCACTACAGCTCATAAAATGGGGAGCAGAATGTAGGTGCACAAAGGGCCTTGCAAGTAGTTTGGCAAGTTGACCATTTCCAAGCAATAAACTTGCTTTTCCACATGTTAGTCTGGTGGTCTACAGCACTCCTATAACAGCTCTCTTAATTCTTCTCAAATGTTATCTCACCATCTTCATGCTTACGTAGCACACCATTACTTTCTGTATTTGTTACGTATATTCTTGCAATTGGATGCAAGCATTTCATTTTTCTCAGACACTTTTCCTAATTTCTGAACTACGCTAAGCACAGATTTTTTTTTTTTTACTTCACCTTTTACAACTACATTGTTCTTTTCATCAACATTCACATTTTTTTCCATGATGTTCAATCTAATAATGATTGTATGCATCTTAACCTTCTTGATGTTTTTCCTCTTTGTATGAGAACCAGGCACGAATATTACATAGGTCTTTCAAAATATATTTAATTTAAATCCTGTTATCTTAAACTCCACGGAGATGATTTTCTTAGATGCTTGGATCCACTAATTCCATTGATAAGCAGGATCTCCACGCAATTTTCTTATCTCACAACATCAATTCTTCAAGACATCTTGAAGAAACTTTCTATTACTTTTCTTCATATACAAGGCTGTCAGTAAATTTGTGTTCTCTACTTTGATCCTTTGGCCTTAGAACCACATTCATGTTCTTGATACCAACACAAGATGAGATTATTCTTTCTTCCAGGTTTCTCAATTGCATTTTACAAAAGTGCATGTCCTGGACTGAAGAAATAACTCAAATTTATTCTGACTGTTGTGAAAAGTAAAGAAAACCCCAAAAAGACATTGAATGTTGGGTTTTGGTTTGTTGTTGTTGTTGTTTTTGAGTGCTGCTACCCTTGACTAGGTTACCCAGCTTTTCTTCTGCAGATGAAGAATTTACTATGGTCATAAAGCTATTATACATGACTTCCACGCATTAAAACAGAAGAGAAAGGCAACAGCCTTTTTCAAACTGCATATTTAAAGCAGTGACCCACCACACCTGTCACATTGTGTGTTTATGCTCTGGAAGATGAATGTACAGCATGATTCCTTTGGTCTACATCCTATGCATTTAGTGAAGTCTAAATGCTCACTTTTCCAACCTAACAACTATGATGATGGAATAGGAATAAGATCAGGCTGGAAAGTCATCTTGTAACATGAACATATTCTTGATATTCTGTCTGACCTTTGCTTATTTTCCCCTTACAGTCTGTCTTTTGGTTTTGTTTGGGTTTCGGTTTTTTTTTTAAATCTGTCTACTTATGGTGTAGATTATCAGGAATAATTATATGGGGTTACATATAAAATAAATATGAAATAATTTGTGCCACAGGCACATCAGGATGTACCTGTTCTGGCATGGGCTTATTCTCAGCCACAGTCACTCCAGGGTGTCCTGATCCCATGTGGACTCATCCACAGGTCACAGTCCTTTTAGGGGAGTTCACACTGGAGTTCCAGCCTGTTCTTTCCAGTACAGCAGCAGTGATGACCTGACCATCTGCCAGCAGGCACATCTCCTGTGTTGTTATCAAAATGTTCCCAGGCACAGTAGAGTAAGGTGATAAGCAGTACAGCAAGCAATGAAAAGAAAAAGAAACTACTAATGAGCACTAGGCTGTAATAAAAAGACAGTAAAGCAAACCCTATGGCAAGCACAGGAGTGTGCCAATTAATATCTAAACAGCTATAAATTTGATCCAACACATTCTAATCAAACCTGTCATTATCTCAAACCCTTTGAGCCCCAAGTGACAGACATTATTTGGTTTCTAGTGGCTATCTTTGTATAAGAAATAAAAATCTCATTAGTATTATAAGAAGCAGTCTCCATATTTCCCATTACTAATCTTGCCAAAGTATAAAAATTCTGCAGTTGTTATAAGTTAACTCTTCCTAAATCTCAATTTAGAGTCAAACCTTGCAAACCAAAAACTCTGTCTCATATGCTTGCTACTCCATTTCTTCCAGAAAAATGAGTAGTTTTTAAAGGTGAGACCAGAAACAACAGCAGATCAGAAAAATGGGTTTAAGTTCAAGGAGTGAAAAGATTGTCAGCTTGTAATTGGAGAAGGTACATAATACTGGAAGTGCTGAGACAACTGCATTAGAATCAGTTTGTGGAAGTTAAATGGTGAAGGGGTGGGACTAAAATGCCATTTACAGAGAAATGAAAACACTTTTGACAGTGGGCAAAGAATGTCTGCACAGGCGGCATTGCTTGGGCTTGCGGGTGTGGGAGAGAAGTAACCAGGGGGCTGGAGGAAACCAGGTTCCTTATCCCTCCTGATAAGGACAGGAGGGACCTAGGTTGCTGTGGAGGAAAGACTAAGACCAGATGGTCAAGGTGCCTGTGATAAAGTGTCAGGAGACATAATAATAATGGAAGACAAAAAGTTGGGTAAGAGAAAAGAAAACAAGGAGAGAATGGGAATGAAGAATACAGATGTGGAGCAGTGATGCTTTGGGAGGGATCAGTATAAAATGTGTAGTTAGGTGACAGAGAGCTGAGACTAGGTGAGAAGACCTGGAGCAAGGAGCTATTTGGGGAAACGAGGTAAGAGAGTGAGGATTTCCAGTTTTCCAGTGATACCAGGACTGAGAAGGGGTCAGAGAAGAACAGTTGTGGAATAGGTAAAAGGGGAAACAGGCTGTGGAAAGGAAGAGGATGGAGGAAAGAGCAAAGGCATTTTTCTCACAGAGACCACACATATTTTCAGAATTTCTAGGAACCTAGAAGTGATGAGTCTAACTTTTCTACTTCTTTCAGCAAATATATACATAATATTTTTGGGCAAAAAATATGTCTCATTGTATAGTTCTTCCTATTTAGTTCCTTGCAAATAATGCACTGTGACAACAAATATTGCATGGGCTTCGGTGGCAGAGAAAACAAAGAGAATGAAAGATGATCTGAATAGTGACCATTGGATTTTATTTTTGTATAGTTCAGGAAAATCAGGAACTTTCCCTTCAGTTACATGGAACTTTTACAGAATTTTATTTCCCCCTGTAAAAATCTTAATCTTTGCAACTCCTACAGTTAAGTCAGGAGACAGTAATGCACTTAGTTTTTAAAAATGTAGGTGCACAGTGAAATCACTAGATTTATTTATAACAAAATCTTTTTACTCTGCATATTTTATCTGTCTTATACACAAAGCTATTTCTCATTCACAAGAGATATACGCCTTGGAGTTATGTACAAGATATGTTTGTCTAGTACTAAAAAGCCCACATGACTGAAATCACAAATAGGTCTGTTACAATTTCATGGTTATTGGAATGGGTTTCCCAACTGAAATTAGCAAAAGAAAATGTTCTGGAGTGTTTTATTTCCTCTAGCCATCTGTAGAGGGGACTACCATATCTGTTTGTCCTAAACCTTTATGTTTAAGTGTGGGTGTTTTGGTTATTTTGTTGTTGTTGTTGTTTCAAAATGATAGCAGATAATATTGGGAGATGGAAAGTGAAGGAAGATCCAATTTATTTGAGCTTCAAATAGTGACTTACTTTTTGACTTGTTTGTTGGGTTTTTTTTCCCCAGTTAGCATTACTTCTTGCCGATGAATTTTGCAGTAAGTTTTTAATTGACCTCTTCAGTTTTTCACTGTAGAAATTACACCAATTCACCTACAAATTGCAGTCTTATTTGACTGAGTGTATATAATCAAATTATTACATGGTAACTGGGATAGAAAACAAAAATATGGGAAGGCAGATGAAACACTTTCCAGAGTGTTCGTATTATAAAAGGGCTTAAAATAACTTTTTAGGATGAGTATGTCCAGAGTTAAACTTGTTTTGATTCCTAGATTTGATGATAGTTTTCTTTATGCCATCTAGTGATAAGTTCCTAAATTTATTTTAAAATTACTGATTAAAAATAGTTCAAAGTTTATTGGAATATTAGAGCCTTTTAAAACAGCTTTTAATTAAAAAAAAAAAAAAGTTGTAAATCAGTAATGGTGATGGATTTATTCCCCTGGATTTATTTTTTTTTATGGTGTCTGCTGTATAGACTTACATGGGCTGAGAGACAAGGAGAGATTTTGGGGATTGTAGAGATTGATGAACTTCCAGCCTTAAAGAAATGCTAATGTCTTAAACATTTATTTTTAAAATATTGTTTTCAGCAGGACTATTTGTTGAATTCCTGTTAGGCATCATTCAGCTTACAGAGAAGCTGAACATCTGATTTGAGAAGGCCTTTGAGTAAAGCTCCCCAAAGCAGAAAATGACACAGCACTTTGCATAAGAGCCCAAAATCAGAAAGAAATCTAGAGGCTTGTGGTAACAAGTCAGCTCAGAGAAAACTAAGTCTGCTGAAGATGTAAAGGTAGCTTCCTCAAACATCAACGAAGCCAACCACTCTTTAATGCTACCCCAGTGTCTCTCTGATTCCTTCATGATTATTGAGGGAGCTTGCTAAAAAAGGGGCTAAACGAGGCAGCAAAGAAAAATGTATCCCCACAGGTGGCATGGATAACACTAGAAGTTTGAAGCGTAAGATAGGTAAAGTATTGTCTAAAAGAAAAAGTTAGAAAATATTACAAATTTTTATAGGTTAAGTGCAAAACCGCAGTAACAAAATGAGAGGACGTTTAAGAAACACTAAAGATAAATTCATCAAACACATGTGATGGTTATAGTATAAGAGAGCATGTAAAAAATAAGAAATAAAAAAAAAGCGCAAAAACTGAAGTATTTGGAGAGAAAGCAGATTAGTTTGTGAGTTCACTGTGAAAGAAACTACAGAAGTATCCAAGCAACGGCCTTTTCTTCTGTACAATCTGTCTGAAATGGAAGTACCAGTCAAAGAAGTTATGGGACAAGACAATAAGGTAATTGAAGTGTTATCAAGCATCAAGCACCCAGGCTCTACCAACTTGCTCTATTCTTGTATTTTCCCTAGCTGTTAAATAGTTGGTCTGAGATTCAGTTGAAGGTTTCAGGGTTATTTTATTTCAATGTATTCATTCATGCTTCAACTAAATGGTCTGGTGCATCCTTTCTTTTGTGTTTTGTCTGTGTTACAACTTACAGATGCAAGAAGTCTGGGCTCAGACTTAACAGTTTTATCTTGTTTATTTGCCTCATTTGGTGTAACCATCTGTGTCCAAGGTCTGCCATAGTCTTTGTTGCTGTTCTGCTGGGAATATGGAATGGTTTCTTCTATCAAGCAAAAAGCAAATCAAAAATAGCTCTCCATATTCTCTTATTATGCTCTGTCAGGGGATTTTCAGTCATTTCTCTCATGCCTCAGTCCTTGAATATTTGTAGGTATATTTTGTCTTCATTTTATTCTATCAAAACATTCTCTCAAAAAATTTCTTCCTTCTGTTTTTTAGTCACATTTGATCTACATCATTTTATCACTGACATTTCTGGCCCACATACGGTATATGTATAGCAAAATTGTGTTTTCTTTGATCTCTTAAACATTATTTGCTCTTTCATATTTATGGAATGATTTTTTTTTAAGCTAGCTGTGGATTTCTATGTGCTTTGCTTAACAATCCACAAAACCTTGTCCTTTTAGAAGCCATAGCCAACAATAATGCTAATTTGCCTCATTATTAATTTTTTTATGCTTTCAGAAAAATTACATGTAATTTAGTGTGACACAGTTTCTAAAGAAGAAAACAAAACAAAACAAAACCAAAACAAATTAATAAAAAATCCTCCCATATCTTCCATAAATAAACATTGATATAATCTTATTCCTCAAGAGACTTCATACGATTCTGAAATATGAACAGTCTATACCATTATATGACCACTGAAAGTTGTAAGAAGAATTAAAAAAAATGATAGGATTCTGACAGTCATGCCTGAATATTTGTTTTAGTTATTCTATGTATATGATTGATAAACTATTGATTAAAAAATCTTTGAATAGTTTTCTTAATGTCTTCCATTAAAAGCCTCTTACAATTGGATTTGAAAATATAATTTTATGATTTTTGAGGATTTCTTACAAAATGAAGAAGAGGAAAACCTAATGTAGGGAAGAAATTCTTTACTCTGAGGGTGGTGAATCACTTGAACATGTTGTCCAGAGAAGTCATGTTTGTCCCATCCCCAGAAGTGTTCCAGGCCAGGTTGGATGGGGCTCTGAGCAACCTGGTCTAGTGGGAGTTGTCCCTGCCCACGGCAGGATGTTTGGAACTACATGAACTTTAAGGTCCCTTCCAACCCAGACCTTTTTATAATTCTGTTTCTTCATTATAACATAATCAATATTCTACAATTTACATTTATTCATACATGACACCATTCCACTCCTTTCTTTCCTTTGTTTGGAATATACATATTTTCTAAAATATCACTGCTCTTTGAAGTGAAGAATTGAAGAATGCACCTCAATATGTTTTTCAGATCTTTTTTACTGAAGAGTTTTTGTTTCAGGGATTACCAATATCACAGTGTCTCAGTAATGCCTGATGCTTAACTTAATTCCTATTATGAATAGAGGAAGGGTTTTGATTTCTAGTTCCATTGTCAGTTCCCTTGAAGACCTCGCAGAAGGTTTGTTACTGCTTTGTGTGCCCTATGCTCTTGCTCTGCAGCATGAGAACTGTGAGGTCTGTTTTCAGCACTTCCTCACCTACTTTGAGTACTTCGGGTGCAGCACTTTAAGAGACAAGGAGTTGTTTTACTGAGCACTTTGCAGATAATGATGGCTTGGTTGTTCCTGTGCAACTGAGGTTTTACCAAGCTGTTATTAAACAAATACTCCATCTCTGGTATGAAGCCACACTCTGCCTCTCCATGCCCCTTTGTTAGGTGTATTTCTAGAATATTGTTGAAGTATTAGAAACATTTTATTTCCTTTCCATACTGGAAAAACTTGTTTGGTAATGTCAGAGAGAGAAATAAAATGTCTCTTGATTTCAGCTGCTGTATGTGACTTCGAAAGAGAGAGCTGTGGCTGGATTGAAACTGTAAATGCAGATGAATTTGACTGGGTAAGAAGTTCCAGTAGTGCTCTTCCACCTGTGTTTCAGAAGCAAGCTCCTCCCCGGGATCACACCTACAATAAACCTGAAGGTAAGAAAAGCCAGGCCTCGAAAACAGAGAAATGGAATGGGTAAATCTCCTCTTTAACTGGATTTTAAGTGGAAGCCATGAATGTTTTAAAGGTCTTTAGAAACCCTTTATTTCTTCAGCCTGAAAAGATGTTTTCTATTTTATTTCCATAGGTCATTTTATGTTCATTCTGAAGAACGGCAGCAGCATTTCACAAATAGCTCGGCTACGAAGCCCGAAGTTCAGGCAAACTGGAACAGATTGCACACTGTCCTTTTGGTATGAAATAATTTAGTTGTAAAATTCCTGGATCGTCTCAAATTGCTTCTCTTGTACTGAAATTGAGGTTACAGTTCGCAAGAGATGCACCTTCCTCTGAAGTACTTGTTTCATTTTATTCTATAATCATATAGATGCAGACATAAGCAGAAGCACTTGGAGAACAGAACTGAAACAAGGGATGACTTCGTTGTCAGGCTCTTGGCAAAGTTATAATAAAGGCTTGTGCCTGCATATACATGGACAAATACCACAGTCTTTTTGCTAATAATTCTTTAGTTAAATAAATTTGAAAATGTGAAATTTTATTCAAGAACAGGAAAGGACTGAAAAATCTAGCAGGTCCTTGAGTCACCTACAGTATCCAAAATTAGATTTCATCATCTTTAAGCAAAAGCTCCAGAATGAGAATAGGCGCTTTGCCTTCGATTCTTTTTTTATATACGCAGAAAAAAAAAGAAAAAAAACAAACACCCCCCCAAACCATAAAAAAACAACCAAACAAAAGAACCCAAACCCAACAACCAAACCCAAAGAGACACTTTCAGTTAATGTCTTGTCTCAGACTTCTCATAATCTTTTCAAAGATAGACAGAAAAATTTGTGATAATTTGTTTACTAAGGTCATATTGATACTACTGTTTAAACAAATGTTTGACCTGACCTTGATGTTATTAAGTTCAGTTTGTCTCAGTAGTATCAAATACATCTGACATAGGAAGAGGAAATGTCTTTTTATTCAAGACTCATAACTTGAAGTTGGAGTAATGGTTTGGAAACTTCAAGCTGGTGGTTGTATTTCTGATTCTGCTTCCAGTTTTGTACAATTGCCAACTTAGGTATTTATTATTTTTAAATGCTTTGAGATCCTCCAAAAATGCTGCAAAAGGCAACATGTTAACCATAAGTAACATAGATACAAGTTATACTTTTACATTCAGTAAGTATTCGGGTTTTCCCTTTTGAAACTTTACAATTATGTACCGAATTAAGTTTATAAAAAAAATGTTATGCATCTGAGTGTTTGTTGTTTAATATGAAAGCAAATGTGTCTCTAGTTATGGATTTTAATTTAACAAAGCATGCTTCTCCTTTCAAAATCTTCAATCCTTGAAATGAGGCCTAGGCTGATATAGCAGCCTATCCTACCATCATTCAGAAAATGTATTGAATTACAGGTAAACTGGAAATAGGCACCAAGGACTTCCTACATGTCACAGAGATATAATGGAAAATATACTGTATGTATCTACTTTACCTGATGGGGTCCATTTTTATCATTTTCCCATTTAACATTCTTTTTTTATCATTTCAGGTACTACAATTATGGACAGTCAGTTGGGGCAGCAGAGCTGCAATTGCTTGTAGACGGGCTGGAGCAGCCTACTGTCCTTTGGAGGACATACTACAATGAGGGAAATCAGTGGTTGAAGGCAGTCATTCAGCTTGGACGCCTTCCACATCCTTTCCAATTTTCACTTGATAAAATCAGTCTGGGTTTTTATGACGGTGTCTCAGCAATTGATGATATTAGATTTGAAAACTGTGCTCTTTCACCTCCAGCATTAAGTTGTGAAGGTCCAAATCACTTCTGGTGCAGAGAGACAAATGCATGCATTGACAGTTTGTTGGTCTGTGATCTTGTGGATGACTGTGGGGATGGATCAGATGAAGACAACTGCAGTAAGCACTTTCCATTATTGCTTACCTTACATCACACAAAAATTTGCTTGCCAGTTCAACCCTGCAGTGAAAAAACACAGAACTGTTACAGCCTATCAATGTCATGGCCAGTGATGGTTCCACTGAATATAGTTACTAATGAACCAGATTGATAATTTTAAACCTAAATGCATATGATGAGTTACAGCTGAGGGTAAATGCCATGCAGTGTCCTCTGTCCAAACCAGTTACATTTCTTTAACTCATGTAAAACATGAACATGCATTACAAGGTTATTTGAAACAAGAGGATTTGCAGTCTGCCAGTTGATTTGGGTCAACATGCTATCTTTGATTATACTGATAGAAGTACAGTGTAAGACATACAGATGGACTGGGAGGAGTGTATGTCCTATCTTTTCTTATGACCTATACTGTTACTATCAAAAAAGTGTTAATATATCTCTACTAAAGATAATAGTCAAGCTGGACATAATTATCCCTTTCAAGGAAAGAACTTGTAAGTACTGAAGAAAGCCATGAGTCATTCACATTTTTGACACTCACCTTGCAGTGCTGAAGGGTGCTGTTGATGGTTTTTTTCCCTGAAGCATGCATTCATCAATTTTAAGAACTCAAGAACATTAATATAAAATAAAATTAACTAGCATTTGCTTTATCACATCCTAAGGTAACTAAATTATGCAAATCACAATCAGTTCAAGAAACGTGGGGTACCTTACATGCTTGAGGGGTTATCAGTCTGCAGTGATATTTGCCAACTATCAACTTAAAACCGGTTTGAATTTAAAAGGCAGTGAAGGTTTTTGTATTTCAGTTTTCCCCCTTGTGGAATGTCTATCTTCTTTGTAACCCATTTCGAGGTTCACAGTAGGATAAGAGTTGCAGTTTTAAATGCCATTAAAAGTAACAGCTTAATTAAAAAAAAAAAAAAAGAAAAAAAGAATTGGCTATAATTTCAGTTACTGGTTATGAAGAGCAGATGCAAAGCTGGAATGTAAGTTCATGACTGCTGACATATTTTATTGTTTTACATTAGAAGTAATTGGGCAAATCAATATAGTTTTCTTTGGTGTCAAATAAAAAATTGAAGTTGTGTTATAAAGGCCTCACTTGAATTTAGCCTTGATAAAGCTATTATGCTGCTTTTACTGAGGATAATAAAGATCTAAAACACAACAACCCATTTTTAGGACTACGTCTGCCATGCAAAAATAGATCACTTATTACACATACCTACAAGACTGTATCCTGTGACTTATTTCATTCAATTAACCTCAGTTTTCACATCTTCAGTTTCCGTTAAAGAACTTTGCATGATTTAATTGTAATAATACATGAAATTAATAACGTGGATAATAAAATGTTTTTCACAGTTCTGTTTATTAAATAAATTATGTACAGTTTGACAGATATGTATTGAAAGAGAAGGTAATTCTTTTATGTACTTACAAATGTATATTTATCCTTCAGACAGGAATGTTTTCAAGGAGAAGATATGGGCTTTTTCTGTAAATTCAAAAGAGTTTTTTGCAAGGATAAAAAGTATTTTAATTAATGCACTATCTCCCTTTTTACTGCCTTTTTTTTTTTTTTCACAATCTGTTCTGTTTACATTTCAGACCCTGACCTACAGTGTAACTTTGAAAATGGGCTGTGCAATTGGGAGCAGAGTGTAAAGGATGACTTTGACTGGGTCAGAATACAAGGTGCAACCCCCACGGTTAATACAGGTCCTTTAAAGGATCACACGACAGGAACAGTCAGGGGACACTACATTTACATGGAATCCTCTCAGCCACGCCAATTCCAAGATAAAGCAGTTTTGCTTAGTCCTCTCTTCAACCCTTCTGGCAATGGAACCTGTGTTTTCCGCTTTCATTATCACATGTTTGGAAAACAAGTTTACAAGCTGTCAGTCTTCCAAAGAACTGTGAGTAATGCTAGGGGATGGCCCTTGTGGTACAAGTTTGGAAATCAAGAAAACAGATGGATCAGACAAACACTACACATCAGCAGCTCTAAGCCATTTCAGGTATGACCCTTCTAGGTTGTGAAGTCCTTATTTGCTACATAGTAAAACACTGAGAGTATATAAAAGACTGGACAATCTCCAAGCTATTTGTAACTGATCAATTTTGCTTTGAAATCCAGTCGTATGATTTTTTGAGGAAATACGTAAAATAATTTTGTTGGTGGTGTTGCATTAACTTTTCCCCCTAAAGCACTTAATGTGTTGAACAGGAACATTTGTTTTTTAAAATAGATAGTTTTTTTGTTTTGTTGATGAAAAAAAGCTTATCAAAATCTACTACAAAACAGCTTGGCAAAATTTTTGATTCATTAATGGAAAGACTGTTAAAAGGAATATCCTCTGCTCTGTCTTACTTTTCCAGAGTTACAAATTAATCTTTAACTATATAATGCCAGAAAAGATATCTTTCAAAATATTTGACTGCCAGGCTAGACTAACAATCAAGTATCATTTGGAGAAAGATGTGTTTAAAGCAAGTTAAAGCTATAAATCTTGACTTGTTTTCTCACCCTTTAAATATCGTAAATATTATTTACCTTTCAATATATGTGATCTGTTTAGTCTGGTTGGGATATTCTGCAGGGTTACTAGAGGAATAATTCACTTGGTTGCCAGCTTGTCACAGAATTAACTTAAAACCCCCACCCCACCCCACCTTCCCCATAATATAGAAAGAAACATCTTCCATCTTCCTTTTAAATCTGATATAATGTAATATTTTCTTTAGATTGTTCACATTTATTTCTCAAAAGATTATTTTTAGTAAGAGGGAAGTTCTATCCCCTTTGGAGGAAAAGGCATTAGTACTACTTTGCTCTCTTTTCTGTTGAGACCTTTTGTAGAAATGTAAAGGTGTATAAACATAATAGTAATAAAACCCCTTCCTTCCTCCCTCCCTCCATTCCTCCCTTCTTCCTTCCTTCCTGTCCTTCCCCATATCCTATGTCTAGTAGTTTATCTAAAGAGCTATAAACTGATGTGTCCTATATTTGACTTCCTGAGGGTTAAGAAAGTCTGTTCAGTAACTGAAAATATTTTTCATGATTTAGAGAGGTAGGGTTTTCTGCTGTACTTTTCCAGTTCCGCACAAGGAATTTCAAAGATCTTGTATTCTTTTGATGTAGTTTTGTTTTTCACAGTCATTTTTGAGGGGCATGGGGTGTAAGACTTGATAGTTTGTTCTGAAGAAAGAGACAAAAACCTGACGTTCATAATTGTATATTGTTTATCTTGTAATGGAGCTTGCTGTGCCACAACCTACGACCCTTCAAAACTCAGAAATGTTGAAGAGAGCAAATTGTGTTCTATTTCTACAAAGCTGACAGCTGCTGATGTCTTTCTAATCTTTCTTTTCTCTTTCCAATCTTTCTTTTAAATGTATGGTGTTTGGATACTTCCAGAGCTAAAGACACACAGTGGAAAGATCTTCACACTGTTACCACTTTTTCTCTGATATATTTCTACTGAGATGTGGACTAGAACAGCCTCTCAATTAGTTTTGGGTTGTCTACTGGCTGGGTAGCAGTTTTAAAGCTGTAGATTGTATATTTACTATGTTGTATTCCCCACACCCTATAAAGTTATTGGTTCACTGCTTTCACACCATGGACTTAAAGTCTTGAGGGTCACCTCAGTGCTTCAGAGGAAATGTTTAGATTCACTTGAGAATGGATTTTTTTTTTTTGTTTTCATGAAAGTCTAAAAATAAGATAGAAATTTTTAATAATTTTCTGGTCAAAATACATGTCTTGGTTTCAGAATCTTCTCTGTTTCTAGCCAGAGCATCTCGTCAGCTGTTTCAGGATTTTCAGAGATTCCTAGTGAACGGAAAATGTCAGATTATAGGAACAAAGATGATCTAACTCATTGTAACAGACCTTCATTTTGCTTTTTCTGTCCTAAATATATGAGATAATCATACATGTGAGATATCTCCTCTTCTTTCTCCCTCTGTGAGTAGGTCATTTGTTTACCACATTCCATGAAAGAATCACTATGAATAGTAAATCCCCCAAACTCACATTTTCAGTTTATTTTGCTAAACATGGGAAGCCAGCTTTGGGAGTACATAAACAATTATACCTACGTACTAACTGCTAGGAAAAGGAGGAGTTGTCAGCCCAACATTCAAAGCTGCAAAGAAAGGCACTTGAGAACCTCTTAAAAGCCAGATTCTCTTTTGAAAGTTTCAAAATCTATAGATATGAAACTGTAAGCCCCTTAATTGAATGCTCTGGCAGAAACCCAAAGGGAACAGCACATGCAGACTCCCTTCAGGCTCATACCAGCTTCCAGTAAGCCTCAGAATCTTAATTTTGTCAGGAAACCCTTGCTCTAGCTGTCATTAAACCACGGCTGACATTTGTTGCTGTTCTGTCAGATATTTTACACCAGAGTGTAAAATGTGACATCAATGAGAGGAACAGGAGTAGCTGGATGAGGAGAAGGTAAATTTAAAACTACATTATTTAAATGAAAGGAATGAAGTTTTCTGAGCCAAAATTAAGCACCTTTGTCAAATATTAATACTGACAAGTAACAAAAATGGTCCAAAATACACGTGCTTATAAAAAGTTTGGAACTTTATTGATCTAGAGTTTCCCTTCCTCTGCAAAGGATTCAATAATCTGCAAGAAATTATACTTATTTTATTGGGAAAGTTCAAGTGTAAAAAATATTCCTTATAGGTCTTAAGAGACTCAGGACAACTTTACTATATTGTGATACATATTATTAAAAGAATTAGTAATTACCTTTAACCCAATGCAATTGTTCAATTGTTGCTCATCTGCAATCTATAACTTTATCTCTGTAAATAGAGATGATTATAGATCTTAGATACTTCAAAACATAAGTAATGCATAAGGGAGTCTAACATTTTCTGATGACTTTATAAAGATCATTTTTTTCTGTTGGCTCTTAAAAAATTTAAAACCACAAATACACTGTTTAAGTACATGATTAAGTATTAATGTTATATTTGGCATCATTGCTAAAAATTTTTGTATTCTGAGTATCGTATATAAAAACTTACTTATCCCTTCAAATGTAACAGTTTCTCCATTTAAGTGTGGAAAATAAGGAGCAAAATCAGGAGAAAAAAAATAATGAATGTTCATTGAAAAATACTATCTTATAAAAGTTTGTAAGTAAAACAAAATTTCAATTCAGTAGATATAAAATGCATTTTGTATTTTCTTATTTTACAAGTGGTTAAAAAAAGTAAACAAAATTCACTGTAACAATTTTATTCTTTTTTATCAATTATGTATTATCTTGGAAAGTAATGGAATATTGATTGAAAATTAGAATGATACATTTGCTATGAATATAGAATAGCACTATGTTCTATGAATACAAATACCAACAAAACTTCTTTCTCCAACTCCTATTTTTAGTATCTGTTATGGGTTTTGTTTGGTTTTTGGTATGCCTTAGACATATCAGTTTGGTGTCAAATACATGGGTGGTGAATGTACATCATCTGCATCCAGGCTCTTGCCATTCATTTAAAAAGAGAGGCAGAAAGGTCTAAAACTTGTATATAAGTTACTATCAGCTAGATAGTTATAACCACATAGGCAGTTCTACTTTTCATCCTCTAGTCCCTTTATTTTCATTCCTCAGTGAGATGAGATAGGGATTGTTCCTTGGGGATTCTGATGATCCGCTATGTAATAAGTGCAACAGCATCACAAAGCTCACTCTTCAGTTATTTCTGCAATTCTAGCTATTTCTGGAAATTACTTTTCTGAGAAGAGAGCAGATTGATCAACAACCCCACCCCACCAGCCATTTTTGTAATGAAAAACTCAGAATTCTAGTAATAAATGGAATTTTTGGTATGATTCTACTTTACAGACTTTTTTAAGTGTGTTTGAGCTCTGTTTCAAACAAAAAGAGTCTGTTGTGTCAATTTGTGAGATTTCAAAATGTAATGTTTTTCTTTGATGCATTTCTAATGGGGATAATTATATTTCATACATGAATAGTACAGGAGGACTTGTTATAGTAGACCAAATACCCTTTGTACCAATTAAAGACAAGATAATGACTTGTTAGTCTTCCTCATTAGCTATAATATCCTTGAAGTAAGAAAGTTCAGCGTTTCATTTCCAACATGACAAACATTCAGAACCATGGAAATTGCAGGTTCTAGGTCTTGTATCAAATTTCAGAGCCCCTGACAGAGAAATTTTTAATGGGGCTTTGTGACAGTACCTTTGTAGATTGACTTAAGTGAGTGAATTTTTCAGTCTTCTGTAATCAACAATTGATAAGCGTTGGGTTGAAATTCTGGTCTTACACTGGTGCACTCCAGAAAATGGAGCTGACCAAACTTTACCAAATTTCTTGCTTGCAGCTTCTCTGTAAGAGTGCACAGAACTCTTTTTTGTCCCAAGGAGAAGTATTCCTGTCTCCTGTGTGGAAAACAGAGGAGACCATGTTTCAGCCTGTTACAGTTGCATATCAGCACACTCAGCTTCTCTTTACTTCTCTTTACTACTCACAGTGTGGTTAGAAGGAAACTTGTTCTGAAGAATTTGTGTTCTTCTTATATATATACATAGCAAAATCACAAATCAAAGTGATTGTGTATTTGCCTTTTCGTTTGTAACATTAAAATAGAAAAAAAATAAAGAAGTAGAAATGTTTGACCCTTTCTAGAAGACTTGGGTAAACAGTGTTCCTTTTAGAAGAGAGATGAATAGATACAATGGAGAAACATCTAATCAGTAGTGTCACAGAGAAGCTGCATAACGATCAGTTGTGATTTTTATGAATACAGAGAAAGAGAGATACTCTGGGAAATCATTAAGCAACACAGTCAAAACAAAAGGAAATAATATTTTAGGGTGGTCTGTTGTACGATTCATTGCTGAGAGATGTTTTGGGTACAAGGAAGTGTGAATGGAATCAATAAGTATCTTGGCAAATTATCAAAAGAAAAGTCTGTTAAGGGCTAGTAGCACAATAGCAAGACTATAACCTCCTACCTGTGATACACTGCTGGGTATAGAGTATGGGTGGTACCACTACATGCTGGGCTTGTTCTCACTGTGGATGTGGCAGCAGTCTGCGGGCAGACACACACTGCAACTGGCACACACCTCGACAGCTCAGCCGCTGGTGCATCTGTCCTCATGCTGTGAGGAGTTGTGCTGCAGAGAGCTTTCTGTGCACTGGGAGGCTCACTCTTTGATATCCTAACTGTGATTTCAGATTTTCTGCAATCACTTTTGCCCTTATTGAACCAGGTTTACTACTGTCAAGTGTTGTTAGCCTTCTGCTTTGATTTGATTGTGTACTTGTTTCCTTCTTGTTTCCTTCTTTAAGGCCTCGTTTTCAGTGTGTGTAGACATACCAGTAGGAGTTTGTTAATGTTTAGCTGGTCAGATATGCATTTTTCCTTAAAATCTGATATTGAAGCAACTCTGAATTTATCAAGGTCTTCTCTAAGATGTTTATTAAACCTCTAATACACATTTGTGATAATTTTTCTGTTATTGCTTTTGACCCTTTCCCTGGTAGCAACTTCCGCACAAAGATTTAGTCATCATGGATTTTCCACTCAAGTCATAGCTTCAGTTTCAGTTTTCAATTTATCATTCTTTATCTTCCTTCTCCTGCTCTGCTCCTTTGTATTTTCCCTAATCTGCTGAGATTAGTATTCAGGAATTTTTTTTTTTTCTTTTTTCTTTTTCTGTCCTTTGAATGTTACCATTTGCTTCTGTAGCCTCCAATACTACTTCAGATATATAGATATCCAGCCACATTTGCTGCGTCTTAGTAGCTCTTTTTCTAACAATTCTTCTTTGTCTCTCACCTGTCGTGTAGGCTCTAGTTTGGACAGTTCATTCTGAGGTTTCTTAACCAGTCCACAGTCTAGGTAAGAAACAATATATGTAGAGTGGACAATGAGGGAACTGGGGCACTTGAGACAAAGGATGAAAAACAACCATAAGACTTTGTGGTTAGTGCTGAACTTTGTGTTGATGGTGAAGGCTCAATACCTACAGTATGAAATGAAATACTGAGAATTTGCATCTCCAAAATGCCTGTGGTGCAATGCAGTATATTTGAAAGGCAAAAGTAGTGTGAGTTTTTTAAAAAGTCATTCCCAAACATCAGTACTGCCATTTTTGACAGGTGGATTTCAGAGCACAGAAAACTGTGGAAATAAGGAAATCACATGAGAAGTCAGGAAAACATATTTTAAAAACCTCAGAGAATATTTCATGGATTTAGTTCAGTTCTTTGGGAAAGGTAGTGCCCTTTCATTCAGTGCTATCACAATACTTAATATTATGAAGCTATAATCCACTCTAATAGTAGAAATAACTTATTCTTTGTGTTATTGTTTTACTGATATGCCATGGAAGACTTGTCATGATGTCATCAAGTCACAGTGTGTGCACAAAGGAGACCGAGAATAAGAATTTCTAATCTATCTTTAATAATACCTTTGCCAGTGAAAATTATATTCTTAATTTCACATCTGTCATTTACCTGAGCTTTTTTTTCTTCAGAGGGGAGAGGACAAAGGGGGCAGGGGTTGGTGGTTTTTACCTTTTTTCCCTATTTACATGCAGGCTGCTCTAAGGAAATCACACAAGGTAAAAATATCCTTTCTATACACCACTGAACTGTCAAGTACTGCCCACATTTTTAATGTAGAAAACCTGAAGTAATGAAAGGTTTTCAACACCTTTCAGAACCCACAACTCACTTAGAAACTGTGTTGAGCCAATTAAATTTGAGGGAAATCATGTAAGGTAGGAGTTTTGCTTTCCTGAAAATTAGGAGTAGTGTTTCAAATTTCCTATTGCTATTACTATATTACTTATTGCTGAACAGGAAAATGAGACTTGGATAACTCTGCAAGGAGAAGGAAAATGTTGGTGTTTTTTTTCTCATTCTTTTACTGGATCTAGAAGCCATCTTTGAAAAGGTAACAGGAAGATCACAGGAAAGCTGTATTTCATTGAGGTTTTAATGAAATTTCCTTTCATAGTTCTATGCTTTATATCCAGCAGAGTCTGGATCTTAATCTTCTGTCTATAATCTTTCTGTTTATTGGGTACACTTACAGCAGAATTAAGAAACAATGTAGAAATTCTACTCCGCTGAAGTATATAGTAAAACTCTCTTTAATGAAGACAGGATTTCATGTCAAGTCACATGTCCCAGTGATATCCCTATGTTATTGTTTTCTTACATTGGGAGGTTAAGGCTGTATGTGTGAATGTAGGAGCAGAAATTCCATGTAACTTAGTCGGGAAAAATCCTTTGGATTAAGAAAGGTCCTCTTTAGGCAAAAGATCTAATAGTGATCCCCTTGCCCACTAGCATTTGCTGCTGAACAGGTAATTCACTGTGTTGCTGCCACAGATGTTTTCACAAGCACTGAAAAGAAAGCAATGCTTGTCTGCTCTTAGGACACTCCTTAGCTCAGCATAGAAGAATTGCCTTAGCAGTAAGCACTGCATAGCTCAGATACCCATTTGCCCATTCAACCTTATTCGGGCTTCTCTGTCTCAGGATAGAGATGTGGAAATGTCTTTATGAGCCCTTGATATCTTGACATGCTCCAGTATACAAAAGGGAGGGACAGAAGTACTCATATATACATGACCAGTCATTCTGGTCAGTGTAAGACAGATATTTCAGGACCATAAGGCTCAGGAATTTGATATAGTAAATAAGCCAGAATCCTGTTATTTATTTATTTACTCGTTTACTTACCTATAAAGTCCAGGGAAAACGGTGCTTGGGAGCAAAAAAAGAAGACTTCTGTATACCTTTGTAGATTAAGTAAAAAGTAACCATGACCTTAAATTGTATTAAAAATAGCTTTACGACTATAATTGCTACATAGATGTTTCCCAAGTGGGCAGGCTAAACATTTTGTTTTATAAACCTAGAATCTCAGAAAATTTTAGGCACTGACAATATAAGATTTCTGCAGTAATTTCCAGTGCTAATATTACAGAGTGAAAACAAGATCTTTTTTCTTGAGTGAAATTTTGTGGCCTTAGTACAGCAAAGACTCCAAGAATATGTAAACAGTTATTAATATTATGCTTGTCAGCAGTCCCACCAACATCACTGAAGACTCTAAAACAGGACAGAATTGTGATTCATCCCTGCACTTTAGAGAAATGCTTTGAAAAACATCGTAAATCAACATGAGGGTTCACAAACTTATAGTGAAGTGTGATAAAGTGCTTTACTGAACTAGAACTAGTGTTTTTCAGTATCTTATAAAACCAAACACTGTAAAATATCAAATATTTGGCACAAGATTTTTCATATTTGATGTGTATAACCTTAAGAACATCGGTAACAATTCATTTGGACAACTTTGTGAAGGGACTTTTTTTCAACGTTTGAAGTCTCGAGGCTTTAATTTCTAAAGCATTTTCAGTGGTTACAAAAGAAAGGGGCTGATGGGCTTTGAAGAAAGGCAGTGGGATCTTGAGCTTTTCTATATGTATCATTAAAATGTTGTGATGACCCAACGTTGGTAATCTTTCCAAAAGCTGATGGCCTGTCTCCACTTGTTCTTGCTTTTGGGGGTGGAAGGGTTCCGTACAACAAATAACAGCCTTGACTGCCTAGTCATTGCCCTCGTAAGGGGGAAAGCTGGAACATGCTGTGACAACCCTTCTGCGCATTCACCCAGGGCTTTTTCCAAAGAGAAACCGTGTTGCAGAAGGTACGGAGGAAAAGTTCAATGCCACGAAGTCAGCATGCAACTACTGGACATCTAGATAAGAAATTTAGGAAGTAGTCTCAGGTCCCACAGTGCCTACTCCTTTGCAGCTGAGGAAGCAGAGAAACAAAACTAGGGAGGAATAAATTCCAGTGGTTTTACTCACTTATCAAAGAAATCAACAAGTCTTATTTGACATGAACTAATAACTAATGAAAAAGTAAAAATTAAATCTAAATGTCTCCAATTTTTTTTTTAAATCGCAGTTTTTCTGAAAAAAATAGTCTCTGCTTGGTAAATAGTTTCCCTCTTTCATGTACTTATTATAAGAATAGGAATATGTTCTAGAAAAAACTTCCTATAATAAAGACTTATTTTGACATGATCATTGGATGAAGATATCCTAGTAAAAGGAGCTTTCAGGCTTCATTCTACATCTTGTCCTTTGTCTGTAATTACAAAAGTTCCATCATCTCATAAGGGATTTGTTATATTTCTTGATGAAAATTAATGGGAAATTTTTCTTTATTTATCCCTAGTATTAAAATATAAGAGTAGTTTATTTCAGAGATATGTGGTGAAATGTATATTATTTTCAATCTTGCACTTGCTTTCAGTAAGTTACAACAAAAGTTTTTGATGAGAAAGTGTTTTGTCAGTTATTTGTACGATTATCCACTTTTCTGGTTATTCTTTCTTCTTCAAACCAAATCACATGACTTCTTGCCAGAAATAATCGTAACAAACCTAATCCAAATTACCATGCTCAAGCAACTAATAAAATCACTGAGTAACACTGTTGACACCTCCTGTGACAATCCTGAGATATTGTTTGACTAAATTACTAGTTAAATACATTAGAACTAATATCACTATTTCCTAGACATTCAGAAATCTTTAGAAACTTGAATACCTTACAGGTTTTGAAATTAATTCCATTCTAGTTTAAGCTATACTTTTATGGAAATTAAGATTTTATTTTGCTAACCTTCAGTGGGAATTGCCTAGTGACAGAAATTAGCACTGCTGTAAAAATCGAACATTTGTACAGAACAATATTACCCATTGTAATTTCTTTATTAACACTTGTTGAAGTGTTACTTCACTCTTCAAAACCTATTTTGTTCCAAATTGTAAGGGATCATTTCTTTTATGTATACAGACTGTCATTCTAACACAGTTTGCTTTTCATGGAGGTTTTTTGCCCTCTTTTTTTAATGTAGAATACCTTTTGCTACCTTTACAGTTTTCATTGAGACTGGATCTCTAGAGTTCTGAAAATGAGAAATTGGGAACTATTTATTCTTATTCAAATCATAAATGAGATGTGAAATGAGCTTCATGGTGGATGAATTCCCTGGAGATTGTTTAACAATAGCTTATGAAGTTTGCAGAATTACAGCTGGCAAATTAATTTAAGTGGTCAATGTTTAACCACAGGTGCAGAGAGTCTATATTCTGTATTGAGGCACTAACTCATAAATTGGTCTTATTTTCAGTTTTAAGTCTATACCTACACCTGTTACATTTCCTGTGTTGGTAATGAGTTCATGCTATATGCCAAAGCATCAGACTCCCCAGGTACATAAATAAATTAAAAAATTATTTTGGGTGGGGAGATTTTAAACAATACAACCATAATCATCATCTTAACAGTACAGAGGTATTCTGAATTCAATTACTCCTAGAGAACTGTGTCCTGCCACTTCTAGCTTTGGATAATTTTAACCTCTTTATAACATGTAACATTCCTGCCTAAGTTCCATGAGTGCAACTTTCTCAAGGGAAGAAAATTAGTGTAGTTTTGAGGGCACTTGGATTTGTCTTAGTAATAATTGTGTGAGTAAACAAAGCCTCTTTGCCTGAATTTAACTGATGAGTAATCAATTATTAGTAGTTAATCTTTCATACTTTGAAAACAAAATCAAAGTTATATATAAACTACTGTGTGATCGCCAGAGAAAATTACACTGGAAGGAGTAACTTTGGAATAATAAATTTTCTTGCATGTTATTTCCAAATAATAGATGTCTTGGTTTGTCCTGTTTCTAATAATTTTATTGTTATTGGTACCACTACTGTAGCGTTGCCCTCATTTTAATCTACACAGGAAACAAAAGACTGGGGTAATATTGTTGTCAAAGGTTTGCCCTGTGCTTTCTGCATGGTTTTTATCAACCCATAAATTTTGCTAATAAGTAAGAAGAGTTTGCACAGACAAAACAGATCTCCTTGACATGGGGATTAATATTAAAATTTATTGCTGTACGATAAGAACTGAGGGAATACTTATATACACTTATACACACAACAACTCTAACTAGTTTTCCTATAATAACAAACTTATATATTTACAAATATCACCCTCCTTGTTCTCTTCAAAAACAGTCCAGAGGAAGAAGGAAAAAAGAAAAGTCTTTGAGGTAACAGTTCCAAATCTCCGCAGCTCAAAAGTCTCTCTCTCCATTGGAATGTAAGGGAGTCTACCTCCCACCTCTAGCTGCTTGTCTACGGCTCCTGAGGGTTTACCATGAGCTTCAAGGGAACACTCGTATCACCATGTCGTCACCACGGAGTATAGGGCTCCATGGAGGTTCTTTCCATGAGGAGTTTTGGGGGATTTCCTTAGACTCACCATCCCTCCCCAGGTCACAGGGGTTCTGGGTTTCTTTTGGCTCAGTCTATACCCAAAAATGCTCTCCAGTACTATGCTCTGCTGCCTCAAGTAGCCTCTTCTCTTGCTCTCTGGAATTCTTCTGACTCTCTGCTTTTGGCCAGATGCCCAATCTTTGCTCTTGGCTGCGGTTGGCTATTCCAAGTTACCACCGCTCCCCTATTCGAGGTGAAACGGGTCATCCTGCCATCACACCCAGTCTGAAATTGCACTGGGCCCCTGGTATAGGGGCTTAGTGTTAGGCTCAGCTTTTGGACAAAGTCCCAAGGTCGTGGGGGGGCTTGGTCCCTCAAAGGAGACTTCATCAGCTTCTCCACCATTCCGTGGCTGCAATTCTTCTGCAGCTTGTTGCATACAGCTTTCAGGTGATTGAGTTTTGGCCTCAAACCATCCTTGCTCTCCCTGGGCCAGCCAGGCCTCTGGGGTGGAGGGGCCTACACGAAGGTTTCTTCATTCTAAATGATCTTCTACAGGTGGCAGGGGTTTTAAAGTCTTTTCCCCTGCTGGAGGGGAAGAGGAGGGCCCCCTGGGCCTCTCCTCCCCCCTCTTGCTACACTGACCTTGGAGGTTACATTGCTATTTCTTGTTCTCCTCTACTCCTCTCCGGGCTGGAATTTTCTTCTGCGCCACACCTGCTTTTCCAGTTTGTTAGATATGTCATTCATAGAGAGGTCACAGAACTCTTTGATTGGCTACTTAGCTGGAATTTCACCTGGAATCAACCATCTTCTACTCCAATACTGGGGAAATGGGCTAAACCATGACAATTGTAAAGAATATTTGTAGGTATTCTGAGGTAAAAATAAGAATTCCATACTGAGATGAGAGCAGTAAGAAGTAATTGTGTCATTTACCGTTGTCATTCACATTAGATATATTTTATGCTAAAATAACCCATCTTAAGCATATCCATGGCAGGGGACATATACCTGTCTTCTTTTAGTATACTCTTTTATTTTATCTAACGGACATCATGTATAAATGATGTATAATCATTTTTATTTACTCTGGTGATGTCAGCATCAGTAATAAATGTACTATTCAGATGCAATTTCAGAATAGCAGAAAAATTGCAAATAATTAAACTGCAAAAAAAGATATTAGAACTGACAGTGCTGTGAAGCAAGACTGCCATATTTTTGCCACTATTTATCTTTGTTCCTCAGTTCAACAGAAAATTCCTACCCAGGAATAAACTGTGAAAAATAAATTAGAAATTTCACACAGCACTTCAGAATAATCTGGAAGCTTGAATGTATTTGTATAGCATGTGACAAAAGTATTTTAAAAAATAGCAAACAAATAACTTTAGTATTTGAACTCCATTGGATCGGCAAAAACATCCATTTATCTTTTTTTCAAATTGCATGGTCTGAGAAGGCTTTTTTATTTTTATGAATAGACATTTATTAATTAGTTAAACTAAGAAAATTCTTAGTAAATCTTTCCCTAATCACCTGCTTGGATATTTACCATTCAGCAACAGTCTGAAGAAAAGAGGTTTATTTAGTGTTCCAAAGAGTATTTCACAAACACTAACCTCTTCCATTCCTTGGCAGTAGACAACAATGAGAAAACGAACAAATAGAACATTGACAACTCTAATGAAATAGTAGAAAATTTATCTTTAAAAGGTTCCATAGCTCTTCTCTAACCTGCTTAATTGTTTTCATCACACTGGTATTTGTGTAAGAATCTATAACTTATTCAGATGAATGTTACTATATTTAAGCATGATTAATGTTATTGCAATAAGTACCAAAGGAGCTAATCATAATATGCCATTTATGATAATGTCTTGCCATCATTTTATATCACAATGATGTTTCAGTGAATTTACACCATTGTGAAACCAATCATTCTGTTATGGTTCACTGTGATTAATGTAACCACCAGTGAAAGCTGATAATAATTAGTCTCTTTCGCAAAGTGTCTCTAAATAGAATATATCCCCTAGAATAAATTTAATTTCATTTTAAGTGTGAAACATGGCAAATGACTCCTCTATCAATTCATGTTAAATATTTAATGAGTAGTGGAAGTCTACTATACACTGAAAAATGCTTTTGTAATTCTTGTTCCCCTAGATCTTGGTGGAAGGCACTGTAGGTGATGGTTTCACTGGAGACATTGGACTTGATGACATGTCTTTTCTAGGCTGTACTCTTTACAATGGTAAGAGTTGAATTGCACAGCTCCTAGCTGTGAGTTGATTTATTGCTGTTATTTCTAAATATTGCTACTAGAAAAGCAAAACCCAGATCAAACTGTGACTCATGCCTGACAAGGAAATTCAGACTTGTTTCCCTACTTTCCTCATATCCAGGCATCGGCACAAAATAGTTTATGCTGTGCAAGTGAGACCCAAAACAAATCCTGAGTGAGAAATGTGCAGCTTCCAAACTCTGTGAGATCTTGGTTCCTAGAAGGAAAAAGAAATTTAACTGTGTGTAAAAAAACTAAATTTTCATTTAGCCTATTCAGTTTGATACAACCTTCCACCTCCCCCAAATAATTCTTGATGTATTCACTGTACCAACTGGTCTCATATGACAGTACAGAAATAGCTCAGATGATAGAGCAACCTGTCCCCAGAAATCATTGTTACCAAGGGTAACAATGTAAGGGATCATTCCTTTTATATATACAGACTGTCATTCTAACACAGTTTGCTTTTCATGGAGGTTTTTCCCCTCTTTCTTTTAATGTAGAATAGATGCCTACAGAATTGTAAAATATTATATCGCAAGACACCAGAAATAAAGCCTTCATCACAGAAGGGATTTTAAGAGGACTGCTGTTAGCTGCAACAGGCGTTACAGGGTTATATGTGGTGTGGCAGTTGATGTAAGTCATGACAGGGCTGTAGAACAGCAAACAGTTTAGACCAGTGTCTAAATATTAGCATCCTAGCACTAACTCAGTGCAGATGCATTTTTGCTACTCCAAAAATTTCCCTTTGACATAACTATGTATACTAGGAATATGAAGTGTGTATGGCATTTCTTTTGCAGATAATTATCTCACTTTTTAGCAAATTTATACTGTGCACAGCATTTATTACAACATTTTGAATATAAAGGAGGGTTTTTTTAAATAGTTAATGTACAATACCTTACGTCTGAAGAAGAATATCTTGAAAGACCAAATCAGAAAATCCCTAACTATTCTCAAATGAGTTATGAAAGAAAATTTTCACAAAATATGCCAAATTGGAAGTAACAGACAAGGACCATCAAAGTCCAATCCTTAGTCCTGCACAGGACCATCCTCAGGAGTCACACCACATGCCTGAGAGTGTTGCCCAAATGCTTTTTGAACTCTGTCAAGTTTGGTGCTGGGACCACTTCCCTGGAGAGCCTGGTTCCAGTGCCCAACCACCCTCTGGGGGAAGAACCTTTTCCTAATATCCAACCTCAACCTCCCCTGAGACAACCTCAGGCCATTCCCTTAGGTCCTGTCACTGGTTACCACAGAGAAGTGATCAGTGTCCACCCCTACTCTTCCCCTCATGAGAAGGTTGTAGATTGCGATGAGATCTCCTCTTCTCCAGGCTGAACTGCCCAAGTGCTCTCAGCCGCTCCTCACAAGGCTTCCCCTCAAGGCCTTTCACCATCTTCATTGCCCTGCTTCGGACACTCTCCAATAACCTAATATCTTATTTATAATGCGGTGCCCAAAACTGCACACAGTGCTCGAGGTGAGGCCGCACCAGTGCAGAATAGAACAGGGCAATTACTTCCTCACCCAGCTGGTGATGCTTTGCCTGATGTCCCCAGGACACGGTTGGCCCTCCTGGCTGCCAGGGCACTGCTGACTCATATTCAACTTGCCATCGACCAGGACCCCCAGGTTCCTTTCAGTGGCACTGCTTTCCAGCATCTCATTCCCCAGTCTTTCTGAACATCCAGGATTGCCCTATTCCAAAGGCTATTCAATGATGCTTGCTCTGGAAAATAATATTCCATAAACCACAGAAAATTAGTTGTTTCAGAATAGAGAAAGTGTCAGATTTTCCTTTCTTCTCAGGTATAGTAAAGGTTGTGGTACTTCAAATTTCTTCTCCCATTCCAGTGGATTAGGAGACTTGAATGTGGCATTTATATTTAACAATTTTTGACCAAAAAAGTCTTTGCTATTATTTTGAGATGTAGATAAATATATTAATTCAGACAATTCTTCCTTCAAAAGGATCCTTCCCCTAAGTCTTTTGTTTGAATCTTAGGATATTATGGGAGTACCATTGATTTGATTGGAGTGTAATTTATTTGTCATAGATTTACTTTCTACCTTCTGAAATAGAGATGGCTCCTGTTTGTGGGTAATTTATTATCATTCTAAGTGCTCCAAGCTTCAGGAAAAAAAAAAAAAACAAAACAGCAAAACCCTCCTTGCAGTCCCAGACACATTTAATATAAAAAGTCTGCACATGTACTTTTTAATTAACTCAGGTGTATTGCTCAGGTGCATTGTGCACTACAGCTTATAATTTCATTAAGGATTAAATTTTAAAAGGGAGTTTTATAACGAAAATTCCTTTTATGGACAATAATAGCAAAGGTTTTCAATAAATGAGAGTAAGCCTGAAGAAAGGTGCATAGTAAAATATAAGAGGAAAAGAAAAGACAATTGATTTGAAAGAAGTGGTAATGAGTTTGAATTGAAGCAAAAAGGAGGTGGTGGAACAAGGTGATGATCCAGAATAATTTCTTTAATGAGAAAAGAATTTTTTTTCAGTGATGAATTTACAAGGTAAGAAGGTTACCTAGTAATTTCCACAGTCACTTGCAGTAATCGACATGTTAAAAAAAAAAAGCCATTGTCATCAGAATAATCTGTTAGCAGGGCAAATAAGTTTCTCTGATTGTTTTTCACTCTCGGTGGCATCAATTTTTGAAATGACTCACTCAGTTAATTCAAATTTGAAAGACAGGCGAGAGGTGTAAATAAATTCCTGCAAGTAGGGAAAACTGTATGGATCGTGATTGGTTGGCATGACAAAACTAGTGCTTTCCACTGAGGAAATGTTCAATTTAGCTCCTGCTCAGCAGCATTTAAGTTATTCAACTCGACTGTCCAGGCACGTTTCCACTAAATCTATACCCTTGTGAAAGGGTGGGAGTGGGAAGGGGAGAAATCATTATGAAGCTAGAACGCCTTGATCCAGGCACTCAACATTCTGTTGCTTTCTTTTTCAAAGGAAACTTGCCCACTATCTCTACAACTACTTCAGGAACTTCAGTTCCTGCCACACTCCCCATGAACAACTGCACAGAGAAGGAGTTTGTCTGTAGAGCCTCTGGCCGCTGCATCCACATGACCCAGAAGTGTGATTTTAGACCTGACTGCTCTGATAAGTCTGATGAATCAGATTGTGGTGAGTGTTTGAAATCTTGTACTTTGTTATCTTACTAGATTCTGGCTGATAAATACATAGCTTTAGCTGCTATGTGTTTACTTTCGGAATTTGGTATTAGCACCAAGATGTTATTTTTAATATGATTTTTTCCAGAAAAAAAAAATAACATTTTGCTCTTAACATGTGAATCTGAGATGTTATGCACTTTCTACCTTACGATTCAGACTTGACATTTCAAGTTACTGGTGAAATGTGACAGGGGAAGGAATCCTCAGTTCCCTAATGATTGGTAGCTATACATGACAATTTTAAGTCAGCATTATTTCTTAAAATGTTCACTAGTCTAGACTGGAAGAGAGAATAAGTTTACTGTCTCATGTTTCAGGTGGACATCTGGGAGAATGGGATCTTACCTACTTTAATAAACATGGGGTTTTGTTTTCTTGTTAGGTTGTTTGTTTTTTTTCATACAAAGTAGTTGCAGCAGCAGCAGCAATGATTGTGAAATTCAGCCTATTCCACACAGAAGTGAGTTACAGCCTGTAAAGCTCTGCTAGTCAGATGGGAACGTTGGGAGTGAGACAATGGACAAGGTCCCCATATGTTGTCCATAAAGGTCTAAGACAGTTGATTGCTTCTGAGCTGCAGCAGTTCACACTATAGCATTTTAGAAGAAGCTGTTAATGACTTTCTTTTACCTCCAAGCACAGTACTTGAAGGTATTACTTTATGGAAGCCGATTAATGAGGGGGACAAACATCAGAGAGTGACCTCATCAGCCTTTGCAAGAAAAACTATGGTCACTCAAGATCAAAACTGAATTCATTACACTTTGTTCAGGGAACTCAATTACCTATCTCAGGGCTGAAGGCTCAGCGAGGAGAAGTAACACTCGACTCGTACTTTCTATTTCTTATGTGGGAATAACTGGAAGAAATTAATCTGATATATAAAGATCACTGGCTAGTTTTCTGTAGTGTGAAAAACACCAACCATTGAAATCTTGCCCTGAAAAGTAAAGCAGAGCCCTCTGAATAGAACTTTTATTTTTCCCCTCAGAAATTTGCATTATCTTACAAAACACCCTTTCCCTCTGAGCAAGATAAATACTGTGTAGAATACACTTTTACATATTTGCTTTGTGTGACATCTCCCATCAATAAGATGGCAATTTATCATTCAAATGACAGTACTGGAATAGGGGTTAAGTATGTCCTGACTGAAACAGAAAAATATTCTCGGGAAGGTGTTATCTTTGTCAGAGGAGCTTGAGACATGTTTAAAAAGCACCTTAAAAAGGGGAATAAACTCTTAATGCTATACCACTCTTCATTCTCAGGAAACATCACCAATCTTTATATGGGCAACCCTGGAGATCACACTGGCTTCAGTTTGCTTCCTTACTGAGAATATACAAGCTTTAAATCAAAACTCCCTCTCTCCTTAGTCTACCATTTTTACCCTCCGAGGAAAGAAACATCAGGCACATTCTCCTAACAAACTATGATTTCTTAATGAAACATTTAAGCTTCATTGGTTAAAATAAATTCTTATTTCCCTTGCATAATTCTCATAGCAGTCACTTGGACTTCAGTATAATAATCTGTTCCAAAGTTCTGGAGAGTGACTAGATGCAACTTGGATCATGTAGACAAAGTTTCTGTAAAATACTGAGGAAGATGTACTGGAGAATAAGTATTCATAGCAGAAATGAAAAATATGTGGGTTTCTTTCCCCTAAGGAAGGTCAGTAGTGAGCTCACTTTTCTTGCCCAGTTGCTCCAGAAACAAAACCTCAGTGACGGGCAGCTGCACATTTATTTAATAAGATAACAATTCAGTATTTGACACCAATACCAAATAGCTGCCTGAATATTGGGAGTTTTTTTAGAGTTTTGGTCATGGACTTTGTACACAATCCACAATGATTTGCTAATGTCATCAGTCTACAGGACTGAAGAAAGAACCCCACAGCAGCTCACAGATTTGCAGCTGATGAATTTTACACACCTTTCCAGGTATATTACATGACAGATTTTTAGAAGGACCTGAAAGCTGGTCAGGACACACATGAAAGTAGATATTGAGGTGCAAATGAGTTGATATATTGTCAAAATTAGAATCTGCTTAATAGAGAACATAGAAAATTGATGTTTTATCTATAGAGAAAAAAATATGCATGTTATTACTGAGCAAGTATTCATGGATACTATAGATTGAATTCTTCTTATTTCCATATTGCTTACTCCATTGTACCATCAGCTAATGATTTTCAATCTTTATATAAATGTGAAGTATTAACTGTTCATCCCTAAAGTTATGGAAGTCTGTGACTTTGAAGACAAAACCCAGTGTGGATGGCATCAACCAGCCTTGGAAGATATGTCAGGGAGTTATTCCATATATACCACAAACATATTCAAGTGGAAACTTGGAAGAGGGGCAAATCTCTACCCTGAGCAAGAGCAACACAGCCCATTAACTGATCATACCACGTGAGTACAATTTTTCAAGTACTTGAATCTTTCTTAGAATGAGCTTAGCCATCACAAATGGATTGTCAAAGGGAAAAACTCTCAATTGACAATATTGAAGCAGTGGACTGATTTATTAATGACATGTAATTAGCTGTCAATCAGCAAAGTAGAGATGCAGGATCAACAGCATCAATCCAACAGATGAATCAAAATACAAAACATTAATAAACAGGTACACATCCCTAAACATCCTTCTATAAGCAATTCCCAAAAGTTTCAGTACCTCCCCACCCAGAGAAACGTGCAATGCCTCTACCACTGAACATGTTCCCCCTTACGGAAAAGCAAGTTTGGAAGACGTGGCTGCTCCAGCTTTATGTGTACACATACCACTGCCTACAATCTGTTAAACATGCCATGAGAAATCAACCCTCCTTGTAGCACTGCAAAACATCAGCCCACCAGCTTTCTGCTGGCTGTTGGCAGCACGCAGTGGGGGTGCTGCTCTCTGGTCTGTGCAGTGGCTGTGGCACCAGCAAGGTGACTTCTGGCATGTCATAACTAGGTTTTGGCTGCTGCTCTTTGGGCTCCATTATCAAACCCCTCTATTACAAATTTTCATCCTAGTTTTTGATCTTTTTCAAGCTAACTTCTATAAAAGCTCTTTGTAATTAATTTGGTACTGTTTAATGTAGTCGATGGTGGTCATCATCTGGATCAGTTTTGGGTCAATACCTTCTCAGACAGCCTTCAGTCACACAGACAATTTGTACTCCCATTTTTACCTTACTAGCTATTGTTATTTATTGCCAGTTATTGTTAGCTATTATTAATAATTTTATTATTGTTATTGTTAGCTATAGTTATTATCCCAGCAGTTTTACCCAAGGGTGGGCAGAAAAAGTTACCGTAACAAGTCTTATGAATTCTGCAGTCCTTTAATATTTAACTAATGCATCTCAATTTAGTTAATATTTTGGTTTTCATATAATTTTATATTAGCCTTTTTCTGATAAATTATATAACTTCATATTAAAATGTAAAATGTTTATGTTCTCTTAATGAATATTTATAAATTAATATTTCATTATAGGTGAATTGTTTAAGACAATTACAAGCTCCCCCAAAGATATTTCTTTGATTTGTCTCAAAGAACAAAAATTAGCTTTTCTGCATGAACATACGGATTTACCGATTTAGTTTTTGGTGGGTTTCTTTGTTTTGTTTTTTTAGTAAGAATTGTGATTTCAAAAAACACATTAATACAATATGTTTCAGTTTAAAATAACAATTAAGATTCATTGACACAAAATCCCTACAAGTTTAATTAGCAAATGTATTGTGTACAAACAACTTTCAATGATATATGACTTCATTAATAAGAAAATTTCTGTACAGATTGATCATTATGAACAGAAAAGTACTTTTCTGGTTCTAGTGACACATGTGTTTACTTTCTGTAATAGCTCACAGAGTGCAAAAATGGTCTTTGAAATACCAAACCCACAAAAAATCTTTCAACAACAGCAAAGAAGAATTGTGATGCTACCTAGTTATTTCTAGGTCTCTACATTATTTATGGAAAGGAAGTGTATTATGTAAAAAAGAACAACTATTTACAATAAATTAGCTGTCAAATATTTCATTGACTGCTGTTTAGTTGTTATATATTAGCCAATATCAGCACTGTATGTGTACTTAGTAGATGCTTTCACAACCTTTTCACTACACATGTGCATTGGCACAGTGATATATGAAATTGTACTACTGTTTTTCAACATATTTTCAGGGTTTAATGCAACTAACAGTATATTGAAAAGGACTCATGAAAAGAGAAAGTAAATGATCCATAGAGATTGCAGTTTTCAGGCAACTCTGAAATGTGTTGCTGTTGTGATGTTTCACGTGAGATGCATTTTGGTTCTACTGTTTTGCCCTTCGTGTTTATTGGCCTATAGAAGAGTACAGAAGTGTGACGCTTTCAAATGATGTGTGATGCAAGATATGCAGAGCAGCAGTTTTGTTGAATTAAAACCCTGCAATGTTTGCTTTTATTTTCTCAGCCATTTTCCCCACATTTCCATGGATTTGGGTGAGAGGAGATATATTACTGCAATCTTATGTGTTTGTAAATTAAAATAAAACATGCAGGATTATGTGTAGAAATGTTTGGATTCATCCTGATGCAAGAGTAGGTGACAGTGCAACTTACAATGAGTTCTTTCAGCAGAAAAACCCATCAATGGTTGGCAAGTGAAACCATCTGCTTCCCTAGAAGAAGTACTTGGGCTAGCCACGTGTAGGCTGATGAATTGTGAGGTGGAGGTGTGATTCTTTGAAGCTGTAATTACATTAATTAAGTGAAAGTAATTACTTCAGGAGTAGAGGAGAGAACAGCCTGTATTTGCATATAGAAACCCAAGGCTGGAGGAACAGAAGCCATCATGGGAATGTGCTATGGCAGCCTGCCAGTCCTCAGCTCGGGATACAAAAAATGGTGTTGCGTGTTTTGCAGAGAGCTGGGTGACATGGACACTGTGCACTGAAATGACCTCAGCACGAATGCAGAGCTCATGGCATGTTTTTACACTTAACAAATGGAATTTGGCAGTTAGGTTTCTAAAAGCTATAACAATGAAAGTATCAGTTCGTGTAGCCTCAAACAAGCGTGTAGAATAGACATCAGCAAGTGGATAACTCCATTAATTTATTTACTTTTTAGAGAAATGGGTTAGTGATGCAGCAAATTCTTTGACATTATTAATGATACTTGGTTACAACTGGTAATTGAAAACTTTATAGTCACTTAATTGATATAATTCATACCCAAAATCTGTCATGAAATCTAATGAGTCAAAACAAATAATGATGCAGACATAAATTTCTATACTCACATGATAATTATTGCTGTGTGAGTAGCTCCCCTGATAATCATATTTCTAACAGATCCATCTTGCTTTTGTGTGTGCTTTTCAGACCATCATTACCAGAATTCAGGACAGGAAAATTAGGCAATAGTAAAGGTTTTAAGCAATTAAGCCCAGCAGTTTTTAAGCAGTCAAAAATTTTTTAAATTTGAGAATCTAAGAACTTCAAAATAGGAGAAAAAATTATAATCCTACAGAACACTACTCAAGAAACTTTTGAAGGAAGAAAGCTTAGTTTAAGGACTTGAAGGTGCTTCTTTTTTTATAGTGCATTTCACTTAGCTGATACAACTAAAACCCCAAAATTACAATTCATGTACAAAATTGTGCCACTGAGGCTGACAGAGAAGAGATAACAAAATAAGCACTGAAATCAATACTGAAATGCATTTTTGTGTATATAGTAAATACTAGGTAGTCTCCAAAATAGTTAAATGCAGTTAAGGAATATCTTGTGTGAAGGGGTCAGAGACCTGATTAACTAGGACCTGGAAAATGTGCAAGGAATGTTGAGACAGTCTTATATGCATGGAGCTCTATTTGGAGCATTCATAGCCAGATACATTAACTCTAAAGGTAAGATCTTCTCTTTGTGAAAAAACATAGAGGGATATTCTCCGGTGGCCAGGCAGGAAGAGAAGCAACAGGTGTTTCACAGATGAGGATCCTCTCCAGTGCAGAACAATTCCCCTTAAAAATACTTTTCCATAGCAGCTATAGAATTTTCTTTAGAACTGAACTGTCTCACGATCTGTGAGGTGCAAGAGCATGAAACAATCAATAATAGGAAAGAGAGATTCATTGCTGCAGCAGCCTCCTAGTGCATAGGTGGAAGGGTGCAAAGTTGAAAATCAAAGGCAAGCTGTAGATTTGCAAATGGGTGGATGAGAGGAACCAAGGCCAACCCTCCTCCAGTCACTGCTGCAGCTTCCCTGTGCTACCAAAAAGACAGCCTGAGCTCTCGGTCCTCCCAGCACTCTCAGCATGTGTCATAGCTTCCTTGACTGCTGAAGGAGAGCCTTTTTGAAGTTGTCTTGTCTTCCTACTAGCTTCATGCCAGTACTGCCTTCTTCATTACAGCCGCCTTCTTGGTTTCAGCAGTGCTTTAGAACCAAAATCAAACCTTTTATAATACTTTTCCCATATTGGGATGGCTTTGTCCGTCTGATGTTTAGATAAAGCCCTTGAGACACCTGTGTGCTACAGGCAAATACCTCATTCAAAGGCTGGAAGATGACTTCACTTGGATTATCCTACATGTGTCTTGAAAGTGTATATGTTCTCATATTAAGACAATATCTTCTCCAGATTGACCTGTAATGCAGAAGTTACAGGAAGAGGCTTACAGTTAGCCCAGCAGATATTTAAAACACATATTCTCTTATAAAAGTGATTCAGCCAAATATTATTTTCAAAACAAAATCAAGCCTTTTTATCTACCTAGGAAGAGCAATGTCATGGATTGCTATTTTTATATTTAATATATATTTTTATTATTACAAATAATTACAGGATTGCTGAAAGTCTTCACTAGGTCATTTACAAAAAAGAAAGTCTGTTACAATTTATTCTATAATCCTTTTTTGTTTTCAGATAATAAGAAATAAGATAATCAAAGGTCAGGTTTTCCTCTGTCATTTTTTTAACAAGATGGGGGTCAGTATATGCTTGTTCTCTAAGTGGTTGTGAAACATGTAATCAAATACTTTACTGTTCATGTTGGTAAACATCCAGGGTGACAATAAGGCAGGAAACAAGACCATGGATACTGGGCATTTTATGCTAAGTAAAAATGTAGTTACTGAGGAGCTTTCTACAGTAACATAACATTTTATACTAAAGTGCAGTGCAGAAAATAGCTAATTAAAAATAATGCCCATGGTGATTAGAAATATTGGTGGCTTTTTCACCTCAAGCTTGGTTATTTGAGAAGGAAACTCATTCGTCTTGTTTCCTATTGCCTTCAATTGCAACAGAATTTATGGAAATATGGCAGAATGCTAATGAGAGGTAGCAGGTTCAGATGAGCCATGGAAAGACCATGAATTAATCTCAGCCCTGCGTCAGTCAGAGCAATCAGAATAAAATCTCCAACGGAGAAAATCCAACTAACAGCCACTGGCAGTCGAGTTATGATCAAAACATGGAATATTTCATCTCTGGTGCCATGTGCTTTGTGTGGTGGTTAGTATGCTGCAACGCTTTCAGGTGCGTTGGTAAATCTTGAGAGAGTTTGAACAGAAGTTTTCTGAGAACAATGGTGCTGACAGAACAAAGGGAAAAAAGGGGGATTAGATTCATTAATATATTAATCCATGCTCTGATGTTCAGCTATAAATGTTTATTTGTTTGCGGTTTAAGGTTTTTAGGCTTTCCTTTTCGGTATCAGTGGTTCTGGTTTTTTAGTGTTCTGTTATTTTAAGGTAGCCTCAAACCAATGATACACCTTCTTCTCTTAAAGGACCCAGAAATTTCTGCAGTTACAAAGGCATATCTGTGAATTTTTAAAAATCATACCTACAGCCTGGAGGTTTAGAGATTTGCAAAATTTGCAAATGCAAGATCCATACAAAAAATCACAAATGTATTTAGAGGAGTATGCAGTGACCATGTTTTGTCTGAGGATAAGTTGTTTTAATCAATTGTTTTCTACTTCCAATATGTTGATCTACTCAGTTACTGAGAAGGAAAGTGTGATTTGAAGTGCCTTATCAGACTGTGTTTCATTAGCTTTGTGCACTTTCCTCTGATTATAAACTGTGTGTCAGCACTGCACTTCAGGCGTGATTAAAGCTGATGTGGATATATCTGCTTTAGCCCACTGATAGCTACCACTGCTGTGTTAGCACTGAGCTGAGTGTAGCACTGAGCATTGTACAGAAAATTGTCCTGGAGTGTGAAATAAAGATTTGGGTGGTTGCACCTTACTCGCCTCTCTTCTGCTGTGATTACGCTACATCTGTAAAGCACTGGATTTTCATGATGTGCCCCAGTTTTCCTCTCTGCTCTCCAAGTCTGCACGTCCATTTGTATTCTTCTCCCCGTAACTGAACAGTACTGCCAGATGAATCTATGGGTGGATTCAGGTTTGAACATCAAGTGACTCCACCAGTGCTTATAAGAAGTAAGCCACCTTCAGTCTGAAGTCTTATCAGGCTTTATCTCAATATTATCTTTTGACCTTGTCATCATCCATTTATTAGTGTTTGCTTATGGTATTAGTGGCAAAGTTCAGGTGAATGTGTGTGGAAAAATAATCTGGAATTGAGCACAACTGTCATAGTAATACAGATAATACCTACTAGTATCACCTGAAGCAATATGTTGCTTAAAAACTAGACACTAAAGACTGTATATTCAGTGTTTTTATAAGAGAAATCTCTGTAGTGTGTGTATAATGAAACTGAAGAAAATATAATAATTCCTATCAAGGTAAAAAGAAGTTTGAAAAGTGCTGAAAATGTAAATATACATTTTGCGCCATTCACTTGGGGAGCTAAAGAATTATGTGTGTTTTTTCTTGGGTTTGTTCTTTTTTTTTTTACTTGGTTAGTTTTGGTTTTCGGTTGGTTGGTTGGCTTGGTTTGTTTTTTCTTGTGTGTTTAACTTAAATAATACTAATTACTTTTAAGAATAAGCTAACAGCCAGAAATTATTTGCAGGATGATGTAAAATTAGTTCATTTCAAGTAATCATAATTTCATCAAACCTAATTTTGAATGAGAAAGAAAATGTGCCCAAAGTGTTTTTTACCTCTTATGTTAGAATTAATCTCATAAAGAAAAAAGATTAAACTGTGAAGAATTTAATCGTTATGTGTGAGTAAAACTTCACCAGCTCATTTTCTTGCTGGAATTTGTATTTATTGTGTAAAGCAAGGCTTCAAAGTTTTATGTGATACCTATAGCATGGTCAAAGATAGAAATTTTCTTTTGTAATTTTGACTCTTAGAATCTGATAATAAATATACCACAACTTGATTTTGTACAAGGATTCCTTCTCACATTTCTGGTGATTTTCTTTTGAACAACTTTTTAATGTCAGTGTCCAATTACAGGTCTCAGCATATGACTAGTCTTTTGGTGTGTTAAGCATCCTTTTTTCTCTTCAGTTTGAATTAACCATTGAACCTCCATCCTGTGCCAAAATTTAGATGCTCTAGAGAGAAAATTTTTCTCTAGCACTGTGCATAAAACCAGTTCTGTTGGCATCCAGCAGCTTACAGACAACTGTAAACACAGGTAGAGGTTGGCTTCTGCAATATGACATCTTTTCAGAAAGCAGTCTTCCAATAAATTTATGTCTACTTTATTATGGCATGACAATCATATCACTTTCTTGTTTATGGGTTTATTATGCATTAATATTAAATATTAAAAGATGTGGGAGTTTACTAGATAAAAATATGTTTCAAATCATGGTAAGAGAACTTACTCTTTTTGGAATAACCAGCTTGAAATTAAATGTATCACATATTGCTCTAAGTGAAAATCTGCATTTCTAATGACTGTTTGCTCTCAATTCCCTTTTTTTTTTTTTGTTTTAATCTTTACAGAAATGTTTACATTAAATTCAAGAAAAGCCTTACTTTTTTTTTTCTTCTGGTCGTTAGATACAGGTTTTAGTTACTGACTATTTAAAACCCATTAAGAGTTAAGTGTTTGGAAGTGCTCAGTGGAGAAAATCTTTCTCTGATACATAGAACTAATCATTTCTTCAAAAATACTGAAAGTTGCAGACTTTAAAATATTTTTTTAAAAATATGGATTCCTTTTCTGAAATAATATCCTCGCAATAATTTTTATTCAGGGAAGAACCTTTTTGAAGCCTATTAATATGTTATGTGTCAAACACTGAAAGGCAGGGTCTGTGAAAGATTTGTTGATATATTATGATCTATAATAGGCCATCCTGTATTATTTACAGAAGGACAAGTAGTCAAACTGTTTCTGCTGCAGACATTGAATATGTAGCAAGCACAGATAGGAAAGAAACAAGTTATTTTTTTCTCATTCTCCTTCTTTCTCATTATAAATCTTCTCATGTTTCCTAGAGATGTGCTCTGCCACATGCCTTTCAGATTCACAGTCACTACACATCTCAAGTAAAACCTTGGCACTGCCCATCATGGACTACCCTCTCCTTCTTATATCACATGTTGTCTTCTGACTAAACCAATGGGCATAATGGGCAGTGCATTGAATAGCTGTCAAAAAAAAAAAAACAACAAAAAAAAACCCAAACCAACATAAAGGAGGTGATAAATTTCTTCCTGAACGAGTGCTTGAATATTAAGGTCTCTTTCACTTCTACATTTTTTTAGCATTTTTTGTGATTTCTACAGGAAGATGTGTTGAAGGAAGTGTTAGTGTTTGCTTTTTTTTTTTTTTACAGAAGGCTTTTTTTAAATTTATTTCTATAACACTTTCTGTAATATTTCTAAATTGCTTCTATCAATCTTTTAGCAGTTTCCCACTTTAAAGTCACATTTCAAGTAAACAATGCCATAGGCACAGCTTTCCCATTTTACGCTTAATATATTGAAATTACAGTGGACTCTATATGGACAAATAAAGATTAAACTGTCCTTGTATCTTTGCCTGTTTCTTTGGAATACTATTACAATGAATTTTGAATGCTTATGAATATTTATATTGCAACTTTCACAGCCAATGCTAGAAAATATGAAAAGTTTTCTGTTTGTACCTATATAATTTTTACCAGAACTTTCATATTATCTGATTTCTGACACTATAAAGAAGAATTAATAGGAATCAACATAAAATGAAGCTAAGCATGATGGAAAGGTCAAAGTACTGCAGTTTACAACCACCTTGAGTCAATATACAAGGCGTTAAAATACCAATACTATATTCTGATGACATAGTACAAGGAACAAAATGACAAAAACATAAGCATTTTCTCATAAATATGGTTTCTAGGAATTAAAAGAATTTAACTCCCTCTTAACTAAAAATTTTCTCAGAAATCTTTTGATGATATGGTTTTCAACTAGGAAATCCTAGCTGATCTAAAATGAAAATTCTCCTGCAAATACCTTAACTTTGGCAAAACTTCTGCCATCTGGTTATCTACGCTCTTGGGGAAAAGAAGCTAGAGAAGAGAGTGATCTCCTCCAGCACCATTACCCTGATAAAGGATGCAGAGGATGTGGTAAATGCAAAGTGAAGCCACTGCCTTGTCTGAGTCAAACCATCAGCTTGAGCTTTGTTGGCCCACATTTTCCTAATATATCACACAGTCCCTCCTCTTTGGTCAAGATAGTGGTTTTTTTGAATTTCATCTTGTGCCCTACTTGGTTTTCTTGACCACTATTTTGGTCTTTTTTTCTGTACAGAAACTCATCTGGTCTAATAGCAGGTCACTAACCTGGCACATCCTGGGGAGATGGTGTTGGAGAGCTGAAGAATAATACTTTCAATGTGTAATAAGTCCAACAAGTCTATGGGGATCTGATTTGCTCTGTAGATACTGCACAGTGTTCATGGACATATATTTTTCAGGGAAAATTAAAATGCATGTGGAGGCTGTTTCTTTCTGAATTTCAGAATTTAATATGGGGTGCTAATCATTGTGATATGTATAACTCTAAGGAAATGGAAATTGCCCATCTCTTCAACAGGAAGCTGAACATGAGCCAGCAGTGTGCCCAGGTGGCCAATGGCATCCTGGCCTGGATCAGGAACAGTGTGGCCAGCAGGAACAGGGCAGTGATTCTTCCCCTGTACTCAGCACTGGTGAGGCCACACCTGGAGTGCTGTGTCCAGTTCTGGGCCCCTCAGTTCAGGAAGGATATTGAGGTGCTGGAGCAGGTCCAGAGAAGAGCAACCAGGCTGGTGAAGGGACTTGAGCACAAGCCCTATGAGGAGAGGCTGAAGGAGCTGGGGTTGTTTAGCCTGGAGAAGAGAAGGCTCAGGGGAGACCTCATCGCTCTCTACAACTCCCTGACAGGAGGTTGTAGCCAGGTGGGGGTTGGTCTCTTCTCCCAGGCAACCATCAGTAGGACAAGAGGGCATGGCCTTAAGCTGTGCCAGGGGTGGTTTAGGTTAGATATGAGAAAAATTCTTTACAGAGAGAGTAATCAGCCATTGGAATGGGCTGCCCAGGGAGGTGGTGGATTCACCATCCCTGGAGGTATTTAAGAAGAGACTGGACGTGGCACTTAGTGCCATGGTCTAGTTGACAGGGTGGTGTTGGATCAAGGGTTGGACTTGATGATCTCAGAGGTCTTTTCTAACCTAGTTGATTCTGTGATTTTGTCTAAATCTGTGGTTTTTGTTTGCTTGCTTTTCTCATCGCTGCAATTTGGAAGGAAATCAGAACTCTTTAATGAAATGAAGTTGTTTGTTTTCTAATCAGGTTTAGTTTTCAATCCTAAAGAAAAAAAATGAGTAAAAGATATTTTATAAGTCCATTTAAGTGCTTAATTAGGCATTCTCAAACAATTTGTAAAGATACATAGACAAATTAACACTTTAAAAACTAAGATATGCCCAGCAATTAAGTCAGAGGTTAAACTTTCTGTACAAGAAAGTTCAGAGAATTAATTTTTGATCCACTTTCAAACATTCCAAGAGTAGACAATTACAACTGTGAAATGTGTAATTCACAGCATGAGACATTACTTGTAACACTACCAGATTTACAATGAGCTTAATGATTTGATAGGTCTCCAACTTTTCTTAACACATCTAATCTTTTCCTCACTACTAATTCCCATATCACTGTGTTCTTTTGAATGCTTTGAAGAGGGAAATTCTTTTATGAATACCCATTCTTTGCCAACTATAGTTTAAAAGATATTTGAAATATTAAGCTATTAACAAAGACAAGTGTGCAAATACAGGTCAGTTGCTTATGTTGAAAATTTTATATCCATTAAAATGTTGTGAATTTCCCTCTGAAATTAATTAGGATTATTGCACTGGCACAGGAATATTTCTATATAGGGAATGCTTTCAGTACAGAGGTAAAATTAATTATTTTCAAAGGGTAAGTATCAAGATTTTAATGACACTTACTGTAGCTGCCAACTAAAAGGTTTTCCATGGGATAATTTTCCAAATTAGCCTCAGCTCTTGAAGTTACTGGCAGGGGAGTCTTACTTTATTCTGCTGAATTTCAGCACTTACATAAGATCTATATTGAAAGCCAGATTATTCACTGTTATACAGGTTGAACAATATCTTGTTTTACTTGTTACCATCAAGTCCTTGAGATCTCACGAAAAAAAAAAAAAGTCAGGGGAATACTTTGATGGAATAGGAAAGAAAGGAATTTAAGGAGGGGTCAGATGATTAAATCACACAATGAAAAAACTGTCAACTTCATTAAAGATTACTTAAAAACAAAGATGGTGGATGAAGACAAGAACAACTTCTGAGCAAAGAGAGACATAATTTATGTTTACGAAAATTTTGGAATACCTTGTCACTGTGTATTTCTTACTAGTTTAATATACAGGTAGTCCACCTAAGAAATGTTTTACTTCAAAAGTCAGAACTTGACAAACTGAACAGATTGTTGCATATACATTGACTGGCACTGCTACAAATGATGTATCCATAGAAGGTGAGGGTCTTCTAGCTTATGAACTCTATGCAAACAGAATGATTTCTTATTACTTTCTTCAAACTCTCCCCCCTAAAGAATATGAACCTCCCTGTAAATTCCATACAGGCTGCTATACCAGACAGCTTCAAGACAGAGAAATTACTTTCTTCTGTGAGCAAACATGATGCAAGTTAATGTCACTAGGAGAAAGCATTTCTTTTAAACATGAATAGATCACGTGTGTGAGTCTTGTAGTCCTAAATGTAAAAATTTCCAAGATAGGAGTGAAAGTCAACAAGAGTGCTTTACACATACTTACCCATCCTTTTCTGATCCTTCTGTTTCCTGTTACTTTCCTGCATAACCTTAATATTCTTGTAATCGCATACTGCCACCATGCGTAATGACTAGCACTCTTGTGAAGTGTTTCCCTAGTAAACTTAACTTTCCTCTGTTCACTAGTTTTAAATGTGATATTGTAGCAAACACTGAAACAAACTAAAAAAATTTGCAATGACCTCTGCCTTCTGAGGGTGTGCTATGGGGCAAGCAGTATCTAGGCAGAGATGTGATCTTTAGTCTGCCTTCAGGACAAAGACATGTCTGACAGAACACACCAATAAGAGATGGATGACTGAATTTCGTCATAGTACTGATTGTACCCTACCACTGCTTCAAACTAATCTCACTGAGAGGCATGGAGGTAATACTGAGTAACCCAGGAAGTATGAGGACTGTAAGTGCTACTTCTTTTCAGACCTTTTTGTCATTCTGCTTCTTACAGTCCTCTTGAAATGCTGTTGTAACTACAGAGCTGACTCTCTTGGGCCAACAAAGGCATGAGTTCCCAGTAGCAGACTAAATTCTGAATTTGTAAATATTTTTGCAAACCTTAAGAGAACTGGATACTCTTTTACCTCTGGGCCAGGCACTGGTAGAATACTCAGCACCAAGGAAAAGAAGAAACCTAAAATTGTTACATTGAACTAACAGCTTTCTTCAGCAGAAAGGAGGGAAATAAATTAATATTTCAAATATATACTTCCTTGAAAGACCTGTAACTATGAGTTTTCAAAGTTTTCCACTATTAATTATAGTACCTGCAGTTTATTAGGAGAAACTTTTATTATTTAGGCTGCTATCTAAAGGATAATGTAAATTCAGGAAGTAATTATAATGATGTTGAAATTGCCAAAATTCAGTGTAAAAGAAAAACTTCAGCAACAATTCTCTCATCTGTCTCTGAATGAAAAGAAAAATAAAACTGTGGAGAAGATCCTGATTTCCACAGATCATTATTCTTACCCCTGGAATCTCCCCCGACTGACTTTAGTCCCTGCTGGATTTATGAACAGTCTTCACTGATTTCACTTGTAACATGTCTGGCCAACACCAAATGATTGTATGCCCTGCATTTTAAAATGTTGTCTTTTTAATTGTTTGGAGTGTTTTTTGTTTTGTTTCATTTTTCATTTCTGGTGTGACATCAGTGAAGGTAGAAGCAATATTCGGTGAAACAAGCAGTGAAACAGTCTCTGTTTTTTGAGGATTTTTGAAAGGCTGTTTCTGAATATGTACCTTCAAATTCTTGACTCTTCCCATTAGGCAGGACTTTCAGTCTGGGAAGGGCCTGATGCCATGAGATCTTTGGGCATATTGTATTTCTCTTGGCACTGCTTGCTGGGCCTTGTCACTGCCTTCTCACAGCTGTACTGGTGCAACTTTACAGAGTCCTTGCCCAGAACTTGGTCAATCAAGAAAACTGAAAAGCAAGGAAAACCTAACACCAGCACCTATTTAAAAACATAGGCTACATCATCAGGTTTGTGAGCACTTGTTGGAAAGGTTGTTTTGAGAAACACTGAGCATGAAGCACCTCCACTGGGGAGAGCAGAATATTATCTTTGTTTAACAGCTGCTCTTTACTTTGGAAAGAAAGTGTTTTAGGCGCCAAATCTTAGATGCCCAAAACACTAAAACTTCACTTCTGGTCTCTCTGTACTCTCAGAGTCTGATGCTTACTTCATCTTTCCATCTTTTCCAGCAGCTCAGGAGAAAAAAATGCACCCAGTGTCTTGGATATTCTTGACTTTAAGTTGGAATTGAACCCTTTGATTTCCCTGAAGAAAGAGGGGTTTAGGGAAAGCCAGAGGCCTTCCAGCCCACATCTATATGATCCCATGGATAATAGTCCCATTGACTTCAGCTCTTTATTTTTTTTACCAATCTCTGATATGAAAATATTAGCTGCCTTTGCAAGGGTTTTTTGGGATTCTGACTACACAATAAAATGTATCCAGATACCCAGACAGTAGATACCATCTAAGGAAATTTTGCAATCATAACTTAATTATGATTATATTTTTTGTTTTAATAAATATAACCCTTTTTCTCTGAGCAGGTGTACTGAAGAAGGCTGGTATCTGTTTGCAGATAGCTCAAATGGAGAATTTGGTCACACAGCTGACTTTGCTACCCCAGTCATCTCCCTTACGGGCCCCAGATGCAAAATCATATTCTGGAACCACATGAATGGTTCAACAATAGGTTCTCTGGAGGTATGTGGATGCTCTTTGTTTGTTTTTTGTTTGTTTGGAGTTTTTGTGGGTTTTGTTTGTTTTGCTTTTTGTTTTGGGGGGAGGTTACTGCATGAAATTACTGCGAGGAAATTTATGCCTTCTCTTTTAATTTCATTAAAACCTAGGCTGCTAATGAGTGAAAATGAACAATTACTAACACTCTAATGCTCTCAATATATTATGATCTGAAGGAAGCATTAGCATCAATAGGCTGGGGAAAATATAACCTATAACAACCAAATATCCTGACCTTATAGACATACCATGGTTGGAGTTTCCATACAAGCAAAAGCCTGGTGTTGCACAATATCCTTTGACACTGAAAAGCAAGAGTAGATAATAGAGCATCAAAGTCTTTGCCTGAATGTGGGAGCAGGTACAAAAGAAGTAACTGTATCAAAATTTGAGCTAAGATTTTGTAGAAATATCTTATTCCTTGGAAAGTTGAAGATAAAACTTTCAGAGTTTAATTATATTAATATAAGCAGCATTGAACTATTTCTATGACATATAAGTAAAAATGTGCTTACTCATATCTTTTTTCTAACTCTAGTTAAAATAAAAGCACTTCTTGAAAGGAAAATTAATTCATTAGCAGCTTGTAGATCAGAGTCAGTGGAAAGAGAATGAGTAAAGCAGCAGCATTGTTCTAAACAAATTTTTTTTGCCACACAATGTAAAATGGGATTTCCCATGATTGTTACAGAATATCTACAGCATCAGGAATGGATTGAAAAAAAAATACTCATGATAAGTCACTCAGTCACCTCTGCATTCAGTATCAAGTTGGATATATAATAGAATAGGTAATTTACAGTCTATATAAAAGCATGTGTGTATGTGAATAGTCACACACATATCTTCAGATAAAAATATAGTTTGTATGTAAGAGTAAAAAAGACGTTTTCTTATTCAGCATCCTTTATTCTCTCAAATAATATCTGTAATTCCTTTCTCCCTAATTTATTTATTTTCCCTTAAATTTATGTCTTCTATGGACAGTTCTTGTCTGTAAAGCCAGATGTCACTTTGTTTTTCTATCTGATTTAATATACTATCTGTTCCTTTTGCTCCCCTGGAATGAAAGCTCCTTATGTGAGGATCTGCTGTTTGCTTGGCAGAACTTACCTATTATGCAACATCATATACACTCATGGGACTGTATAAATTTAAAACAAAAAAAAAATGTTTTTTTTTCATTATGATAAAAAATGTCTGGGCTGCCCTAAGAAGATTAGGCAGAGTAGCAGTAAATCAGAAGTAGTTCAAGCAACTGGTGAATGGATGTTGAACTCTGCTAGTACTGGCTGGACACCCAGCTTGACACCCATCTTGTTATTGTCAGCTCAGTCGAATTTGGTTGCCCAAGAGGTTGGAACAAAGCACGTTTAGGACTTTCTGCTCATGTTGAAAAGTACCATTTTTCCCCAATTCACCAACTATTTGTAGAGATACGGGTGTTTACAAGTCTTTTCTTGCCCAAACATATGAAGTGGGGTCTTTATAAAAAAAGAACAAGTTTTTATTTGCAAAAGAAAAACATGTTTCATAAGAATCAGGAAAAGAAAATCTATCCCTGAAAAGCAGTCTAATGTATGTATGAACTAGTAACTCTTGTTAGTCATTTTTCCATGATTTACAACTGAATTACAACCCAGTAATGAAGAATTTTTATTCACTGTTAGCCACTCTGGATAAATTAGTGAGATAAGTTAGTCCAAGTTAAGGCTCTGGACTGAGTATGCTTTCTGAGATGAGAAAACCTTATAGCATTATTTCCTTGGTATAGTCATTTATGCTGGCATATCCGTTTGCATTGGATAGGACCTTGGAAAAGGTTCTTCACTAAGAGGGTGGTCGGGCACTGCAACAGGCTGCCCAGGGAAGTGGGCACTGAACCAAGCCTGTCAGAGTACAAGGAGCATTTAAGCAATACTCATAGTCATATGACTTCATTTTAGGTTGTCCTGCAAGGAGTAGGGATTTGGAGTTGATGGTCCCTTCCAGTTCCAAATATTCTACAATTCTGCGATATTTCATGATGGTATAGAGATGAGATATACAGGATGCTTTTGTACTTTAGGGACCCTAAAGTGAGTTGGAAATGGAAAGATATTTTTTTGTGATCTAGAATTATTTTCCTTTTTAGGTACTCTGTAAAACTAAGAACAGGACTTCTAAATTGTGGACTCAAAGTGGCAGCCAAGGCCCCCAGTGGAACAGAGCAGAAGTGTTCTTGGGAATTCGATCAAATTTTCAGGTGCGTATTCCTATATTATGTGCTTCCTACACAGCTGGCTTTAGTACTTCTATATTACGCATGCTTCACCTCCTCATTTCCCTTTTTGCCCTGTACATGTACCTCTCATCCCAAATAGCATAAGTCATCTCTTTGTTTGTCTGAGTAGTTACCTGAGCTGGACTCAAGTTTTTTGGCGATTTCTCACTCTTTAAACTCAGACTGATATCCATTTTTAAGACTGAGAATCCCTTCTGTCCTTGAACCCAACCTAGGTTAAACTATTCTACTTCTTTCTCCTTATTGTGTAGCAAGTAAAAACATCTGGGTTTTGAAAAAAAGAATCTTGAGCATGATGTTTGCTTTGATATAGGAGTAGATTCCCAAGCCTCTTAGAGATACTTGCCATGCTTAGTTGTAGTCTTATGAAGACAGTCAGGAACATATTTTTAAGTGTTACATTCCCAGGTACTTCTATCATGGACTTTTAATGAAATTTCAACATTCTTTTTACATTTATGGGAATAAATGACTACCCTTTTTCAGACTTACTTTGCAGGAGTAGGTGAAACCATTGCTATTAATTCAGGATGAGTGAGGACTGGCATCTGCATTGCACAACTTATTTCCTTTGTTTGTTTTTTTTTCGTTCTTGGTAATGTTAGAAGATAACTCTTCAATAACTATAGTGACAGATCTGTACAAGCTGTATTACAGGCTTTTACAGGACTGTACCTCGAAGAATTGACCACTTCATATTCTAAGATTTGCAAGAACCACCAGTCTCCTTTCTTCTTATGTTGTGTGTATAAGCTTTTCTATACCTTATTAGTGGCTTACTATAATAGCTCTGTAATTTTTGTTAGATTATTTTCAGGGCAAAACGTGGCATCAGTTACATGGGAGACGTGGCAGTGGATGATATTACCTTTGAAGATTGCTCCCCTTTGCTCATCTCAGGCAAACCTTGCACATCAGAGGAATTCACGTGTGCCAACAAGTACTGCATCCCAAAGAATAATCTGTGTGATTTTGTAAATGACTGTGCAGATAACTCAGATGAAAGCCCTGCTACTTGCAGTAAGAATGGATTTTTTTTTTAAATATAATTATCATAAGTAACTGTGCCTGCTGTGAATTTTTGTTACTTGAATACTTTTGACAGCTCATCAGCTAAGAAAACAAACAAGAATAATTTGCTTAAAGTAATCATTTAGTTCTATTCCTTGGCTTTTAAGGATTTGAAATAACTATTATTTAATTTAAAATCACATTATATAAAATACAAAGAACTGTTAATGAACTTCTTAAAATAACTCAGAAAACAGCTGTCTTTAAAAGCAGAATAAAATTATCCTGCTTTCCATATGAAAAGAATGTATTAAAGATGAAAAAAATACTTGAAGCGTAATACCTTTGGGAGATGAGGGACCTACTTCCTTATATATTTCAAGGATTGTCAGGTCTCTCAGCAAATCATTTTAATCTCAATACTGTACAATTTTGGTTTTACAAGAGATATCAGGAAACAGCATATGTAATATCTGACTCAAAGAATGATGTTTCACATCAAATGGCTCCTCCTGGATCACAATATATGGTATTAACACTTCCTTTTTTTTTTTTTTTCTACTACAATAGTGGGAAAGGCTCACACAATCAAACCTGTATTATTTGGTATCATACTGAATACAAATTCTATGAAGCAAAAGTATGCTGATGTTCTATTGAGCTAAGGTACATGGCGAAGGGACTGTGTTTGTCAAATTATTTTCATGTTATTTAACTCCTCAGTGATTTCCGATCCAGAAATAGTACATGACTAACCTTTATGGGGGTCTTCAGTTCAGATCTTCTCCAATTAAAAAGGGGGAGTATTTCAACTGGAATTACCTTGCTGAAAAAGATTTTCAAACTTTGGCTTTTATTTTCTGAAATATTTAAAAACTGTTTACTGGTATTTTTTTGAGATTTTAGATTGTCTGTATTTCCCTTCAAACACCATCAGCCAAGTAAAAACTGAAGCATTAAAGGCAAAATGGTTTAAATAGGCTGATGGGATTTAGTTTTGCTAAAGTAAGGATTTTATTCTGATTTCCCATTGGAAAAGGTTACTAGACACAGTCCCACAAAGAAAATGTTGTCCTCAAAAGTATTTTATTATTATTATTTTTAAGTAAAGAAAAAAACCCCAAAAAAACCCAAACCAAACCAAAACAAAAAAAAAACCCCAAAACAAAAAAAAAAACCAAAAAAACCCCCCACAAACAAAAAAACCAAAAAAAAAACGCAAAAAACCAAACCAAACCAAACAAACAAACAAACAAACAAAAAACACACACACACAAAAAAAATTTGCCCATCTGCTTTTTAATTGTAAGCTCTAAAGTGAAACATTATGGAACTTTAAAAGTACATGGGTCATTACTGGACTGAAACTTCTAAATCAACATGTATTTTGTTTCAGATAAAATCCTGTTTCATAGTGTCTAATTGTACTGTAAATACTTGATGACCAATTAGGACTTTTTTCTTGGGTCTGGTCTATTCAGTAGTTTAGGTCAGGAGTTAGACTAATTTTTCCTTTCATTTTCTTTTCCTTGTATTCTTTTTTTCTTCAGTTTTGAAATAGGTATGCTGCTTTAAATTTCCACAATGTACTGGAGAATTTGGCATTTCATTTATTGGTCCTGCCTCTGCCTTATATATTTAATAACGTAGAAATACATCATATAGTACTTGCTGAAAATATACCTAACAGAAAAATACTAGTTCTTTTTTTTCCCAGCTTTTTCATAAGTCAGGCCGCCTCCTAAAAGAGCACAATGATACACACACATTCCAACCATCAAAGATTTGCTTCCTCACTGCTGAGCCATAGAATGGTAGCTTGAAAACCTCAAACTTCAGAGCCGGAGGAAAGCTCTAGTAGGGCAAAACAGGATAGACCGAAGCACAGAGAACAAGAAATGGGCAGTTTTGTCCAGCCATAGCAATACTGTTTAAAAACATGAAGACCAACAAATTCTAGACATCTCCAAAGCACCTTTTAGGAGTAGTCATTCCTGGATTGCTAGCTCTAGCTGTAGATGTGGTGAGCTATGTGCATTAAGTCGTCATACCTTAGTTAATGAAATCTTTCTGCGCCATATTGAAGGAAACTAGTCTCTAACCTTTATTATATTCCTGAAACTCCAGAATGTCATTGGGACAACATCACAAGACAATACTCACCTAGTCCAATTTTCAATGTCTAGATACTGCCAGCACTACTGAGCTATAAACTATGCCTCATAAAGCTGAAATATTGCTATTAAGAGATCTGTACCTTGATTTTATTTGCCTTGAGAAGGACTCTCTTATACTAGTTGCATGACGACAGTGCTGTAACATAAATTAAGTATACACTTTAACAGATCCACTGTTTTGTCAAATGTTTAGAAATCATTCCATTAGATAAGGAATGAGTGATCCATGCTCAGAGCTATTTTGCTCTACAGGTCTGATCCTGTAGTTCTGCATTTCTTGTTCATCTAGGCATAGTTTGTAATAATATGACTTAAAACAGCTCAAATTTTACTCCAATTTGCAAAGATACATTAGATCATTTGTGATCAGTATGATTCAGAGTCTTATAGTTAAGTGTTTTTCTTAAATTATTGTTATTCAGTAGACTAGTTCAGCAGCCCTGTGTCACTGCTCCACAGAGCGAAGGATTAGCTTAGTTTTTGTACTTCATTACTAAGAGTTCATAGTTCTTTGCAAAAGTCTCTACTATCAAAGATTTAACATGCAAGTACACAATCATCTGCTGTAACTCAAGGTCCTAAGCAGGCTGCCTAAATTCTCTTTTTCATCAGTGAAGTGACTCGTTTTTAGACTGAAGCTTGTGCAACTTACAATCAGTTGTTTGAGTTAGATTAAATACATCGTCCTATAGATATGAGCATTTCTCTTTGTTGACTATAGAAATTCTACAAGGAAATCTAAATTTAGATTAGGTAATGCACAACATCTACAACATTAGCGGGGACATTTGGTGATCATGAGTTAAGGTCTTGATTCTTGAAAACATGTCTTTAAAATAAAGCTCAATTGCATGCATGAGTTTTACTGACTCAAGATGGAATTTTTAAGTAAAGGAAGGAATTTCTTAAAGAAGGATTCTGAAATTTAAGTAAATAAGTAATCATATGGCCAAACATGTGGTCTAACCAGTTCTATGGGCAGTTGAGGTAAACCACAGTCTATATTTTTCATAAAAGGTAATCATATCATTTAGCACATCAGGTTTGGGGGGTTTTAATTGTTATTTCAGATGGCCTCATATGTGCCATAAAGGGCAAATGTAAAAGACAGTGAAGCTATTTTTACTGAATAGTTCATATTTTTGGGAAAAAGTTTCTACCTTCTTTTTCACCTTATGACTTTAAGAGAGAAAGATACAAGGAAAAACTATTTCATCTGATTTCAGCCTGAAATTTTTGAGGTAGCTATCTGCACTGTTTGGGTACGTGTGCATATTCCATGGATTTCAGCTCCTTGGCCTCATTACTGATGCTTCTGGTCAGCTGTCAACTAAATAAAGGCTACTTTTAAATGGCTGAACTTTATCAGATCCCAGAAGAGGCTCAGGTTTTGTATACATTTAGCAAGAGAGCTTTTGTAATTTCTTACACTGTCAGACCAAATAATTGATACTGTTTCCAAATTTGTCTTCAAAGCACTTTCCTTTCCAGCAATAATAGTAAGAATATTCAGGGCACAGTCGAAAGTCTCTTGAAGACTCTGCTGAAATTCCAGCTTATTTCAGCAAGTTTAGTCTTACTTGGTAATCATTATAATTAACTTATAGATGCATAGAGGGAAAAATATACACAGCTTAAACTTCTAGAGTGGTGCAGTTGACCTCACAGTAATTTACTTGGACAGTTTACTCACCATGGTTGCTGTTTTGGCATTCAAGATTTTAGAATTGGTAAAAAATACGCATATTGATTCATATGAAAAATCAACAAAAATTATGACACCTTCCTCTTTTTCTAGGCATTAAATACAACTTAAGGAGAAATGTAGATAATCGTTAAATCATATGGGTTGAAAAAGATCTTTGATATCACCAAATCCTGCTGTTAACCTAGCATTGCCAATTTCCCCACTAAACCATGTCCCTAAGCACCACATCTACACATCTTTTAAATACCTCCAGAGATGCTGTCTCAATCACTTCCCTGGGCAGCTTGTTCCAATGCTTGACAATACTTGCAGTGAAGAATTTTTTCCTAATATCCATCTTAACCTTCTGATGTGACTTCAAGCCATTTCTCCTTATCCTATCCCTTGTTACTTTGTAGACCCCCACCTCGCTACAATCTCCTTTCCTGTAGTTGTCAAGAGCCTCCTTTTCTCCAGGCTGAACAACCACAGCTTCCTCAGCCGATCCTTGAGCTCCAGACTTGTGCTCCAGACCCTTCACCAGCTTTGGTGCCCTTCTCAGGACAAGCTCCACCAACAGCGTAATTATCTGTGTTTCCATATAGGCTAAGAAAATACATGTGAACTCTTAGAGAAATGTGCAAAAGTAAACTAACTTAGGGTCTGATTCAGCTCAAATGTAAGCATGCTTACATTTGTGTTTTGCCTATATGTGTCTGTATAGAGGCTGTGTCTTTATGGTGCTCAATACATTCATCTGGGTATATCCTAGATAGAGGCATTGGTTATTTTTCTCACTTGACCTTAACATGTTCCTCCAAAAAGAGCCTAGTTTTCTGCAGATGTCTTGAATGCTCTATAGAGGGCACTAATTGACCTCTGACTTCTACAATCCTGAAGAATTATTCAGCTTGACCTAAACTAGGTTACTAAGTTCGGTTAATTTTGTACCAAGAACTCTGTTGACTGTAATAACAAAAGCACAGTGAACCACCTCATATATATGCAGGTAGGTCCATCCTATTATTATATTCTATAACATTAAAAATGCTCTTTTTAATAAGGTACATGTATGTTATTTTTTACAGTGAAGTTTCTTTTTTACTTTCCAGAAAAAAATCTCCTTTTATGTGTGTGTAACTGTCTTTCAGGTACAAGTATTGGGCATTGCAATTTTGAGTTTGATCTTTGCGGATGGAAACAAGATGAAAATGATGATTTCGACTGGAAACTGAGAACTAGCAGTACTCCAAAACTGGGCACTGGACCAGCTACTGATCATACACTGCAAGAGCCATCTGGTCATTATATTTTTATAAAGAGTTCATTTTTTCAGCTGCCAGGACAGAAAGCTAGGATTTCTAGTCCTGTCCTAAGCAGAAGGAATAAAAACTGCAAGGTACATGAGGGTGGGGTATTGCCAGGTGTAAAGAATTTGATTTCTAGATTGCACCAAGATAATACTCATAAAATTAATAAAGTGATCACTGAAATAATTCCTGAGAAGAAAGAAACAAACAAACTTTTTTTTTGAAAAGTCAGGACCTGATCTTATGTTCTTGAAATCTTAAGAAAATTTGTATTTTGCTGTGGGAGAAAAATGTTTTCTGTAAGTAAATAAGTGCTCTGTGAGATTCAGATGAAGCTGGCAGTAAACAGAGTGTCTGATTTACAATGTCTTATGCAACACTCATCTGAAGTAGCAAACAGCTATTTAATGGTTTGCAATTTTATGCAGAAAATGTGTATAAATACAGCAACCAACAGTTTTCAAAGAGTACAGCTGCGAATGGTAGGATGTGTCACAGAAGGTTTTGTTACCAGCTCTCTAGAGAATGAAGAAATGTAAGCCTTGATCTCCCACAGCACTCCAGCACATTGTAGTGACTTCAGCTTGGTCATTTCTTTGCAAACCTGGAATAAAAACTTTCCTGATTTTTATATACCTTTTATAGTTTTGCTAAATGAATAATTTTCTAGAAAGTTCAACTCTGCATTGTTTTGAAATGGCATTTTTCCAAATTTTCATAGTCTTTAAGTGTCAAGGCAAAAATGAGTGGCATCTCAGTTTCTGACATCAGAGTTAACCACAAAGTTGAGGTTTTAACATGAATATTTGTCAATAATTCTAATTGCTATTAAAATTAGTAATAATTTTAAAATAGAAATAAGAAATAGAGCTAACAAAATATCTCTTTATATTATTTACATCAAGAGGAATGTTATGCACAAATGGAGCTGTGGTGGGAGGGAAAGCAGTACTTTCACCCTTTGAAAAATTAGCAAAGAAAAATTTAGAAAGACCGTAGAAAATTAACAAGGAGGGAATGGCTTAACATTTTCAAGGTAAATTTGGGAATGTATTTCCAGAACTGAAGAAATTATCTGAGAAAAAACATTTGATTTGATATAAAGGAATTTAATCTCTTGAATAGTTAGTTAAGATCCAGACGTTCATCCTAGCAGATTAAATGGTCACTAAATTACTTTACTCACTCTGTGAGTTACTACAGTGGAAAAGAAGTGTGACCAAATGCAGAGTTGTCTAAGTCGTATGCCAGCCTAGATTCAAAAGAGTTTTGAGCTACTGTAAGTAAAAACAATATTCAGACTTTATTTTGCTAATTATTTTACTAATAGAACATGAAGATTTGTGTAAGTTGGCAACAGGAATGTTTGTTGGCTACCTACTTAGTTAAATAAGCTCAAGAGCTCTTTAATGAGCTGGCCATAAAATAGCCAATTTTTTTCTCCAGCATTTGGAGCACCTTCACTGCTGATGCCACACTTTGAATTCTTCTGCGATCCATTCGTTGGAGATACTTGTCTAGAAACTTTTCTGAGATTATATCAGTGTCTTCATATTTATGGAATCTATAAAATTCTACTGAGTTTTTCCTGTGAAATAAGACATGTAATTATTTTTCCTTAGACTTTTGTCCTCAGTTGTCCTCATTTTGCCAATTTGCCTTTATACATCTAGCAACCAGGTCTCTCAAGAGGATAGTTTTGATGGAATTGCTTTTTAAAAAGCTTTTGAGATGAACTGTTTGTGTGATCACAATACTGTGCACATCAAACAAAGGTTGTCTTAGACTGAAACAATCCTAAACAGTTTACTGTATATGGTGGTGACATCTGTGTTCAAAATATCCAGTCATTTGCCTGTAATTTCATTTACCTCATGCTAATCATGAGGAAAATCAAAACCAGTAAGAGTTTCTCTGAAACTTGGAAAGAGTTCTGCTTATGCTTGAGGTTTCTAAGCTGTTCATTTTACTGAAATTCTTCTGTTTGTTTGAAAACTCCCCAAACTCTTTATAGATAAGAAAATCAGAATATATTAAACATGGATGGCTTGATTTTATGATCCAAACAAAACTTGACTAATTTTATTAATCAGTAGAAAAACTTAATTGGCCTTTATAAAATTGTCTTCAAAATTTTAACCATGAGTTCCTTTTCTACATTAATTTTCTATATTTCCTAAAATATGTATATTAAAAAAAAATTCTGCTCACACAAACTCGGAGATGTTGGCTTATTTTGCTATCACATTTGAAAGTATGCCATTCTCAGCCTTATCTGGTTTTATGTTTTAAAAGTAACTTTTCCACTATTTAACTTCTGTGACAAGTAAAACATATGCAAAGAAATGCAGAATGACTGAGAATGACATTCATGTCTGAATAGTTGTGATGTATCCCAGAGTTAATGCAATTAAATGCTTGAAACATAACTATTGGGAACTATTGCTTTTGTCACACTAAAAATTATTTACAAAGAGGAGCACATCTATGCCATTTCTACAGACAAAACTTTTGACATCCATGATATGGCCTGAAACATAGTCAGTCCTATTTATGACATTATGTAGTGTTTTTTGAAGGTTCTGACCAGTTATGAAACTAACATATAGGCATTTGACCAAGCAAAGTGAAATTTCTGGTAAAGGAAATTGCATTAATCAAAAAAAAAAAAAAATTCAAGACCCAGAGCTTCATCTTAGCAGATCAGAGAGTCCCTTACAGTATTTTACTCCTTCCTATGTGTTAATAGAGGAGCAAATGCTACACCATATATTACAACAGACTTATTGGATCTTAGGCCCTTTCAGTTTAATGGAAAATGTACATTTACATCAATGGGATAAGTTTTATGCAGAGAAAACAAATATTCTTCAGCAACTATAAAGGGACACACACAAACAAAAATCTTTTGTCTGTATACAAGACCTTCACAAGCAAAGCTGCATCTTCAAAAGAATAGAAATCCAAGCAAAATAGCCTAAGTAGGAAGTAAGACTACGTCAAAATATATCTGTAAAAGAAAAAGAATTTTGAATCAAAGCAGATTTTTTTAATCCTAAAAAAATGTTAAAACTTTATATGATCTAAAGATATACATATATATTAAAAAGAAAAACCTCATTTAAAGAAGGATATCAAGAGAAACAGAGTAGTCACAGGTCATGAAAATTTCAGGTGATTATAAATATTTCCAAGTAAAAAAACTGACTTATAAAAATTAGATTTGACTCCAATGCACAGGAGACATTCTAAAAGTAAACACAGTAAAACTTCCAAATGAATTGGAATACAAAGCACTTGGTGTTTTTACTAATCAATAATTAAAGAAAAGAAATTAAATAGAAATGTAGGTGGTTTTTTAAAAATAGTATATTTATGCAATGCAAAAGTCTGTAAGTCCTTTAGCACCAAGTAACACAAAGAGAGATGGCTTTCCATTTGCATTACAGATATCATAATACCTCCTATTATGTTTTTATAAGTATAGTAAATAAATTTTCATACTTCAGGGCTTGTGCCATGCATTATGCTGGGAAGAAATTTGAACTATAGGCATGTTCTTGCATATGATAGCATGAATAACCTTCTTTCAGGATCCTACGTAATTTTTGGAAATATTCTGATCTTTGTCAGAAACAAGGTAATGAACTATTAATTTGACTAAATATAAGTATTCCTTTGTTGCTTTTGAACTGGAAATAACTTTGAGTGCAGTTAATGGTGAAGAATTTTCACAGCAATTTATGTTCTATATCTGTTTGGTGTTACTTTCATGCTTCATAATTTGTTGTCTTCATTCTAACTAAAAATAAATAAATCACTGCTTTCTAATCCAGGGACATCTTATATCTTATTTTAGATTTTGTTTTCATTTGTCCGTGTAGAAGATTCACCCCCATAATAGATTAGATTATTTTCTAATTACACTCTATAATCTGGCACAAACATGTCTATAACCAGATAATTGTTCAGTAAAATGAGTTGCTTCCCATATTGTAAATGGCAGTACTCTATTCCTCTTTTTCCTTATTAAGTATTTTAATCCATTTACATTTACATACAAGAGTTATTTAAAGGGATGAAAGATCAGCTGTTGGGTATTTTAGTGCTGGCTTCAGAGTTTGGCTTATGGGATAGTTCAAAAATTGCCACTAGTAAGTCTTTTTTTGTGCATTTTAATTAAATTGTTTTTCAATTAGTAAAAATAAGGGATATTGTGAATGTAACTAGTAATGCTCAGTTTACAAATTAGTGTAAATACAAGAGCAGAATATGCCTGAAATCACCTATTCCATACTTGTTCTTGCTTACAGATAATTTTCTATTATCACATGTACGGAGCTCACATTGGATCATTGATTGTCTACCAAAGAACTACATTAAAACATGAAAAAATTCTCCTTAATCTTACTGGAAACCAGGGAAATTTCTGGCAGCGCAAGGCACTGGCACTGGCTGGAAATGGAAACGAAGATTTTCAAGTTGTCTTTGAAGGGATAGCTGGAAATGGTCCAAAAGATGGCATAGCACTCGACGACCTTACGTTTTCCAAGGAGTGCTTACCATTGCAGGAGTTTTTACCAGCAGAACCCACAAAGCTGCCTCCAACAGGTATGTTCTTGCTATGGACAACCTGGGTAAGTCTGGAAAGAAGAAATAGCAGCAATGCTTTCATTTCTTTGTCTCTTCTTCAAAAGAGATATAGAATAAAGACATGTAGAAACTAACATGCTCTTAGGCGATCCATGAAATTCTAATAAAAATATTTTATGAAGTAATTGTTTGGTTACTGATTTAACACTTGTGAATCTGCAGAGCTTCTTGTCTGGTGATGTTTACTTTGAAAATATCCTGATTAATTCAGTAGGATTTATTTTTGAGTAATTTTAAAATATTGTAAAATAAAGAACTGAATGGGAAAGAGCCAATATGGATAGTTTGCAATAAGGCCAGCAAGCTTTAATACTTTTGGCTGGTGGGAATTGCTACTGATACTGTTTAGGCACCACATCCATCTTCTTCCTGTGTTGTGTGGTGCCAGCATTGGTGCAATTATTTGCACGATCCTCACTTACTACTCAAGGGAAATAAGACTCAGCAAACATTTACCAGCAATAATAAAGTTCTGATGGGGATGGATCCCAATAACCCCAAGGTAAGAGATACTCATGAAAGCACTGGTGTTGTTCATTACCATTATTTGCTTGGACTCAAATGATGAAGGAGGAACTCTTTTTGACAGAACAGGACAAATCTGTTTTTCCTCCTTCCACATTTATCACGGAGCTACTCAAATGTAAACCCCTGAAGTGAAATTTGGGAGATGTATTTTGTTCCTGGGCCTAGTATAAATTTCCTGCATGGCTGCAGAGAGTCATTTTATCTCACTTCTCTGTGTTTCTGATCAATAAAACAAAGTTAATATTTCCCTATGTCAAAGACTAAGAGGAGAATGAATCATTAATTTATGTGAGTCACTTTGCTTTTTTACTGCTGCTAATGGGTAGCCTTCTCCTTTAGGATATCATTAAGCACTGCTCAGGCATTGAGAAATAACACTGATGAGACTGCATCAAACCCAAGAAATTACACTGAACTTCATGCACAAGATAAGCAGAAAAGACACCGGCAAAAGTTCTAGGCATCTCTCTGATAAGATGCCAGTTACAGTCTTAGTATTGTCTTCCTACTTCTGCTAAACAAGTCACGGGAATTTATTGCAAATGAGATTGGTATTTTAAAGTTCAGCTTTATGTGAATGTTACCCCAAGAGGAACACTAGTCAAGATTTCTAATTCTTTATTTTTGTTGTATTCAGACTCTATCCTCTTAACGGTAGATGCAAGTCCCTGTGGCGATGTTAGAAGCTTTGAAAGCTTTGGTTTTGATAGTAAAGGATGTTCCAAAACACTTTTATGGTATATATAATAAAAAAGCTACTAAAATCTGAGGAAAGAGCCACCAGAGACTGATTTCTTTTTGTATCTCATCTAAGATGTCCTATGTGAACTTTGTAGATTCACAACACTTTGAGGTAATGGTGTAAATTCATCCTCATGGTGCACTATCTTTTCTATACCAACAAATTTCTCTGGTCCAAGATAAGAGTTTACATGAGCCACTGAGGGATTCAACATACAGCTACTGTTTAGCAGTGATATCAGTTTGGATCATTGCTCAAAAAGTGGGCTTACAAACCAGAGTATGAAATCTGCTTCTGCCTACAGAATTGCTCTGAACAGTGGCAAAATGCATGCTGGAGGTTGTGAAAAGTGCTCTGCGATGCAACTTTTTTAATTAGAACCAACTAGAATGACTGTGATGATCAGCTTCAAAAATGAGGACTCTTAGACTTATCTGCTTATATGCAGAGACAAAGGAAGGTTTAGCCAAAAGTGAAAGACTTTTATCCATTTCTCAAATTTTTACAAGTTTCTGAGGATGATGAACATCATGCAGCAGAGATCTGTTCCTTTCTTCTCTCCAGCTAGGGAGAATGTTTGCTGAGAAAGTTGAAATGTTTCCTCTTTAAGATAGAGATTTGTAGTTTTTGAGGTCTATTTTAATACAATTCCTTTTTAATGTCTTTTTTTTTTTTTAATAATCTTTGTAATGCACAGAGCAAGGGAGAATCTTCTGAGTCTTATGGAGCAATATCGCTGTGTAAGACAAGTATACTAAGGGGGTCTGTGCTTATTATTTCTGCACATAGAGAAATGGATGTAGACAATGGATTTTGTGCAGAGACTAAATAGAATTGAGTTACTAATTTCTCCCCTTTGTGACAGACACTCTCACTGTTCAGGAGAATTGTTCCCTGACTCTATATAGACACTTTGAAGTTCTACACATTACAAAAATTTATATTGAGGTGGTTATTTCTTTCAGAAAAACATGCTCCAAATGTTTACAGGCTGAAAGCAAGCACTGGACAGCTAGAAAAAAAAACATTTTGAAAGTTAACATTGTCATTTTCTGTAAACTGACAGGTTATTGTAGACTGTCCTCATGTTGCTTAGCAACAGCAAAGCTGAAGTGGAAAGCCACTGAGAGCCACTTAAATTGCTGGGCCTAAGAAATAATAAACATGATTTTAGGCTGGCCCTTATCAACTTTTCATTGTATGAATAGTGATGCATGGGGGAACATCAGTTTCTGCTCATGTCCCACAGTCATACTGTGTGTAGGAAAATACAAAGACAGTTTTGTTCTAACAATGCTATTTATACCTGTTGCTGTGTCTCTGCAGTGGGGTAAGATTCTTGAGTTAGATTCTGCCCTGTGTAAAGGGCTACCTGTATCCACAACGGCCCAGGGACGGACCGTGGGCACACTGAACTTCATAAAAGTTGTAGTTGTTTCTGTATTGGTTTTGTGTGGCAAGGTTTTGGGGTGGGAGGAGAGCTGCAGGGGTGGCTTCTGTGAGAAGCTGCCAGAAGTTTCCTTTGTCTCTGATAGCTCCAAGATGGACCTGCTGCTGGCCAGGGCCAAGGCCATCAGTGATGGTGACAGCACCTCTGCATTAACACACTTGAGAAGGGGAAAAGTTGTTGCACAACAGTAATTGTGAGTGGAGAGAGGAGTGAGAATATGTGAGAGAAACAGCTTTGCTGACACCAAGGTCAGGAGGGAAGAAGAAGCAAGAGTAGGTGCTCTAGGTGCTGGAGCAGAGATTCCCCATCAGTCTGTGGTGAATACCACGCTGAGGTAGGCTGTCCCCCTGCAGATCATGGAGGTTAATAGTGGAACAGTTATCCACAAGTTATCCATGAGTCATGTTTTATAGTTGCTTACACAAGAGACATCATGGATTTGGCAACAACTTCCATGTTCTCTGAATTTGCTTGTCCTTTCTTATTGCCATCCCTTCCCTTCTACAGTGTTGTTACTGACTACAAAAATAACAGATCCCTCCATCAGAGTTTCTGTTCATGTCTCTGTGCCATTTACCTGAGAATACAACAGCTGCCAAGGGCTGCTGATCAGATTATCAGGCTACAATAAAGAAAAGCTCTTCCCAGAGACTGGAGAACAGTTATCGGCTTGCTTCAGTTTTGTAGAGAAGACAGTTATTTGCAGCAAATTAAAAGCAAGTCACTGAAGTGTAGCACGTGTCTTTCAGAAGACAGGAATAGTCACCGAGGATCCCATCAAGGTCCATTTGGTTTGATATCCTCCTGTCTCCACTATGCTGAACATATATGATACTTCCTCCTAATGTTCCTAATATTTCCTTTTTAGAAGACCTTGTGAACCAAATGTGGTCTTGTATATGTGGTAAACCTTAATGTATTTGCCTTCTGTATAGAGTCTGGTTTCCCTGGGAACACATTTAGCCCCTTTCTCATTTTTGGCAGCAAGTTGTACAGTTCTGCCACTTGCTGAGAAAGCGACTCCATTTTCACCCTGTCTCCTTTGGCTGAAAATGGTGAACAACAGCCAAACACACCTACTCGAGATTGTTCTCCTTGCAGTCGTTGGTCCTTAAGCAACATTATACACCAAAGGAGTTCCAGCTTATTTCTTACATGGAAACTATTCCATATGTTTTCCTTTCTCTCACTTTTTAAAAAATCAACTATAATCTTTTGGGATTACAAAATCAGCTCTGTGTAGAACATTTAGGAAATGAGGGACCAGTAGAATAATACTGTAACAAAACTATTCTTTCTCTCTTTTTTCTCTTTCCTGATAAATCCTAAAGCCTTGTTTGTTTTGTCCTTTTTGAGCACTGGTCTTTTTTGTTCCTGGAGCTCTTTCCGTACTCTGCTCTGTCAGTCTTTAGGAGTGGTAATGATAGGATCACACCACCTCTGTGTGAAGACAGATTGTTTTATTCTGTGTAACTCAAGATCTCATTTCATTGCCAGTCACTCAGGATGCAATTCTTTTGCTTAACTGTGGCTGTTTTTCTCCATTGTAGTTCTATAAAACAACTGACACACCTGTTGGTGTTGGATGTCACAGGGATTCTAGGAAAGCCCAATGTCCTGCAGTGCAAGCTGATGTCAGGAAGGTGGCCCAGTTTATAATTAGACATAGGAACAGTCACATTAAGCAACTTGATTTTCATTAAATGCATTTCCTATTATTCATAGTTATTCCTAGCTTATATCACCCTGAATAACTTCATATCACTGTCAAGGTTTCTTAACTCATTACTCATGCACTTTCCGTGTGTTTTATAAGTAAGTCTTGCTATGTTTTTCTGTTCTTTGCTTGGTTTTTTTGTTTGTTTCGGTTAGTGGGGGTGGTTTTTTGTGCCAGACTGATTTTTTATCATTTTAGCACAAAAGTCTAATTCACAAAAAAAAAATTATAATTTATAGAGTTCAGTCAGAAACATAATTAAAATAAATATAGGCAAAGTAATATAATTATCATAAAATCAGATTTGCCAAAAATATTTTTATTTGAAATTTATTTGAAAAATATTCCTCAAAAGTCTAGTGTACTCTGAAGGCCAAAGGGTATTGCTTGTATCACTCTTTTGCAGTTATAATTAGATCTATAAAAATTTACAGACACATAAATTTACAGACACATAAATTTACAGACACATAAATAGAAATAACCTTGGCAGTTATTGTAACTAATATATAATTACAAGAACAATCATATATTATGCTTCAGTGCATAATGTGATCTTATACTGAAAGGAGGAAAAAATATCTTTTTATGGAAAACTAATTGAATAACAAAGCATTTAGAGCTTTCTTTGAAACAGCCAGCATCGACCATTGACTGGGAGAACAGCACATGAAACAAATAAAGTAGAATGTCTAAAGCATTTAAAAACAGTTCTAGAAAATGAGAAACAAACCAAAAAATGAAACTGAAACCAAGCAAAGAGACAAATAAATGTAAAAAAAACCAAAACAACAACAGCAAAAGCCAAAACACAAACCCATAAACCTCTATAAAGAGGACTCATAATTTCTTTTGGAAGATTGGTTATATCTATATAGTTGCCTTAATTGCATGCAGCAGGTTGTGAATTTTTTTCTTCATTAGTATCTGAAGAGAAACAGATGAATCTAGAATGAAACTCCATGCAAGTGGCAATTTTCATTTTCTCCTATACAATAATACAAAAAAATTATAATTATAGTCTAGACTTTTAAAACTAAGAAATTGACAGGTTTAATTTGTTCTCTCTCCTTTCTGGTACAGGACACAATTACCTACTTTTCAGAAAAATGGTGGAAATACTATAGAATATGTAGATTGCTTTAGTAGCTTGATATAAAGCTACTACTTTTGGATATAAAATAATCATGCATACAGGTGAATTCAATTCAACTTCTACATATATTTTCTGGGTATTATAATGAAAATTATCCTTTTATTGATGGTGAAGGAACCATATATATCCTGGATTTTCATGTTGTATTTTCTGATTCTGTGAAGCTTTCTCCAGTTAAATTTCTAGTCTGTGTGATTGTAATTGCTGTACTTTATCAATTTAAATGGAAATACTGACCTTGCACCACCTTTGTCATTCCACAGTTGTTTGTTGGTAGCTAGGACTTCAATCTATCTCCTTTTGTTTTGAGTTCTAGCATTACCAGGTTGTATGAGGATTTGAGAGTAATGTGCCCATCTGCTAAATTATAAAAGAAAATCCCAATTCTTTGTACTGGTCTAATTTACAAAATAATGACAGAAATTTAGTGCATGTTGTAAATTTAAAGCTAAATTGGTGCTAAAAATATTTTTAAGGATACATTTCTGTCCATAACCAACTAAAATAATTGAACGTACAATGAAGTACAGATAATTTGCAGACATTTCCCATAATTTATTATCATTTTATGGCAAAGAAACAAATTTTTTTCCCTAGGCATTCCCAGACCTAATACCTTGAAAGTGACTTAAAGCTCAACAATTCTTTGGATCAACAGTCAGAGCAGAGCCTGGGCTGGGCCCATAACTGATTACAATTCTAGAAACTGGACAACAGAATGTGATTAATGTCATCTCAGAACGTGATTAATGTCATCTAAGGTCCTTGGAGGTAGGGCACTGTCAGCACTTGTTTTTCTGTGTTGCAGAACACTTTCACATGTTCAAAACTTTCCTTAGCTCTTGGGTCTCCACAGACTTGTTTCTGAGCAAGGTGTCCCAGAGCAGACATCTAAATAAGAGGTCAGGAGAAACAAATATGCTCAGACATTTCCCTGTGTGTGACATATTCCACATGGAGAGCTGGCCTCTGATTGGGTGAACTGAGAACATGAAAGATCTAGTCCTATTCTGCATTCCAAGAACTAACAAACAAATTACTCTTACTGCAGTGTAATTATTGCTTTTCTTTTTCTCACACATCTAAAAGTAGAGAAATAATGTTGCAGTACAGGGCATTCTCAAAAATATCACATGTTTTTACCATTAAGTCTTGCAACAGCAAAAATTATCCTAAAAAAAAGTTATATTTTAAAGTATCTAGTCCTATTTTACTGTTAGTGCAGTACAACTTTGCCGGGCATTTTGAATTGTCTACGCATCCTGGAACAAAGTTTCCAGGTGTGGTTAAGACTGAAAGCATGTGTGTGCTTCTCTATTCTCCCCGTCTAGCTGTAAGGAAACAAGCTGTAACTTTAATGTTTTTTCAGCACATACTTATCGATAGTCTCTTCGGACTGTATTTTACTTTTTTAGTTATGATGTTGCATTTTCAGTATGGTATACAGTAGAGAAAAACCACATTGCTTTTCATAAGATATTTGTAAATTTTATTTGAAAGGTAAGTTTATAGTTTGTGATTTACAAAGGCAATTTGAGGCAATTCACTTCATAGCTTCATTTTCATTCTCTGACTTATTTTGTTCTCAGACTTGTCAACAGCATATGACTTCCAAGTAGAATGATACTGGAAGTTCCACAAGATACCTACCTACCACAAAATGTGCCTGGATTCTGTTCAGTGTTAGGATAAACAAAGTCAACAAGCAAAGAAGTGGTAAAAAGACTGTTAACTGTCAAAATTTATGAAGCATTCCTGACTGTGGAAGGACCACCATTGTTTTACGCTTAGGAGTCAGATCACCTCACATGACTCAGATAAGCAGAAGAAATTAAAGAAATAGCAATTAAAAAACCTGCTTTTTTATTATTGGAAACTCCCAGCTATCCAGAATACAAGCAAAGGTTGTGTCACCGATAATCACAGAAGTTATCCTCCAGAAAAAAATGGTGGGAGGTTGTTGACTGAGGCTGCATGGTCTTCGACAAGCAGAGAGGGGAAAAAATAGCTGATTTCCCTCTCCAGCTAGACTGGAGAGGGAATATATCAGTGAACTCAAGAAAACAAAGATTCTTTTCTCCACTTTTCTTTTTAGTAAACACTTCTTCTTTTGAGGAAAGCCCTTACTATTTCTGTGTGGCATTATTAGTTGTCTGAGTAAAAAATAAATTTGAGGGGAAGAAGAGAGATAAATCAGAATATCTTTATGGGCATATAATCGTTAGGTAAAGTAAATTCAAATTTTATCAGACTTATCTAAGACTTGAAATATTTAGAGTGGGATTCAGCTCCAAGTTAAGACTGAAATCAGATGTCAGGTATCTAAGTTGCAGTTATTGTAAATGCTTTTGGTCTTTTGCTGCCAGCCACTTGACATAACTGAATAACACGGGAAGTATTCATTGTTTGTGATGCAACAGGGTGTCTAAGAAATCCTGACAGTGCTGACAGATGTATAACAGGAGGTATGGAAAGTATGTGCCTTCGGGTGGTGGCAAGGACCATGAAGTGCTATGTGTGTGGGCAATCAAATAAAACAGGTTTCTAATTTAGCATAATTTGCAGTCCAGTGATTGTTACCAACCAGAATCCCATCAATTTTAAAGGCAACTCGAACACTTAGCTTGCCTACATCTAAGCACACAAGTATATGTCTCTTTGTGAGCTGAATACCATCCAAGTTTTTAGTTTAGAACTCTTTTAAACTCACTAGGTACCACGAAATAGTTTGATTTTCATCATCTCTTACAGACCTCTTTCTATTGCTGGGTTAGTTAAGATTAGCTTTACATGTGATGGCAGTGCATCATGTCCTCTGTCTGCTTTGAAATATATATTCTTCAGTTTTAGATTAAAGAAGCTCATGCAAAGCAAACGCTTATCTGTAACAACTATTAGTGTCTAAATTTGACAGAATGGTTTCTCATTTAACAAATTTCTATTTGATTTTCTTAAAAAAGAGAACTATGACATTGATCAACAGAAATTAAATGTGGCTACTTAATAGCCAATTATAAAAAAAAATTCAAAAATATTAAAAAATTATCAAAAATATTAAAAATTAACTATTTGTTTCTTGAGGTTATGAGGAACACATCCTGTACACCAGACCAGGAGTTATGTCTACTCTGTCCCTCCCAGTGGAGACTGTACTTTTGGCTTTCCCCTACGTATCTAGGGATACAATCCTAGAGCAAGTACTGACTTCTAATTATCAAACTGTTTGAGACTGTAAATTTGGGAAACATGGCTGAAACAACTCTTCTTGGGACATTTTGACATTTTTCTTACTTCTACAGAAAACCCCAACAACACGCACTGAAAGGCTCTGTGCAAGCAGAATGTTTGTTCTAAAGAATTTCCCTACAGAGAAAATGAGTAATGGCTACACCAGTCCCCTTTCACGTGACAATATCAATAGCGAGTTATAATTATTCCATGATCATAAACTCAGGAATGGTTTTGATCTTAAGCTTTTAAGTGTACTTGCTGAGTATTTATAAATCTGAGCACAAATGTTTTAGTGGGATATACAAAACCTAATAGTTAGGATGATAGGTGGCGAGTTACTTTTTCTAGTGATCAGGAATAATCAGTAACAGACACAGAAAACAAAAATTCACTATCCAAGTGAGAAAGTATTGTTATTCATAAATTATTTTATAACACGATAACAAATCCTTGATAAATAGTATCTTAAGCTAAAATCTTACCTCTCTCTCTCCATAAGAAGGAAAAGATCCTTTCTATAGCAGAGCTATTACTGTGCTGTTGTGCCAAGCAGGGACAGAGATAGATTCATACACATCCTACAGTTTACTTCCTTTGGAATCAATTTCTGTGACCCTGCATAGTGACTTTTAGGAGATGTGTATATATATATATATATGTATATATATGTGTGTGCATTCAAATATAAATGTCCAAGAAAATTACTTCCAAGTAGATGCTATACATTCATCAGAAAGCTATTCCAGTCATGAAGCTAAAGTACTCAGGCTGCTATAACACAGCTTTACTACAATTCTTTACTTCTGTCCCTAAACAATATCCCAGAATATTGAAACTCAGAGTTCTGAGAGAATATTTGCCTATTAATGGAGATAAGGAGTTTCAAGAGCTGAAATGGCTAATTTGAGTGCTTGTTTAACGAGGACAGCATTCAGTATTCTGGTGCATTCAAAACATGATCTGCCAATTTACAAACCTGGAAAGACTCAGAGATTTACATTACATTAAAAAAAAAAAAAATAAAAATTGAATTTCGATGCCCTCCTTCAAATTACTGAGAACTATATGTCACAAAGCAGAAATGACACGAGAAAAATCTTTCTTATGGTTTTGTATTTTAAAATTGCCAAAACTTCAAAAGAGGATTGTGTAAGAAAGTTTCCAACTTCTATTGGACTTTGAGATGAAAGTTTGAGCTAAGCAAATATGAAGGGTTTGAGCAGTATTGGTTTTTTGGTTTCTAGTATGTTTGTACTTCTGTATTTCCCTTACTTTCCCTTCCAAAGGTAGGAAAGCTGAATGGCAGAGCTTACTTAGAAATCAGTGTATCTGAAGTGGCCATGAATAAATTTAGGCTAGATGCTAAAAGGGTTCCTTATCTGAAAACCAGAAAATAGCATTTCAGTAACAGCAGTGGAGAAAGGTACTGATTAAATTGAATACAAAGAAATTGCTTGAAGTTGTTGCCTTTCATAAAAGTGAAATAGACCTAGTGATTTGAGCAATTTCTTTTAAAACCCAAGTTCCTGTGAAGTGGTATAAAACAATTTCATCAGGGCTCTCTTTCTAACCATGAACTATTCTGCTCTTTCCATGTTCAGGCACTTGCCAAGCAGATGTGCTACTATTTGCTTACCTCAAAGTGTGCTAATAAATGTGAACACATGCTGAATGGAGGTACACTTAATAAAGTTATTATTGCTTTGGCGAATAAATGATTGTGCATGATTGGACTAATGTTAAATGAGGATAACAAAAAAAAATGGTTTTGTCTTAATTGTTCAGACTGTCTGGAAAAAGGATAAGGAGCCGAACTACTTAATTTCACTAGGAGACATTAACAGTGACATTAGAGCATAGCAGTTCCAAATGTAATTGTTGCTTGCAGAACTTCACCTCAAAGCACTTATGGTAACTTTATGTGTATAGTTTTAATATTTTTCTTTCTGAGAAAGAGAGAATTTTTTTTTTCTTCGAAGTACTGTAAAACAGAGGAAAGGGAAAAGCTGATCATATTAGAAGCTACATTTCTTTAAAATACTGAGTGATTAAAGAGTTTGTTGGTATCTTTCTCCTCCATCAAGCAGAAGGTATTTTTCATTTTCCAGTTGACCCCTTCAGTGGAGGCTCAAAGGTGTGCGGAAGGCTGTTCAACACATCAATAAAATCTTTTAATCATCATGTCCTCTTCATCTCACTATAGCATTCTGTCTAATACAGATAGAAAGTTTTGTAATAACATGGGTAAATACATTAATCCTGAAACTTATTCCTTCTGAGCAATGACAGATGAGAATTCATAAGGGTCATGAGATTCAATTTAATCAGTTTTGGGTGTTTTTAGTTTTTCCTACACCTGATTCTTACTCAAGCTATTTCTAAAGAATATAGCTTAAGAATACTACAGAATAAGTGTTTAAATGCTGTAATTGCTTATAGGATTCCAAAGAAATTATGTTTCTTGCAGCTTTTTTTACACTTCCATTCCATCTGTACATAACTGAGAATACTCCAAAACAGTTTCCTTTGTATTTTACGTTTGTATTGTTGAATCAGAAAATCACAGAATATGGTGAGTTGGAACAGACACAAAAGGTTCATCAAGTCTAACCCTTAGCCCTGCACAGAACCATCCCCCAGAGTCACACCATGGGCCTGAGAGCATCATCCAAATGCTTCTTGAACTCTGTCAGGATTGGTGCTGTGATCACTTTCCTGGGGAGTCTGTTCCAGCACCCAACCATCCTCTGGGTGAAGAACCTTTTCCTAATATCCAACCTAACCCTCCCCTGACACAACTTCAGGCCATTCCCTCAGGTTCTGTCACTGGTCACCACACAGAAGACATCAGTGCCTGCCCCTCCTCTTCCCTTCACGAGGAAGTTGTAACTGCAATGAGGTCTCCCCTCAGCCTCCTTCAGGCTGAACAGACCAAGCGACCTCAGCTGCTGGAATGTTAATACAGATTTAAGGGAGCAGATTTACATTTGTGAGTAGTGGAGCTGCCCAAATGATAATAGATAGACATTATGTGGTGGTCCAGCAATGGCTTTAATTTGGCATGAGACTGTTCAGTATTCAAAAGTGAAGATAACAAAAAATGTATAACTTGGCAAAGAAAATGCCAGTTAGTGGAAGAGATATCTGAGGTCTTGTGGACAAAGACTATTTACTGCTTAAACCATGAGGGTTTTTATATCTTTGTTCGGCAGAGAAGGTTTTCTAAACATATTTTTGTTCCTACTTTCAGCTGTAGAACCAGCATTTCTCTGGTTCTGGGCCTCCACATCCACTGTCTTCTCAACCTAGGTCAGATCTGACCAGGACAATGTCCTGCCCTCTGGTCTCAGAGTCAGGTCAGTGACTGTAAACGAGAACTGATTGGTCAAGTTTTGAGTAGGATTTGAGGGAAGCGTTTTCCACCTGACACATTTACTGAACACAGTACAGCAGCTCTGGGAAGTTGTACAAAGGGGATTAATCACTGCACTGCCTTCCACTATATACTTTGGGCAACAACTTGGAGTGGAGTGGAGAATATGAATGGAACATATATTCCAGTGCAGGCAGTGAAGATCTCTTCTCCTTCAGATTGAGGTATAACATCATCAAATGCTTTCTGTTCACTGTCTAACCACCTTTCCTTTGATCTCCTTACAGAAATTCCCTTCTGGCATACCTCGGCTGTTCAGAGTTTGTGCAACCATTCGTCATATTCAAATTGTTCTGATTTATGGGTTTCTGCTTTACTTCAAGACATATTTTAGATTCACTCTCCAGATTTTCCTCCCATCCGAAAAGCAGGCAGTGAAACCACTGACCAGAGGCAGCACTAGGCACCATGAATTGCAAATGCCATATGTTCTTCCACCCTCCAAACAGTAAGACAGCAATAGGACTGACAAACTGGAGGTCACAGAGAAACCACTTGTGGTTCTAAGGTAGAGATGTAATCAGTTATGTACCAGTCCAGGCTTTCATTAAAGAACTATTATGTTTATCTTCTTCAGGCAGGATGTCGGTGTACAGTTATACATTTTATGTTAGCTGTTAAGTTCTACTTCTAAAGGCCATGCTACAACTTTTTGACACATTTTTAAGATTGTGGACTTTATCCCTAAGGAATGTTTCTTCTTTCTGTGTCTTTGCTAAGGAGTTTAGTAAATATTTAGGTTTCATTTTTTTATGGTTTTTTTTTTTTTCTAAGAGTAAACTTAGGTGAATTAATTAAGCTTTTCATGCCTAGTTAGTATTAATTTTCCGCACTGTAGTAGATGCATATGATGATTACTATTGTTTCTGAAAAAGCTTTGCTTAAAAACTATATGTGGATTGCTTTTCTCTTTGTCCACCCTCAAGAAGATACACCATAAATTTCAACTTGTCTTTGGAAAGGGAATATTGTGTATGAGAACTGATATATCAAGTGAACGTCCTGTTACAGCATTTTTCCTTGTCTGTCCATTTCTTTATGTTGCAGACATAAACCACCTCCTTAGGACTGGAATAATAATGTTAACATGTATTATATCTTGTTTCACTTTTCTGGCAAGTAACAAACCAGTCTTGATGCTATTGCAACCTGACAGTGAATCCAGGCCTAGGTCTCCTCTTATTCTGCATGGGGATTTCCCACTTTAAGAGTTTAACTAAAAATTTCCTCCCATGTTGACCTACTAGAATGATTTATGGAATAAATAGGTGTAGAATTACTTGAGTGATGTGGAAAGTATGCACTATTTTTATTACTGACAGTATTAGTATACAAGTACTGTAAGAATAAAGGAGTTGAAAAGACCTAGCTCCTCCTTCTCTAGTCAAAACCTGGGATTTTTATTTCTTTCGAGTGAATGCACATTCACATGCATCTAAGCACTTGAGAATGAACCTTTTTCTTTTTACAACATTGTCTTTAGCGTTGCCATGCCTATGGTACATGCAGTAAACTTGGTTTGAAGAGGCACTGAGTGCCAATCTTGCCTTCAGCTACTCATATTCTCCAGAAATTCTGGTAACCTTAATTAAAGCAAAACAACATGTTAGGACCCATTGACTGTGTGACAGATTGGATATGTGTTAAAGTGTATTGACAGACTGATCAAACCCAAGACTTTTCTAATTACAAAGTACAATCAAACAGAACAAAGAAGGTTCTTCAGTGCTCCGTTGTGGACAATAACACTGAACAGTGATAGGCTACCTTGCAGTTTGTGTTTTTCATTCTTAGGGTTTCTGAGGTTGAGTATTACAGGATCTGATTACAAGAAAAGAGTTCTCTTGTGTTTGCATGTGGAAATGAGAACAACATGAGAAATCAGCTGAGGATGCTTTGGTTGTTGTTGAAGTCTTCTGCTCTTTGTCATGGTAGTAACTCTAGAAGGTTAACAGTTTCTTCTAAAAGTCCATTTTGTAAATGAAATGAAGCTGTTGTGTTTTTAAACTTTTAGTTGCTCATAATACAAACCAATATGTCAAGGGACTTGAAAGGCCTATGAAACCAGGTGTTTACACTCAATCCTAGAAAAAAAAGGCTATTTCAAAAAAACAAACAAACAAATCACAAACAAACAAGGCTGATAAAGTGTAATAGTTTTTAAATCTTCTTTTTTTTTTTCCCCAGCACTTCAACCTCTGAAAGTCTTAAAAAATTCTTGTAATTTCTAAAGCTTTACTTTTGAAATGAGATACATTTTTCACATTCCTGCTCCAACAAGTCAGTATTATTATGCATCATCAACAGTGATGAAAGCACTTTACTCTGTGTCCTTGGGTTATACTGGTGAGATACTAAGGGAAAGATGTTCTTGTTAACAAATTATTTTTTTTAAGGACACATAGATTTCAGTCATACAGTAATGTCAACTCAGAACAGGAATGATAATGGAGTAATTGTTGCAGGGAACAAGCTCAGAGATCTAAATTATCCAGAGAGCCCCTATCCCTGGGATGTCACACTCTTAGCCTGCTGATTAATTACTCTGGCCTCTATGCCAGATACTTCCACAGGAGCTCTAGCTTTGATTTAGGAGCTGGTATGTTTCTAGCTATGTGATTGTAAATGAAATATTCTGAAAATATTTCGAAACAGATCTAGCTTTTCATGCCCACCAATAGGTCATTCTGATAATTCTGATATCCCATTCATTCAATTTGATTTAGGTTTGGAAAACATGGATGTTGATAAGATTAAATATAAGAAATCTAAGAAGCACAAGTTTAACAATTTTTGGAATATCCTTATCACCAATCTGTTTCCCGTTGTTCAAAAACACAAATTAGCTTCCTGGTGATTTTAAAACAATGTTGATACACAATAAGAACTGATAAACAAACAAGTTTAAATTATGATATTTACTGTTAAGTGCTCATAACTAGAGTCATAACCAGTGTGATACCATATGTAGTCATAGAATCATAGAATTGTTAAGGTTGAGAAAGATCTCTACGATCATCAAGTCCAACCCTTACAATGATATTTTTGCAATTTTCTAGAAGTTCTGATCTTATTTTTCGTTATCAGTTTAGTTATCACATTTAAATTATTTCTAATAATCAAAGATATTTAAAGGACCAGCTTCAAGAAGATTGGAACCTAATGGAGAGATTTTAGATTTTCCTCCCTATTTTGTAGGTACTATAGGTGTGGACAAATGTTTAGTTTATCTATTATAAATTGCCAAAATTATATAATCAAATTATATATTATAAGCAAATTAAGGTTAATACTTTATATTTAATTAAACCTCCCATATAACACTAACCATGTTTTCATGTAGAGTTTTCCTTGATTTGTCAAATAATTCTAGTTTAAACTAAAGCATATCCCTTGGGAAGAAAATCAGACTCTATTTAAAGCCCTTAAATTATTTATCACAGTCTTTGGCTATCTGTTCAATGGTTAATTGCTCAATCATTTAATTTTACTTTGCACTTCAGTAACTTCAGTTTTCCAGCATGTAATGCTGGGCTTTTTTTGTACTAAATTAGAGTTTTCTACTGTCTCTGTTTGTCTACTTACAAGTAATTACAGAACATGATCTGGTTATTTCTTAATCTTGTCTCTGATAAATTACATTAATTGGGCTCTATGTGGTCACTCAATGTAAATGGGTAACAAGAAAACTCCTTTAGGAATCTTTCATGGTCAATCCAAGAAATATGACACAATTTGTTTTCACCAATATTGAATGTATATGAAAGGGTTGTATACTCAGACATGAGTTCAAACACCTGTGAGAACTTGCAGTGGATTTTGAGGGTAAAGTAATAGGTGGAATTTAAAAAACAAACAAACAAACAAAACCACCAAAAAGCCAAAACCAAACCAAAACACACAAAACCCAAAACAAACAAAACAGACAAACAAAAACCCATATCTATTATCTACATAAAAGGAAGGATGACTGATTCTCATCCTGAAATGAAAATAAAACTATATATTGTGAAGGAAACAAACAACTGATAAAGGATTTGGATGAAAAAAACAACGGGTACGGGATGTATCTGATAAAAACAATAGGTATATGATGTTTCTGAACAGAGCTATAGAAAGACCATCTAAAGATATTCTGAACTTTTAAGTGATACTGGAAAAAATGAAGTCCTTCTCAAATGTCTCCATATTCTAAGGTGAGAGAAAATAATAAATAAAAGTGTGCTTGTGCATCATCTTAGCATGCATTAATGGAGTTAATTTATTTTGGAGATTTAAAATATTATTTTTATTTATTTTAAGAGAGGAGGTAAACATGCAATAAAACTATTACTATGATATAGGGTGATATAAAATATTAGCTACCTCATAGAAAAACCCTGTTTTGACACAGGCTAGGGTTTCAAAGATTAAAGAATATTTTTTTCACATTTGGATTTACTACTTTAAGAACACAACTGATCTCACCACAGTTTGAAGATTACTTAAGTAACACACATAGAGGCTGTTTCTTAATAGGAGTATATTTTCTATAATTTATTGCTGTTCTGCTTCAATGGTGTAAGCTATATACCATGTTAACTTTATTCAAAGTTCATTGATGTAGAAGATAAGCCATATTTCTGTTAACAAGTTTATTTTCTCTCTTGATATTTGCAGGTACATTTTTTTTTCCAAAATAAATTTAAGAGAAACACCTTTATAAAATAAAGAGATTCATCCTTGTCCTAACTACATAATTTTAGATAGAAGTGTTCCACCTGTTGATTTTGCTCAGAGTATATAAAACAAGGGGATTATTGACTGGTGCAGCAGTTTTCCTTTATTGTGTAAATCCTCCTCAGTTCAAAGATTATTGATCTGAAAGACACTAGGAGCCCCTTTGGGTCTACGGCAGCCTAATTTGATGCAGTTACCACGCAGGGCAAAAAGTCTACCTGCTAATAATCTTCAAGATTGGAGGAAAATCCAGTCTTCTCTAATTGGAGGAAAAATTTACTGAACCTTGTTAAGGAGAAGTTCCTCTCAATTAAATATCCCTCTTATACCCACAAGAATCTATGTAACAGATATTTATTATTATTCAAACAATGTTTGAATAGCTAGGACTGAGAAAAAGTAGGGAGGAAAAAACCCCCTTTTCATATAGACTCAGAGTTGTTTTCTTGGGGGGAGGTTTGTTTGTTTGGAGTTTTTTGGGATTTGTTTTTGGGTTTTTTTGCTACAGTTATAAAGCCTTATAAAGTAATGTCATTTAAAGAGAAGTCATACTATGGAAGCACATCCAGAAACAAGTCACGTTACAGACTCAGTTAGGCAGTGTAATATCATTCATTACACATGCTTGAAAAGATTCATTCATGCCAGGATTCAAGATAGATTTTTTTGTTTTTCCTCAGGGAACAAAGACTTCCACTTTTCAACTGCCTTTTTTTTTCCCCAATCTGGAATTGGAAGTAATGCTACAAAGGGACCTCAAAATGCAATAGTTATTGCAATTATTGATCATTGAACTGCAAGGAAAAGTATTTCAAGGCATGAACCACATCCTGAAATTTAAATTCCTAGTTTACTGAAAAAATAACTGTGTTGCTAAATTCTTACTGCAATCACATAAAAGAAAAGTAGGATTATAATAAATAGCTCCTACAAATATATGTCATTTAAATTCGGCAGCAATTTTACAACAAAACTCTGTCAGAAACTTCTATCAATCTGTTTCAGATTTTCAGTCATCTGTTCTGTTTCCAAAAGGATGACAGACACTGACTGATTCATTGATACAATTGCACCATTCTTTTAACCAGGACCATTTTCACAGATTGTGTCCTAATAAAAATCCACTGATGCTTTCATAAACTTGTAACTGTGGACTTCAAACAAATCTTTTTCTTTTAGTCAGAGATTACCCATTTTTCTTGTTGCCAGGTCTGGAGACCTTTGCCTGATGTTCTTGACTTTCCATGAGTATCAGATTTTTATTCTCGTTTGCTTCTTTCTGTTAAGGTATTTTTCCTCTTTTCTCTGAGGAAGTGTTAAAAGCCAAATCATGCACAGTCTTCTGGAGCAAACATAATACATATTTTTATGTTGCTAAGTAATCATGAATTAAAAATTAATATTTTCCCTAGAAAACTTGTCAGATAATTCTATGGTATTCTAATATTTATTTGTATTTTTGATTAATTTTTAATAAGTAATGTGTTAGGAGGGTTTTTACTTAAAAAAAGAAAAGTTAACATTTGTTTTCTTTAGCTAACATTTAGAAATTCAAGACTTGTTTTCACTTTATCCAAAGCCTACAACAAAATGGTCTGGCAATGGTTTTTCACTTTGTTTGCGGTATTTGTAATTTAGAGTCTGGCTTAAAGAAATGCCTAGGAGTGGAGATTGCCAACTGAATACCCCATCTCTTATTCTCTTTTTATTAATAAATCAGTTTTTCTGATCTCTTAATAAAATCCAGCCTTATGTGAATTTCATTTAACTCCATCAGACCCTCCTTGAAATTAATACAGTGGCAATGGAAACAAGTTTTTAGCACCGTGTGATTTTCAGTATCCATTAACTCACATTCTCTCCATACTTGTGCAACTTCCATACATGCGCATATTCTAATTTTATGTCTGTTGAGCTAATATATTAATAGTCCTATTTTTAAATAAAATTATGCTTGTTCATTTATCTGGGGATGAGCAGAATGTACAAAGTAAATGGGGAGGGCTACATTTCAGAATTTTGTGTCTTGCTTCTTGATTATAGAATGTAGTGAAGGGGCTGTGTTTTATCCAGAGTCCTGCAGAAACTGATCTGAAATGAAAACATGAAACTTGGAAATTGATCCTGTGATCTGAGTCCTACAATCTTTAGGCTGTACAATAGCAGAATTATCCATGAATAATGCCAGCAATACTGCACAAAAAGGACACCGTCAACCCACTGAACTTGTCGGGAAAAAAATAAGTCCATTATAAGGCAAACCTCTCTAGTTAAAATAGAAAAGTTTTTTCTTCCAAATTAGAGCTCCTAAAGTGGGCTCAACTTTACAGCTGAAATGAAATGATTTAATCCTACACCACATGAAAGGAGAATGTCAGCAATTAAGTCAGACTAGAAAGCTTTGTTAGTGAAGGAATGCCTGGCTGGAGCTTGCCCTTCGAGGCTTTACAAGGGAAACAGTAATTTATTTAGGCAATCACTTGACAAAATACAAAAGAAATAAACTGATAATGGATTGGCACTTCAGGGGAACCAAAGGCCTTAATAAAACTGTTCTGGACCACCCCAGTCCTCCTAAATATCAAGCTTTCTCAGATGTAACCTTTCAGTAACCTTGCTGGGATGCATGGCAGTGTGATTCACCAGGACACCCTTATTCTCCCCTTTTCAGCCTCCTGCTCACATGGCCATTGGCAGTGCCAGAACGGCAAGTGTTACAGACCAGAACAAAGCTGTGATTTTGAAGACAACTGTGGGGATAATACAGACGAGAGTGAATGTGGAACTTCCTGCACCTTTGAGAACGGCAGATGTGGCTGGAAAAATTCTCTGGCTGACAATTTTAACTGGGTGCTAGGGATCAGCTCGCCTCAGAGTCTTAGACCTCCTGGGGACCACACGTTTGGAAATAGAACTGGTACGTTTTTAGTTCACAAATAAGATATAATTGTCTACATGAAGTGTCTCATACCTCCATTTTCAGGCGTCAGTGGAGTTCTAACATATCTAATCAGGGTGTCATTTTCCATGTGTGACAATATAAAAGTATTAATTATCATTGTAGAATGACTTTAAGTTAGGAAAAATCTAATATGAGTCAAAAAAAGATAATTTGATACTTGTCTGGAGAGAGGCATCTGGTCTGGCTGAAACTTGCAAGGATGAGTTAGCTCAGCTATGAGATCCACTGGATCCCATTCCTCCAGAGCTTATTTTCAGGAAGCTAATAGTTACCCATATTGACTATTCATACTTTAATTTTAGATAATGTTAAATAAATAAATTTAAATAAATTGGCCTCCTTTTTTTGTGGTAGAGCACCTCCTGGTTTGTTTTGGTCAAAGCACCCAATTGTCTGCTCTTGTTTTTTCTACAAGCTCTATACCTTCATCTTTTGCTTTTGAAGGTCCTGCAGCTCAGGCAAAGATGATGCCAAAGCTGAGCTCAGAACTCATCTTAAATTGAAATATTTCACAGCAGAGTTGCACAAAGGTGTGATAGTAGTTGTTGAATGTTTACATGAACTGCTGAAGGACAAAACCCAAGAAACTTAAAGATATGTAGAAAAAAATTAATTTACATTTTTCTAGTAATAAATGTTTTTAAAGTATTGGCATGAATATGTCACTAAACATGTTAACATATGCTTGACCTCAGGGAAAAAACAAATTTCTCTTCCCATAATATTATGGCAAACATCTATAGTTGTGCTGTAGCCAGAGAAGTGTCAAAGTTAGAATAAGCCCATTTTATTCCATGTTTACTTATGTATTTTTTTCTAAGCCATATATAAAATTTAGTAGGTATGCAATTATAATTTAAGTGTGTTATTTATACTACATTTACGTTTATGTGAACTACACATTTCTTATTTGTACAAAGGAAAAAATCAATTTGAAAACTTGCAAAATGTATTACGCTTCTGATTAAAAATAAAGATGGAAAACTCAAGGACCATATCAGTTTTGGAAAATATTTAGGCATCTCTTTTTACAAGTGCCTCTGACTAAATAATTTATATGATTTTTAATATTCATAGAAAGTACAAATGACCAAATTTAATATGAACCATTAGGGATACCTGATGATTTATAAATGTATTAGGTTTTTTTGGCTGTTTTGCAAGCTTTTATATAGTGTGACTCGCTATTTTGAAGATTACCTTTCAGAAAACTTCATCGTAAAATTTATTATGTTGTCGCTATTGTCTGATGTACTGTCAGAGTAGCAACTACACAGGCCCATCCAAATCGTAAGCTGCTACTGGTTTATTCCTGATATAAGAAGGACAATAGGAATGTGACCTGGCCATTTTTTACCCTAAGCTGAGATTGACTACTATAGGACCTATCTGGGAAGCATGATTCATATGTCTCTGCATTTACTTTGCTGAGCCTTGAAATCTAATTTGAAAGTCTAAAACATTTTTTCAGTAATATATATTTTAATTTCAGGACACTTTCTGTATCTTGAGGCCACTGCAATAGGCCTAATAAATGAGAAAGCCCACGTGAAGAGTTCCATATGGAAAGAATCAAGTGGGACTTGTGTGATGAGCTTCTGGTACTTCAAGTCATCAAAAGCCATGGGACATATTCAGGTTCTGATTAAGGTAATAAAAAACCCCTTTTCTTTTGAATATATTATATCTGTGAGAGTGTATGTGCTTCAACAGAGTGCTGCAGCACTTTGACATTCTGTTGTTTGGCTTGTAGGCTGGAAGAGCTCCCACAAGCCTCCTGTTTCAGTGCTGGCTTTTATTACTCATCTTTTAAAAACTCTCTTAGCATTTCTCTTCCAAAAGAAGCTTCTCTGAAAAGCCACAGAAAGTCTTAAAATCTTCTTTCCATTTCCCCTCTTCACGTACAGTACCTATCTCTTTGATATTCTCCATGTGAGGCTGTTGTCATATTTTGCTGCTATCCCTATCGGTAGCTATCAGTATACAACACTATTGTTCTGATGGGATGGAATCCACCAAAAAAAAAAAAAAAAAAAAGAAATTAGTAGTGGACACAAAATGAGAATAAAATAAAAAAATATGACTGTGTTAAATAATTTCTCTTTTCATGTAAACAAGTACAGAATATATAATAAATTTTCTCTAGAAATGGCATTTGCTTTGCTAACTGTGAAATGACAAAAAAATATTTTAAAAGCCTATTTAGTTATGAATTCACAAGTGAAAACTGAGACATTCATGAAAAATTGGCTGTTCCTTTGATGTTCATTAAAAAGTATTAACTGCTTGTAAAAGCAGTTTTTAAAACATAGTATGATTCTGAATAGAAATAATCAATGCTGTTCAGACCCAATGACCAAATACACCACTTTTAGACATAATAGAAAGCTTTGCAAAAGACAGTATTTGTGTGTATTTGTGCTCATTTGTGTCTGTGCAGGGAGTTCTGGTTATTCCTGTGGTGCAATTTATTTGTTATATGATTTTCTCAATATCTCTAATAATGTCACGGTGAACTGTGTTGAAATATTCCAGTGCATATGTTGACTGTCTTACCTTTAAATGATAAATTATATTTTTCCTTGAAAATAAACTACTAAAAGTTATTTCTCAAACGTTCTGTATATTATAAGAATAATTTAAAAGCCTTGAAGATAAAAGACTTCAGTAGGCTTAAATATCTAAGGATAAAACCTAGGATATGTCTGTCTGAAATATAAAAGCAATGAACCCTTTGACAGGCATTAGGAGATTTTTTTCATGGATTAGTCCAAACACCCACAAATTGCAACAGGCTACTCATCAAGTAACTGTATAGTAATGAGATGTATTTGCACAGCTCTTTTTCCTAGAAAGACTCAAATCCGTAAATGAGGCAAGTATATTAAAGAAAAATAGTAATCATTATTTAAAAATAACTTTCAATATTTAATGTATTAAAAAGTTAAAACAAAAATAGATCCCATTATTGAAAATGAATAAGGTATAAAAATAAACATCTTAACTCCAAGGTCAAATTATATTCTTAGTGCATTACTCAACTGTGTATATTGTAGCATTGCACCCAAATATTGTAATTATGAGCATTTTGGGATTGCTTAATTTCAGCTGGAAACTAACTTGTAAACTAACTTTGGTGGAAAATAAATGTTAGTTGCATCAGGCACGTGTGAGTGGTTTGCATGCAGTGTTTGAATCCCTGTTGATTGTGTACTGTAATTATCACATTAAGTATGTTGCAGCACAGACAGTTGCCCTAACAACAGAAAAGTAATTCTAATCTCATTTTATTACTTGTAGTGAATTTAATAATACAAATTTAAATACTTCTGTTAAACAGGAAACAAAAGAAGTGAAATAATAAAAAAAAAATACTAATTACATCATCTAAAATGAGTTAAAAAGAGACATTTGTTCTCTGCTGAGATATTGTCTCTAAGGGTTTCAGGTCAAGTAGTTGAAATTCTTAATTATTTTTTTCATCCTCAGGATAGACAAAGTGATTTAATTTTTTTGTTTATTTTCTTTTTTTTTTTAAAATAACCTGAGCAGAGGTTTATTAGATAGTTATCTCCATTGATAAAAGTCTGTAGAAATTATTTTTTACTCTACTAATCAAATGTATTACTTTTATGGATTTTTCTACGTGACAATCAGTAATATTTCCTCTTTCTAGGTTTTGTAAATATTCTTCATGTTTTCTCTTTCTTTTATTTTTATTGCAGTGACACATTGTCCTCTTCATATTTTCACCAAATTTTATTATCCTAATAAACTTTTCAGACATTATTTTTATGTTATTTTAAACCCTTGTCTCCAGGGATCTTAAAGATATTTTTAAACTCAGTATGAATAGAAGACATTTGAGTCATGACTAATTGTTCTTATTCAATTTCTTTTTCAAATGAAAACAAGAATTCGACCTGGAGATAGGAAAAAATATTCTCATTATTGTACCTGGGATTTTTTGCAGATCAGCTTAACTTTACCTTTTATGTTGCTTATAAGGATCCATAAATCAATATTTTAATTAGAGTTTCTACTTAGCAGTGTCTGTACAAATAAAGTCTAATTAAAAGGCACATAATCATGGGAAGTCATACTGAAGGTTCTCCTAGTTCAAACTGTAATACCAACATATTTCCATCCAAATTTAGTATCTCTTGATTTAAAGTGAAGTCAATGTCAGTGAAATCATATCTGTAAGTAGAGATTATTTGAAAATGCGATGAAGAGGAGAGAATCTGGGAAGGTAATTACCTTCTCAAGTTCGACAGCTTAGCAAACTGTCTCTAGCTAAAGTCATCCCATCCATTAAAAGTTGAACTGAGAGTGTACACCACACATACAATGGCACAGCAATGAACAATATGATGAGAAAATATTGTATAGAGGCAAAATGAGGAAGACATTCCTCTTCCTCCCGAAATATCACAGTGGAAGAAAAATGGTAATCAAGAGTAAAAAGCCATTTTTAAAAAATCAGAGTTCATGGTATGCATTGGTGTTGTGACTTAATATTTGCATTGCTTGCCCACATTCAGGAAGTCTAAGATTATCATACTCCTAAAGTAGTATCTCAGATTATGATATAAACGATAAAACTGAGGGATCATAAAAGGGGTGCTATAGCCAAGATTTAACTTTCTTTTGTTAAGGTTTGCTGCTAAAGAAAACCAATTCATTTTCCTAATGGAATTTCTCTGCAGCTACTGTTGTTTTGATTTTTTTCTGCAGAAATTGTACTACATATTCTCTGGAGAAAACCCTCTGTATACGTGATAATAATCCAATCGAAGTGATGGGCTGTTGATCTAGTTGCAAACATACAGTATTCTTTAACCCCCTCAATATTTATGCAAATGAAAGATGTTGACATTCCAGTTATTTACAGGGACTGCAATATCCAGCTCACCATCCATCTAAATTCAAATTACAAAGTATTTAGTAGCACTGCAAAAGTTCATCAGGCAAACAGAATATTACCAGAAGAGATCTAGATACAACTAGTCAAAATTTGCTACTCCAGTGATATTTTGAGATATTTGAATCTTCTCTGTGGAATCTTCTCTGTGTAAGGGAATACAATCTGCACTAAGAAATATGTGGAAGATAAAGTGCAGCATATCCACTATGCCTGTTTTAGTACCTTATCTGCACTCAGTATTGGTTTGTTTTATGACCTAGAAGAAACAGTGCATTTTTAAATGTGCTTATAGAGAAGCAAGAAAGAATTATGAGGTGAAAGAAACAATACGTTTTATTATTCCGGTAATCTAAACATAAGTTTCCTACTGCTACTTCAGTTCCTTCTATCATAATAAAAGAGAAGCAAGTCCTAGGTATCACAGTGGGAAAGGAGCACCAATCAAAGGATGAAACCATTTGTTGAAGATAATTTTTGTGGTATCAGTGTTAATTGCTTTGCATATTTTAATTTAAAAAGATGATTTAGGATTTAATATAGTTAGGGGGAGATTCGTTCAAAGATTTGAAACAAACCTCTAAAAAGAAATATGCAGATATATAAGGAAGGTGAAACCTGTCATTAGTAACTGTGTCTGCTGACTGTGACAAGGCCAATACACACAGGATCTCATTAAGAAGTTCCAGTGGACCTTACCCATTTAATTAATTCCATCCAGTTACAAATGAGCAGAGACAGAATGATATTCAGGAGGACAAAAAGTCCTGGCCAGCTCATGGCAAGTGAAGCAAGGCCCTATTGATACAGCTGCAGCAACAGACAAACCTAGCCAAGGGCAACAGGCAGCTGGAGCCGGGATCCAGCCTCCTCCAGCTGTTCAGGGCTGGTGCAGCACAAATCCTGTTACCTGGCTGCTGCTACTTCTCAGCAAAAGCTTTAGTTTTAACTGTCCTAATGGAGAGAGGAGAGGGTTAGTAATGTAGAAATGTGCAGCTTGGCAGGTGCCACAACTCAGGTATAGATGACTTACGGTGGGTTTTGCAATTCCCTGGTTATTTTTAGTGGAGCAGCCTACTGTCCTGCACTGTCAACAGGAAAACCTGCAGCAGAGGTGCTGCAGATGCCAGCTGATATATTCTAGACATTTGTATTTCTAAGATCAAGTAGCTTAAAATAAAATTTTCACAAATCAGTATAACTGACCCTATTCCTAAAGGAGGTCACTCAAGAATAAACTTTGAGGAAGGAACTTCTTCTACTTCACAGCTTAAAATAGACTGTATATTTCTACATTGATTCTTCTCACCAACTGCATGAAAAACAAGCAACTCCTCACACTAATGTAGGAGTTAGAGATTGCACTAGGTTCAGGTAGCCTCGAGGCAGATTATGTGACCTCCATGAAAACAGAGGAAGAAACTACATTTTCAAAGATTTGCTTGAATGTTTTACTCAAGAGTTCACTGAATGTCCAATCACGCTTCAAAAAATGTACAATAACTGTAGATTTAATAAACATAGAAATAATATTTATTTCATAGAATAAAATTATTAAAGAAATTCTTCAAAACTAATGGCAAAGTGTAAATTTTTCTAGTATTTAGTTCCATGTAGCAGCATACTGGCAATGGCCTTTATTTAATGAGTATCTACAGCTCTCAAAAGGACACAGTTTTAAGCTATTTACTCCCCTTATTGACCTGAGAACTCTTATTAAATATTGCATTTGAGTCAATGAAATGTCTCATTTGACTAATGAGTGGCAGTAAGGGAATATTACTTTAGTCCCGGGAGTCTTGAAGGATATCAGTGGAGATACTGTGAAATAAAATAATACTTGTCAAGAGTAACTTTCATGGCATCTTTACTTCCCAGAACCAGATAATTTTATATTTATATTTCTTGTATCTCAAACAGCATTTTCCGTCTTTTTAGGCATTGTTTCAAGCAGGGTTGTTTTAGGCCCAATTTTGACCCCATGACATAAGTACATCTCCAAGGAAATTGAGACAGACAGTGATTAAATAAACATGTCAGTTTTCAATAAAAGCATAATTTTTCAAAACCAGTTTATATAGAAGGAACAAACAAATACATGCAACTGCAGGTAAGTGCAGACACCATTCAGTGAGTTTTATTTTCTCAGATGAGTACATTAGGAAGTTATTTAAATCTTCTTATTGTCAATTATTGGAAGCATATAATTCACTGTATTCTTATACTGCAACCAGATGTTAGTATTCATGACAGAATGGGTGAGATAGAATAATATATTTGTATGTGCTTTGCAGGAAAAAAGTATTTTGAAGAAAGGTTGAAGAATCCCCCTTGTATTTTGGAATATTTTTTGTGAAGTCAAGAGGTTCATCAGAGGATTTGTAATCTAAAACCATAATTTTTCTAGAAACGCATATAAGTGAAATTGTTCATATGTGAATTATTAAGCATTTCTTTGTTTAAATTCTTTAAGAACTTTACATTTTTCTCCCTCTGGGAGATGAGCCTGATGAGTAGTATAGGATTAGGGTGACTAAGGTGTGTCTCTGTCATGCAGGACAGTACCTGGTTATAAAATTGAGCAGGCTGAAAGATTTCGACAGTGCAATGATACTGAATCATTGAAGCAACACAGCAATATCCTGTAACACTGCACCTGGAGCCACAGGCCCTGTGTCTCAGAGCTAATACCCCTCTCCTAATTTCTATCCCAGCCTGGCACCATATTGCATAATGTGACATAGATAAAAAATGCACTTTCAGCCTCCTCCACACTGTAAAGTTTTTCACTAAACTCATTCCCCAAATCAGAGATCTCTGGGACTGATTTACTTTATTGATTTGTCAGCTCATAACCTCATAGAGTGCTATTATAATACGAGGCTTTGAAGTGACTCTGGGATCTTTGCAGGTCAGACTTCTTTTGCTCTTTTCTGACACTTTCCAGGGCAGACATTCAACAGCAAAAGTTGTGATTTAAGTGTGTCTCAGAAGAACTGTGTTCTTCTAAGGATCGTAGAGCTGCTGTTTAATGATTTTTACTGAAGCAACAGACATTGAAATCAGATTTTTTTTACAAAAGCTGTGAAACAGACGTAGGACTTTATCTGAATGATAGAGGAATAACCTTCAGCTTTGAGTGTTTTCATTAGTTTTCCATACCTCTTCCTTTAAAGAGGTAAATTCAGAAATTTAATTAACCTTTTTTTTTTAAGATAATAAATTAAGATGTAACCTGGTGCCTCCTGATATCTTTTACAAACCATATAGTGCTGATCAGATCTAAAATCCCAAGACAGTATCTAATTTTCCCAATCAACAGCTCCGCTTGGTAGAAAAAAAAAAAATTCTAAGAAAAAACTTGATCATTTCTAAGAGTTCTATTTGACCTTAGAAAAAACAAAGATGTTTGTTTTTTTCCTGTCTCATCTCTGTTCACATCTCTAAGACTAAGGTCCCTTAGTCTTCCACTGAGAAAAGTATCTCTTTTTTCAAATAAGTGCTGAACTGAACTGAGAACCTCCAGCAAGATCAGATGTAGCACTAGTGTTCATGGTGTAGAACTTTGTTACCAGTTTTATACTTTTATTTTTAATTTACTGATCATTTTTAGTGTCTTGAAGATATTCTAGTTTCTGGTAGCCTTTGTGATCCTTACCAGGCTTGCAGTATCAAGTTGTAGTGTGCTTAAAATTATTTTGATTAATTGATAAGGGGTTTTAAGTTAAGAGTCTAATTTTCATCCCTATGGATTTTTTTTTGTTTCTGACCTGCAGCTTTGAATCCTCATTAACTTCAGGAGAAAAAAAAGAAGATAAACTAAACAAAAAACCCAAAACAGTTGTGTTTTTGTATTTATTGTAATTTATTTCTCAAAGATGGAAGGATCTGATTCCAACTATTTTCATGTGAGAGTCAGTGTAGGTATTTTTTAGTACCTATGCTTATGACTGTATTAATCTCTGTGTGTATTTGTTTGTAGGTTGACCCCATTGCATAAAGTAGAATCGTCTTATAATTGCACGCCCTTGTTGCCTGCCCATGGTAGAGAGCAATTATTATTTACAGCAGTGACTAATAGTGTCAATGTAGTGGGAGCTTTGAGAGACATCACTTTCTTCCCACTATCTTGCTTATGATGGAAAGAAACCCTTCCACAACAGGGTAACTTTGTGTTGCTTGCTGGTGAGAGGGTCATTTCAGTACAGAGACTAACTTTCTGCAGACTTTTGGAAACCCCATAGTCCATTCATAGCAGCTTCTTATCTTGGTATTTGGACTCAAATTCTTCCAATAGTTCTTTATGTTCAGTCACACACCTCAGATTTCCAGCTTCCCTCGGCACTCCCTTGCCTCATTCTTTTGTAACTTGTTTCTGGAAGGTTTTCCAGGCCATATCTGCAAAACTTAAAGAAAAAAAGACAACAGGGAGCTTATGTAAGGAATTTTAATATAGCTAAATTTAAATATAGCTAAAAAACCCCATGTTAACATGATTTCCTGCTTGAATTAATGAAGTCATGAGAGATGATACTGTCATACTACTAAAATCAGGAATTACAGACCATTTGCATGGAGTCTGGAATATGTGGGTGTAGCTGTGTGGTCTGCAGGGTATATTTGATTCCGCCTTCAGCAGGAGCCCTAAAAGAAGATGAACACTAAAAATTGTATTTCTTATCTCCCACATACCCGATTAATTGAGGCTCTTAATCTATCTGTGATACTGCTTTTTCTGTAACTCCAGGTTTTTAGATGACATGGAAAGTGTTTTGGTTGTTTTTTTTTTTTTTAATAAATATTTATTACAAGTGTGGATCTTATGGAGTTAACAAATAAGAGCTATTATTTAATCTTTGACTGTAATGCTGGGCTGTAATGTGAACCAAAAATAACTGGGTGTGGTCAAAATATGAGCATTTTCTTAGCAGAAGAAGATCTTCTTAGAGGTCTTGTTTTTTTAAAGAGAGTGAGCACACCATAAAAACTCACAACCTACAAAACAAACGCTCCTTTCACAGAATCACCAGGTTGGAAAAGACCTCTGAGATCACCGAGTCCAACCCTTGATCCAACACCACCCTGTCAGCTAGACCATGGCACTAAGTGCCACGTCCAGTCTCTTCTTAAATACCTCCACCACCTCACTGGGCAGACCATTCCGGTGTCTGATCACTCTCTCTGTAAAGGATTTTTTTCTAATGTCATAAACCTCCCCTGAAGAACTTAAGCCTGTACCCTCTTGTCCTACTGCTGGTTGCCTGGGAGAAGAGACCAACCCCCACCTGGCTACAACCTCCTGTCAGATAGTTGTAGAGAGCAATGAGGTCTCCCCTGAGCCTTCTCTTCTCCAGGCTAAACAACCCCAGCTCCCTCAGCCTCTCCTCATAGGGCTTGTGTTCAAGTCCTTTCACCAGCCTGGTTGCTCTTCTCTGGACCTGCTCCAGCACCTCAATGTCCTTCCTGAACTGAGGGGCCCAGAACTGGACACAGCACTCCAGGTGTGGCCTCACCAGTGCCGAGTACAGGGGCAGAATCATTTCCCTGGTCCTGATGCCACACTGTTCCTGATCCAGGCCAGGATGCCATTGGTCTTCTTGCCCACCTGGGCACACTGCTGGCTCATGTTCAGCTTCCTGTTGATTAGAAACCTCAGGTCCCTCTCCTCCTGGTCACTCTTCAACCATTCTGTCCCCAGACGGTAGGGCTGCAGGGGATTGTCTTGGTACTTGTTAAACACCACACCCCTGGATTCAGTCCATCTATCCAGCCTGTCCAGGTCCCTCTGCAGAGCCCTCCTACCCTCCAGCAGATTGACACTCCCCCCTGCCAACTCGGTGTCATCTATCAAAACATTATGTGGCTGCTTTCCAGATTTTCATAGCAAAAGAAAACTACAAGACCAATGTTTTTGCTTAACTTTCAAAATCATACAATTGAAAAAATAAAATTCTTACAATGGAAAACATTCTAGTGAAATTCTTTTTTTTTTTTTTGGATAGTAGCCACTGAATAAAAATACAGTGATATATTTTAAACTAGTTTTAATTCTAGCACTTGTAACAGCAAAACATTTAAAAGCATGGTGAGCAAAAAAGTGCAAGTAACCTTATTTTTACTTCCTTGCAAAATCAACTCTCATCTATAAACCATCAAATGTCACCACACCTTTCTTATAATGATAGGAGAAAGTTTGATGCCATGGGCACCATTTTATTATTAATAATTTTATTTATTATTTGACATCCAGTTTTACAGATGTCAATTGCTCTTTCATTGAAACATAAGAAAAGACAGATGTTGTAGAAGGGTTATATAAAACCATAGTGGAAACTTAGGCTAATGCAATTGTGTAACACCATTCATTTTATAAAGTTAACTTCTGAGTTTATTGAAAACTGTGCTTTATTGTATGAAATTACAGTGAAATGCAGCAGGCACCTAATCCATATTTGGCTGAATCAATAAATCAAGGCACAAATGTGAATCATCTTTCAGCTTTTAAATAGTTTGCTTAGGCTTGTTTTCTGTGCATTTATACCATCTCATTTAGCCGTCTGAAAAAAAAGTACTTCTTTTTACTGTCAGTATGATAAAGTTACTCTGCCATTTATCCAATTAAAATCTTCAGCCTACATTTTGATGTTATTTGGTCTTCCTCTCAGCACCTCACTGTTGCCTTCCACTCCTTCCAATGAGTAGCATAACTTAGTATATTACTGCTTTCCAGTTTAATTTAGTTTGATCTGCATGGAAGAGAAACTTCTTTAAATAAGAGCTTCCAATGTGATCCAGAAGAGGTAGTATTTAAATTTTGATACATGAGGCATCTAATTCATTTCATTGATCAGCGAACACAAGAAGACTCTTGTTGTTATGACATGGAAATACTCATTAAATGTGAAGGATTCTGCAGTGCACAGCATTATTCTGAGCATTTTGACAGTGTGATTCAGTTCTGAATTTTGTTTAATGGGACTTCTGAGGGAGGATGTTGTCAAAAAGTTTATTAGCAGTCCAAAATTATTAAAGTGGATTTCTATCTCTTTAACATTTTATACACCAGCTGTATACTTCAAGTGTTACTAAAAGAATGAGAGTTCTGCTTTTTTTCGTTCCAGTCTAGCTGTTTTACGAGTATGTGGGCTACGGAAAGGAAGTAACAACTAATGAGAATCTTCCCTTGCCTCACAAGCTGCACATTTTTAACCTTAGACTTTGCCTTATTTAGTAGTATAGTCTGTTAAAGGCAGTATCTCTGGGATTTGATCTCTATGAAAATTGCAGTTCCCTCATTCCAAGTTGTGTGGAGATTTGTTACACAGAGAACCGAGGTGTTTCTTCAGGTTAGGCCCGAGTTCTCTTGACAATAATGATGCAGTAAGATTCTTCTAAAGAGACCAGCTGTCTTGAAAGTACCAGTGCTAAAGAACTTAACAAGAAAAATTTTACTGTGTGTGGTTGATGAAGCTGAATGGTCTTACAAATAATATCCACAGAAGGTGTGGTCATATGAGGAAGAAAGATAGAGGAGACGATGTGGTAAGACAAAAGTAGGCCAGTCGTGGCAAATGCTACTATAATAACCTAAAGCATACTTAGTCCATATTTTCTGCAAATGCCAATCTAATGGCTACAGGTCTTACAGTAACACGTAGAGGATGCCATTGCTACAGAAACTTCTTGGCATCATGTTAAAATATCCCTTTCCATACAAATGTGATCAGACTGAATTTCTGCTGTGGAAGTGGTGGGGAAGGTACGTTCTTCCACAAATACCTTGGAGTTTTCTTATTTTCAGTTGTTTTGTCATACAGTGGCCATATTTTTCTTTGATTTGTCTTTTTTAATGTTGCAGCATTTCCTCAGATCACACTAAAAGGTTTATACTCTTCTGATAATTAGCTCTGCTTTTATTTGCTGTAGGGAATAAACCCATTTAGAAAATGCAAACAAAACTTCTGTGCTCTCCACAACATTTTGGGGAAAAAATGAAGCTGTGGAACTAGAGAACTGAGGTTATCACAGCTACTGAAACTATAAACCAGAAGTGGATTATGTAACATTTGCTGCACTGTGAAAAAAAATGGGAGGACCTCTGAGAGATTTTAATTAAAAACAAACAAACAAAAATTAATGGAAGGAGTAAAAATGCCACTGAATTTCCTGTTCTACCTTAGTTTTATCTGTATTTTTTGACAGGTTGAAGGTTATAAAAAAATTGTCTTGTACATGTTTGAATTGTGGCTGATGCTTGTTCCCAGGTTTGTTTTCAGATCAGTTATTTTGCCTTTATCTGGAAAATTATGTCTGTGTTATCACAGGAAAGACATATTAGAAAGAGATCTTTGCATTTTGTCCAGCAGGGACAATTCTTTTTTAAGAAATATGTTAAGGTCACAAGACCTGCTGTTAAAATACATTTTTTTCCAGTCCGAGTGGGATTCCTGTTTTTAGTCATAGATGCCCCCAGAGCAGCTACTGCTGCAGTCACTCTAGCCTTTCTTTTTTGATAGTGGGTTTTTACTCACCATGTCAAAGGGAATCTTGAGTATGATTTATCTCATTGTAAAGCTAGCATCTATAAGAGGAAAGGTGTCTATTATTTTCCATATATCTTCCTGTAGACCTGTAACTATATATGATATCTTTCAGTAAGTAATATTGGCTACCATCAGGAATACCACTGGATAAATATTTGAATTTTGGATATTTCAGTAAATATTTTTGCATTTGTATGTAAATACCTAATATCTGTGCTGGCAATGCAAACAAAACGATCTCATGAGTTTGTTTGCAAACTTTTGCCTTATATATCCTTACCACGCTATAGATATTTATATATTTATAATTTTATATGTCCTTGAACATACTAGGGCTTGATCATTGGATAGAGAAGTAGGGAAATAAATTATTATTATTATTATTATTAGAGTGCATTTTTCCAGTATGTACTAACCTTAAGGATTTGTGGTCCAAGCTGGCTGGGTCATCTGCCCTGAAGGGATNGTCAGCCATAAGAACCCTTAGTTTGTACAGAATGTATTTCATAATTGCAGATTAATAAATTAAATCAGATATCTGTTTCCTCAGCACTGTCTGAGAACAAATATCCATCAGATCCTATAGAGACAAAACTTGAGTATTTCTCTTAATGTCTCATTGCTCAGGATCAATTCAGTGAAGCTAAAAGTACTTAACTGTGCTTTGACTATATAAAGAACTTGCTATTTTTTTTCCATCCTTAGTGTTTTGAGTCCCCTGAGGCTGTCCAGTTCATCTAATATCCCAGAGGATCTGTTCTGTATTTCTACAAGCCCAAAACCCACAATGCAATTGAAAAGAATATTCTAATAGAATACTAATAGGCTGTATAATAGATGTCACAAAGAAAGAAATAGAGTCATATCCCAGTGAACATCCCACTGCATCAAAGTAGGGATGACACTTCACTGACATTAATCATTCTTTCATACATCTAAAAAAAGCATATGATGCTCTTTGATGATTAGTAGGGAATAATCATGTCGATCCTTGTCCTGCAGGTTTTTCACTTTGAAGAGACAGATTAAATATTTAGTAATACCTTAAAAGTTTTAATGGCAGGGTACAAGAATTAAGAATTACTATTGACAGTCTTAAGAATTATTAATAATATTTTAATTTTATTGTCCTGCCTAAAGGAATTTTACTTTTTCTTATTAGGTATGTTTCATTTGCATCAAATATATGTTCTTCTTTTTCCTTTATTTTACAATTTCTTTTTTATTTTTCCCTCAGCAAAATCACTGTAAAGATGTTTTCCCACTTCTTCCATTCTAGTTTTATATATAGAATCATGATGGAATCAGAGTTGAATTACTAAATTGAAATATTGATTAAAACAAACAAAATCTCTGAAAGATTCCAGATGCTTTGTTCAGCTGAATTGGTTTTGCCTTGGGGGTTTTATTTTTCAAGGCATCTGTAATGATAATTCTTTAATTCTTCATGAACAAACCTTCACGTTTTGAAGAGCTCAGAGGACTTCAACACAGACTGATTCCAAAATTCCCACTTTGTGGAACTGATTTTGTAAACACTGTGACATTACAAATAGAAAAATGCCTCTAACTTCAGCAAACATCTGTCAACATCTGTCACAGTGTCAGAGGAGAAAAGTTAGTCCCACCAGCACAGCTTCTGCCTGCCCACTGTGTCATTCAAATGATACTTTGATCCGTGACGTGAAAAGGAAGGAAGTTGCTTCACCATCCTTCTAAAAGACATCCTGAACAAATACGCATTGGCAGTATCTGCTCTGATCTGTGGACCTGAGATGTGAGTTTTACCCATGTCCCGTTTTCACTGTGGCTGATCATGTGCACAGACTTTCCAAGACACTCAGGGGTCTGTGTCCTGCCATCATCCTTGCAAGTGGGTGTTCTGAGGTTGAAATGCATCATGGATGTCACTACTGGTTCTAGAGTTATTAGGGTATGCATCTCCTATTTGGACAAGTTCATATTCCTTCTCTCATTCCATATCCAAACTAATAAAAGAAAAAATTAATGGCTAAAAAACTAAACCAAACCAAACCAAAACCCCCCAAAACGAATAAAAACAAAAAACCCCCAAATCCAAACAAACAAAAAACAACCCCAAAAAGTGGAAGATGAGTTAAAGAGTTAAAGCTGCATAATAAGAAGGTGAAATTTGATGAGTGATTTTGCCTCTCATCTTTCAATGTTTTTCCTACAGGAGCAAAAACATGACAGATTTGAAGTTGTCTCATTTCTGCAAATAACTTTTTATGATCTTCACTCATAAATTATTCTACCTCTTACTCTATATTCTCTGTATTTTTTTAGGTAGTCAGTACAAGGAAAAATTTTACTTTTATCTTATAAACCAAGGAATCTACCATTGCACAGTTTAGCACACTGTCCTTGTTTGACACTATGGAGGGTTGTAACAGTTGTCCAGAGTTTTCCTAGAAATTTTTTAACTGTGATTATTTCTCTTTCAAGCTTTGGTTTCTTTAAAAAAATTACAGTTGCCTCAACACTGAAATGGGGAAACATCTGAGGAGATGTGTAAAATGTGATTAAAACAAAGGCGTGACACGGTTTGAGACAAAGTGAAACTAAGTTGATTGAAGCGCTAATGGTCTTATAAAACATCTTCGATGCTTATTGTTACTCAGTCTTGGCAATAGAACTGAAGGAAAAAAATGTAATCCAAGCAATCAAAATTGTATCCCTTAAGCTACCTAAAACCCAAAATCAAACAAAGGTGGATTATGATAGGAAATGAAGAAGAAATGTTTGCATTTGGATAGAAAGAAGGGCTGGGAGGGCTAGGAAATGAGAAGAGGATGAAGTAGTACAATGTACCTAATGAATCTTCTTTTACAAAGAGGATTTGCTTTATTTCGCTCTTCTAATAGTTAAGGATAACATATAGAATGAAGATATATTTTAATAGCCTAAGCACATAAAAGTATATTTGATGGAAATAGTACCATGGGAATGTAGAAACATGCAAATGTCCGAAGAGTTTCCTTGGTTATAAATGAACGTTGGCTGTAAGGAACTCTAGGAGATTTGATAGTTCCAAGAGGATAAATCAAAGTTTTAAGAAAGTGGTATACACAGAACAATTGAAACAAAATCAATAAATTATTCTTGCCTTCCCATTACAGATTTTCAAAGTAAGTGTTTGTAAAGTATAACTTCATCTTTGCTAATGAGCAATTTAACTGTCATTCCTTGGAATGTGTACCTGCTCAAAACAAAATCATGTCTCCAGGTGAATTACCAGTGACTTTTTAATAAAACATTTTTTAAAACTGACTTTTCTCATCTTAGTATTTACAGCAATTAAGAAACAAGAGTCTTACAATTTAGCTCCTAGAAATATTGCAAGTGCTGGCACCTATGGCAGGGTGAGCTGTTAATGCTTTTTGATGCTCTGAAGGAATTTACTGTGAGATTCCACCAGAATTCCAAAATGGGTGCATTTTAAAAAATGAATTTCATCAGTAGTATTCTTTTTTTTTATCTAATTTGTTCATTAAAATGCATGTGTTTGTGGGTTTTTTTCGGAAATGCATAATCTTTTATTATAGCCTTGTTAATTTTGGAAATGAGAATTGGGGAAAAGATATTTCAGAGAGTGAAAATCATTTAATGCCCTACACAAAGGAGGAAATGAAAGAGGGGATGGTTGGGCTTTGTCATTAACTCTTATTATGAAAACTTACTGAGACTAATACACACAGACTGTTATAAAAGGCTTGGAGGCCGAAATATCAGTGTTTCATCTTGCTGTTTTCCTTCTTTCTGTAATACACCGTGCAAATGCAATTATGTGATTTTTTAAAGCTATCCTTAAAACTGAAGCCAAATTTTCATGCATGATGCTAATGTACTTAGGCAGTATACATTTTGCCCGAATCGAATAATTTCCTAAATATCATTTGATCAGCTTGGTGTTTCTTTTTCAAGTGTTTTTTTATTGAAGACAGAGGTATACTAAATAGTGTTTCTACTTCCTGTCAAAATATAATTTAGAGAGAATCTGATTTTTAAGGTATTCTTTTCATTGCTGAGAATCACAAATCTTCATTGAAGTCACTAGAAGTTGAGCAAGCTCACATCCCAGAAGTAAAACTCACCCTGTTGCATACTCATCACTAGCTTTCGGGACCATTACTCTGTAGATTGTTGCAGTTCTATTGTCTGCTTTTTTGATTTTGTTTCTTCATTTTTTGCTACCTCAATTTGTCGAATAATTCAGAATCCCATAGTGTTCATCCCTCAGCATCCCTCCGTTTAGTGATGGAAGGTGTAAATTTTGAATTTAAAATACTTCTTCCTATGTTGAAGTTGTTTTTATTTGTCTCAGAGGTATTCTAGATAGACTTAATAATTTTGGAATTATATGTTTAATGCAGAGCTTTAACATTCTGATAATTAGCAGCAATTTTCTTAATGTAATGGTAATCTTAAACACAAGTCTCTGTGGGTTACTTAATAAGAGGGAAAATTTTCAAAACAGTAGCTAAGGGCAGAGCAATAAATAACTACTACTGTGCCCAGATTTTCCTACATTAGCAACAACATATGCAAATGCTTTATTTGGTTTGTTTCTCTGTACTTACTAACCTTACGCTTAGCATACAGAGCATGTGTCTTTCTCTAAAATAAAGTAGCTGAGTTATATCAACTAGTGCTGTTATAAAGTGCCACTGAACTGTTTGTACTAATCATTATCATGCTGGTGATCGACAGGTGAGCCAGAGGACACACATGTTCATTCATAACTCACATCTTCATGGCCTTATTGTCCTTCTTGGCTGCTCTTCTTTTTTTCCTGATGTCATTATGAGGAAAAGATAGAAGAGAGAAAAGAATAAACAAAGAAACAAAGAAAATATTAACTTAAAATCCAAGTCTTGAATGAACAAACCTTGACTTCAGTTCATTCTTTTCCTAGTTGTTTAAGGGTCCATGTAAAAAGAGTTTTACTTCTCTCAAAAGTCTTTTCAGGTCCTGCAGAAAGAGGAGTCTTTTGATACAGTGAATCTAGAAAGTATGTTATTGGTATTAATAATAAACAGCTAATAGTTTTTTGATGAGTCATTTGAAAATATTCTGTCTCTGATTAAAAAACCCTCAAGTATATTTGCTCTGAAGAGTCCTGGAATATTTAGCAAGTGTTTTCATTGCCTCCATCCGCTTGGTAAGCTCCGCTTCATTTCCTGTGGCTCTACTGAAATAAATATCTGATGCAAATGAACCAGGGAAATATTTTGAACCCAACTCAGAACGTGAATAGAAGGAGAGGTGCATATCACAAACAAAATCTGTGTTTCATTTCTGTTTCACTGCAAATGCAACAAGGGAGATTGTTTCATAGAAGAATCTTTATAATTGCATCTGGAATACTTAGTGTATTGTTCTGCAAGAAAGTATATTCATAAGAAGTTTCTTTGCAACATCTTGTAATGCAAAATCAGATACTCCTCTTTCACGCTTTGGAGTCAGTTCCTAATATTGTTCTCACTCTGCTAGAAATGTAGCCTTGAGAATAATGGTGGTCTCTGCTGCATAGGAAAAATATTAAACTTAGCTACAAAATAAAAGGAATTCTAAGACAGAGAGAAATCTTTCCCTTTGCTTTCTTCTTAGTATCCCCAGGTGAATTAATGAGGATATTGAGCCTACTAAGTTATACTTTCCCCCTGAAGTGCTCAGAAGAGAGGTTATAAACACTTTAGATCATTCTTCAGATAAGACAGGCATGAGAAAGATTCTGAACTGCAATGGAATGAAATCATTAAGAAATAATTCCCCTCAGACTATCGGAAAGTAGATAAAAAATCCCCTGAATTTGAATATTAATTTTCCAATATAGCTAGGCTTATAGACCTACAGATCTAAACAGGTTAAGGTCATCTTAGAAGTAATTCTCCTGTTTTTGACAGTGTTTATTGCTCAGCATGATGTGCAGTCAATGCAAAAACATGCCCTTTACTTTTAAGTTTTCCTCCGTGATGGCTCCTTACCTTAACCTGACCTTTGGCTATGTTCAACCCATAGAGGGCAGTGACGTGCAATTAATAACAAATGAAAACACTGGTTTTGGTGGTCTTGGTATGTATTTTTGGGAAGAATTGAAAATTTTTTAGGTGCTCTGTCATTAACATCGGACTTCCAGAATTTCTCAGGTTGAGTTTAGGGAATTATAAGTTACAGACTTACAAAATAGGTTGTAAAAATTATGTTCTGAGGAACTTTCCAAAGGTTTTTTTTGCAGAGGTATTGCTTGGTAGTAGTCTGCACTAATAAATAGTGGACAACATGCTGGGAAGAAATAAGTCCGCAGAAGAAATACACAGCTAAATGAGGAGGTGTTCTTCTCTCATACCCTGTGGTCTGCTCATTCTATAAAATTTATAGGTATGACCCACAAATAATCCTCATTAACTCTTTCTGTCTGCATGATGCCTGCATACAGTGAGACTCCTGCAAGGTAACTGGAAAATTTCCACCCTGAGCAACAGCCAATACAATCAGCCCCTGCGCATATAGACAGCACTGATGGTATCCACCAAAACCACAGATCTCGGCAAGCTTTTATCAGCCTGTTGGAACACAGAGTTTGACTGGGCCTTTTGCCTCCAACCAGCCCAGGCTGAAGACCAATCTAGATGCTTAGTATGAGCAGGATTCAGTAGCAGAATAGTCTCTTAAAAACAGAAAGAAAGGCGACACAGTGGCTTCCAACCTCCTCTATTCTGAGTCACATTTCTGCTTGTTATTCACATATATCTCCTTTACCTTAATATATGTATATCTCAGTGAAAAAGATCGAAGGATTCTGGATGCAAGAAGAAGGTCAAAGCACAGACTAATTTTTGTGCTGCCTCAGGACATATTTGTGTTTGTTTTAGAAGCAAACAGATTCCAAAGATATGAAAGAAATACCAAAGCACAACGCAGATTAAATGGCTGGAAAATGCAAAAAAACCAAAACAATAATTCATGGAATGGAATCTGCAAAGCTTACAAACTCTGATCCTCTCACGACAAGGATGTATCATGAAGAAGTGTATAGCTTACATGCCTGAGCCAAGGCAGCTTCACTGTCTGGGCCTGGAAAGAGGAGGAGAGCCAAGCTTCCTTCTTGTCTCTCCCTTTCCCATCTCTCCTTGGATGTTTCATGCAGACAGGGTGTGGGGCTGATGTCTTTGAAGGGGCTTTCCACTCTGGATTGGAACAGCCTTCATGCAGCTATGCAGCAGATGAGGATGCTTTTCATTTTGGTATGTAAAGCTGTAGTTGAGCAAGTGAAAAATCAGCTTTTCATGCTTTATAAAGTGCTGCTGCTGTATAGAAACTCCTACTGTGGAACCCAGACAGGAAGAGAAATGTCTCCTTTGTATTTTATTTGTGTACTCATATTCAAGAATTTGTGAAGTGCACAGGGACTGCCATAAATTTTCTGTCTGGAAAAAATTCTTCCTAACAAAAAGTATTTCAGTGTCTCACTGTATAAAACAAATGCCCCAGGGCCTGTAATTGCATAAAGATTTGATATTTTATGGCTATGATACCATATACAAATTGACTGCTACAACATTTTTATGTGGTTATTTCTAAAGAAATATGTGATCAGTATCCCTTGTTACTTGCAATATCCTTCACCCAGAAACTGATGTGATAAACATAACACAAGACTGAACAAAATGTCATGTAATAAAATACAACATGAAATCAATCAAACTTTGGCTAACAGCACACATGAGGCCCATACTTTGGTTAACTGTGCAACATTTAACATTTCCAGATTTTACATGAATATTTATATCTCTGTATTTTAAAAAGCTTCACTAACTTCCATACATCCAAACTTAAATACAGGTAATTTTTTTATAGATTTGGGGTTTAATGTTTGGAAAGATACAAGTTTTGAATTTTTCAATCTTGCTTAAATGTATGAATGTAAAGGAAGTCCATTATCATTTATTATTATTATACATTTCATTTTAAGTTTCCTAAATTCACCACTAATACAAGCACTGTGCTACTTTTGTAAAACTGATCAGTAATTTACTATAAATAATATTTTTAAATATTATTTATATTCCAAAAACTTCTCAGCTGCAGACAGAAGAGGCTCTAGATACAACAAATGGATTAAATGTTTAAAAGTGCTTCTTTAGTAAGTTTCGGTTTTGTATTCTGTGTTGGAGACCTTAAGACCAAATGTAACTCATCATAACCATCCATTTTATTCATGTCATGAACAGGTGGAAGATGTTTGCAGACTAAACAAGTTACGTCAATAATAAGTAATAATATTTTGGAGGTTATTAAAAAGTATCAGAATCAATGGTATATATATGTTGCTGAGTTATTGGAATAATTAAGTTAAATTGTTGAATACATATTTGATTTACAGGAATAATAGGAGTAACATTAAAATAGATTTCCCACATTGTTTTACCACAGTTAAAATCAACTTCAATTACTGTATCTACTATTTTTGAGTACAGTGTTAATATGGAGTCTTTAAGCTGTATTTCTATGTTGAAATGTTCATGGAAGTTTTAGAAAAGGTCTTATGCTCATTCTGATTCCACTCCCCCTTCATTGCATCAATTATTGGCTCAAAAAGGGCTTCTTCAATGGAACAGGCTCCCTGGGGTAGTGGCCAAAGCAGAAAGCCTCTTCGAGTTCAAGGAGTATCTGGACAATGCACTGAGTCATGGTGTAGCTTTAGGTAGTTCTGTAAGAGGCAAGGATTTGGATTTGATGATTGCCATGGGTCCCTTTCAACTTGAGATCATCTATGATACTATGATTCTATTAAAAGAATGGACCTCTGATGTGATGGCACATAGAATCAGGAGTCTCACTAGGGAGAAATACATTGAGAAAATGAGAAAATACAGAAGTTGTCATCAACTTTGGAATTAGTGGTGGAAGGCACCAGTGAGATCCTGTTACATTATTTTCACTTTATTGGACTGTGTCCTTGGCTTTCAATCACGGAGACGTAACTGAAGAAGCAATACCTAAACTCTTCCCTGGTACTTACAGCACTCGAACATCATGACTTATAAAGGGGAGCTATTACCACTGGTCCAACATCATTAGTTATGTGCAAAAATAGTTATTCAGCTGGATATCTATGGCTTTACACAGTTAAATACGCATTCCATATGCAGTTATGGAAACTCTTCCGTGTCTTTTTTTTCTACTTAACATTTTAAAGTAAAGTTGTCATTGTTTTCAAAAATTGTTTTGCAGTTAATTATGATATTCCAGAACACCCTTCCAAGGCACGCTTCAAGTGTCTCTATGCTTTGGTAGGTATGAGAACCTCCTTCTAAAAGATGTCAACAATTCTATGAGTTCCCTGATTCAGAAACAACTAATGTAATATTTCTGTACGTGCTTGTCTGAACTTTCTTATTCAGAATACAATATCTAAAGCACCAAGATTCATTTTATCGTCATAAATATGCATAAGACAATCTTATTAACATAAATCTGATCTAACAGGTTCACCATGGATAAAGAAATGTAATTAATTTTCCTCTTTGCCTATTTTACTGCTGTCTCTATTTTCCTTAGATTTTGCTTGTTCCTGTACTGCTGTCTTAGGACCTTTGTTATGCATTGTATTTAGCTCTTTGATGCATCACACAGTGCTTTCTTAAACCTAGCTGGAATACTACTGGCTTTTGATAAGACAAGAGTAGAAAAAAATTTTCTTATTTACAGTTTGGATGATTACTCACACAGTCATAAAGAAAAACGAATTTAGACATATTCAGAACTTTTGCAGATATTTACTTTTGGTGTTGTCATATATATGTGTAATCCTACACAGCAAATGAAATTGGTTCATCTGCATTCTAATATTACTATTAAAAAATGAAGCATGTTTTTTGCTGCTGACTTGCCAGTTAGGTAATGTGATAGGACGTTTTAAAATATATTAGCATACTTGAAAAGCAGAGTGCTCTTATTTACTTTCAAATAAACTATACTAAATTTATCATTACCTTTTATTCATTTTTCCTCCATTATATCACCATTGTCACATCTTTTTAAAGATTCTACCTTAGATACCCTAATTTTAAAATGGTAGAGTAACCTTGCATACAGTAATATATTCTAAAAACAAAGAACAGTATTGTATAAAGTTAAATACAACTCTACCAAAATATATTCTTTTGCAGTTCAATCATACACATAGTAATTTCTCTACCAAGACCTGGTCTACTATTGATGGTTATGTTATTTGTACAGTAATCATCTAATTTCATTACCTCTCCTATTATCATAGCAAAGTATCTGTTTGCCAATTGTTGGCAAAACTGAATGGGTGTCTTACAGTCTTCTCTCTGTTTGGTTTTGTTTGTTTTCCCAGAAAACTTGTATTTGATAATCCATGCTTACATGTATCTTACTACATATAATTTATTCAAATTTCAGACTGATGATGGCATTGTGAAAATATGGAGTGAGTCAGGAAGTCACGGTTACGAGTGGAACAAAGTTGAGTTACACTTGGGGAAGCTGAGGAATTTTGAAATTATCTTTGAAGGCATTCGTACCACAGACTTAGGAGGAGGAGCAGCAATAGATGACATAGAGTTCAACAACTGCACCACAGGTAAATTCAAGAGGGAAGTTTCTAGAGGGATGTTACATGAGATGTTGGAAGTTCTTGTTTGTTTTTAAATTAATTTGTTTTCACTCATAATTTAAATACCTTTTTCTGCTCATACACAAAATCTCGTATTAGTGCAATGTTCACTAAATTATGGCAGATAAATCCAAGAAATTATTAAGTTTTTGTTTCCTTAATTTATTTGGCTTTGAGTAAGAAGTTTCCTTCTTTACTTTATTGGAAAGCCATTGAGTCTCTGATGTTATATATAACCATTTAATATGAATTATGTTAGATTATATAATGTGTAACCTGTGGTCTGTATGTTTTATCACAAAGGCTCTTGCCATAAAAACGAGACTACAAATGAACCACTGTCAATATTCTTTTTCCCAGTTCAGTTGAAGCGTTAAAAGCCAGCAAAATAAAGAAAACCTTTGACTCTGTCACAGGGTACTCACTCTAATTCATGTTTTTGTGGACATAGGCTAAAATAGGAACAGAATTGTCATTTGTTAAAACAACAACAAACCAAAACAAATAAAACCCCCAAACTCCCTCCCAAATCAAACCCCAAAACTATCAAAACCCCAACAAACAACAACAACAACACAGAAGATAAATACTGAGTGGACCTTGGCCTATCTCAAGAAGGAGAGTGGTCTTTCCACCTGGTAGGAAACTGAAACAATATAGGTGGATTTTTTGAGTGAGGTGATCATCACTAATGCCACATATCAGCACTGTAGGACTTTTGGGAAAGTTGTTTGGGCAAGCTTTAATGTCCTGCCATAGACTGCATGCCCATTATCAACTGAGTACGAAAAGTGAACTTCTGGAGAGTATCCTTCAACCTAGATTCATCTGAAAAAATGAAGATTTTGCATTCAGAAATTGTTCTGTTGTATAAATCAAAGAATGGAAACTGGATACAACTTGTGACTTTCTTCAGAACTGAACTTTAATAAAACTGTAAGGCAGATGTACTCTTCAAAGCTCTTCCAAGCACATGAGCATTAGCAATCCTCTTGTGCTTTTTATAAGTGTTTCATTGCCCCCATTGCTGTGCATGTCACTGTTCTCCAAAGAACAAGGGTAGAGAGATAAGGATGCCCTGGTAGGAGTTGGTAAGTCAATATCCCTCTATCATCTTGAATAACAAAGTGGATGCTGATCTCTCTTGCCATTTGTTGCCAGCTGCGTTCATATGTATTATTTCATACCAGTGGGGTCTATTTAAAATACATTTCTGGGATTCTGTTTCGTTTTGGGGCTACAACAATTTAGACACTTCATTCAAATTCATGACATATTCAGCAAATTAAAAAAAAAAAAAAAAAAAAACAGGGTTTCTTTTTTCAAGAAAGAAGTAATGTCTCTGTTAAGTTCATAAAGATGGTATCAACATATCTTCATATGATGTAAAAATATTTCTTCTTACTCTTAATTCCACACATTAGGTAATAACCTGAAAAAGGACATTATATAAACACAACTGGAAATATTTCACAGAGTTGTCATTTCAAGCAAGGACATTGTTTCAACAGGGGTTTGGAAAGCTGTCATATGAAGGATCTTAAATCTCTTAAAATGTTAAGACTGCTGAAATTTACATTGCTTTTAGTCTATGGCCCTACAAATCTGAATGTTAACAGTGTTTTATAACCAGTGTTGCATTAAAATACCTTTGCAGTGAAACAGTCCAGAAAGTAACCTGGTTTATCACTCTACAGCAACTATTTGTTTTACAGCACTGCTTCAACAAGAAGCTCTTTTGGGAAAGCAGTTGCACCATGTGCTCCCACTACTTTCACTTACAGCTTCAGCATAGTAATATTCCTATGCATACAAAAATTATTGTTTATGAAGATGCATGATTCAGAGGAGGCCTTTTTCATAACAGCTTGAAATGTGCAGTTGAAGCTCAATATGCAAGACTAATTTTTTTGAGATTGATTTAAGAAAGTTGGAGACCCAAGATACTAATCCCTTACAGAGCTGTCACTCGCATGGTCATTGTTTTTGCACTCTAATAAGGTGCAGTCTTTATACAATCAGGAATTGCACTTACAGCATCTCTGGTAGTGTATGATAGGTACAGCAGGGTTATCCTTAAAGTTTAGGTGTATATATACTGTGGGAATGTGTTTATGCTTATGCCTTTGCTTATCAGCAGGATCAGAGGCCTGTCATGTTTGCTTTTTAACTCTATCTATGTGCATCCTTGCAAATGCATGTCTGTCAAGAAACAAAACAAACAAAACCTGAAAAAGCAATCCAGACCCCACCCCACCACTACCCACCTCGTTCTCCTCCTGTATGATGATATTTAGGCTCAAATCAAGGTCAAAAGGGAATAATTTCATTGCCTTTAGTGCCTTTCACATCAGTTTTGTATATGATTTTTTGCTTTTTACTCCACAAGTTGAGACTTGCTTACTTAATTTTCACGAGACTTTTGGTATGCTGACCTTCCTGTTGGCATGATGACATGAAGGAGCCTGGTCTGACCTTTCTCATTCTTGTTGTTATTGATTCTTTACCTTTGTAGAACAAACAAGCAAAATACATTTTGCCAGTTTCTCAAAAATAACATTTCCCATCTGAGCCAAGCCTCGGGCGTTCAGGGTAGAAAAAGCATGTCATGTACAGATTGCATTTTTTTTTACAGCTCAGGGTGAACAGTTTTATTGTGTCTATTACAAAAAAGCTAAAAGACAGCAAACACAGTCTTACTGTTGCAAACTCAAGAAGAGGAGTAGCATACAAACCAGATGGGGGGCAGGGGCTTCTTATCAACAAAATGACTTGATTTACAGCACTTACCCATGAACTGCATTTTTAGGTGTAGAATTGCTGAGCTAGACACATGGCCAGGGTCCTCTAGGGTAGCTGAGTCCACATTGTATTTTCCACTGGAACTTATAATGCTAAAGTAAAATCTTATACAATATTATGGGTATTCTGAACATGTTAATTACATAAACAGTGGAAGAGACAATGCGCAGAAAAACCTAGAAGATGATTGAAAATAATTAAAACTTTAATGACAGGTTTTAAATAAGCAAAATGGAAGTGGAATGAGAAAACCTTAAATTGCATGGGCCAAAAAATGAATATTTAACTGCTTCCCAGAACATGGATTATCGCGTTGGAAATGAATGTTAGAGCAATTCCGAAGCTTTCAAATATTTTGGGATGGCCTCCTTCTCACAGACTGTCCTTTTGGAAGCCGTTGAATGGTATTCCTGGAACATGGTTTACAGTCCAAACAATAAAATAATTGCCTCTTTGCAGAAATTATGTACTCAAGACAGTAAAAAGGGAAGAGAGAGGTAACTTGAGAGAGATTCTTAACATGGGAACATCACATCTATTTTCTGAGGTATGGTAACATGCAGTGGTTATAGCAGTATTTAATAAATCTAAATATTTCACTGTACATGTATTTTCCTTCAGCTTGCTTCCATACAGTGTATTATAGAAATAAGCTGTATACAACATTTGAGTACTGCATGGAGGTGGATTAACTCTGCAGAATTCTCTGCTCTTCACTTACATAGCTGTGATTTACACAGCCGATGTGATATGAGGATTTTCAACCAAACACAAAAAATATTGTCAATATTTGTTTTTAAAAAGTAATTAGTCAACAGGTCCTATATCAATAGAATACTACAGATAACTTTATTTATTATGATCTGAGCTTCTGGGGTCCTGCACTTCAAGGCTAATTTCCCTCAGGTCTCACTAATTTCTATGGAAGCAAAGGGCAAGAAGCAACTGTGGGTTTATTGGAAATATGAGCTCTTGGAAATATTGTCAGAGATAGAAAAAACAAAGATCTAAAGGGGTCTTATGAATTGTTGTGAGAGGGTAAACTATGTTCTGATAACAAAAATAAGTTAAATTCCAAATCTGATACGATTTTACAGTTTTAATTAAAAAAATCTGAAAAATATTGGAGTCACATCACAGCCAGAGAAAATGTGTTCCTAATATTAAAATTAATTGAGGTATTGATTTTTTTTTTCACCTTCTCATACAATAATTTTTATACATATTTAGCAACAGACTGTGTGGCTCAAATAGAGTTTAGTATGGTCTTTTCTTACACTTTTTAATAATTGACTTTGGCCATGCATAAGGTTATTTGCAGGCTAGAAAAAAATGCCTGCATTTTTGCCATAATAAAAAGGTAAAATACCTATGAGTGTCATACAGAATAATACCTAATGATAAATTTTTGAGACTTGTGACACTTAACTTCATGATAACATCTTCTAAAAAATCTGTCGGAAATAAGCTGCGGTCTGGTATCCTTAAGGAGCACATCAAGTATTATTGATTTGCTTTTCCAGCTGATGGCCCACTGTCATAATAGTGAATCAAAAGCACAACTTGTTAGACATGCTGTTGCCACTAGTCTGAATTTTGTACATTTGTAATTTTAAAGAAAAGGAATCTTAGATTTCAGATACACAACAGCAAGTATAAGCATGGACATACACATTACTCAACCATATCACACACACTGATTTTGGCACCCCAGGGCACCACCTGGAAAACTAACAGTGAAAGATAAACGAAAATAAGAGAATCATAACTCTAACTTAAAATTCAACTAAAATATCTAGAACTTTTGGTTATTTAGTTAATTGATATAATTTTTTCATAGTCTGGGAACTCAGTGTTATACAAGTCCAGGAATAAGAAAGAGCCATTACAGCTCCAGTCATCTTTGTAGGTTGACTATTTGGGATCAGACTCCACAAGCTTTTCTTCTAATGTTTAGGGTAAAAAAGATAGTGACATTACAATTATATGTAGTTTTTAAAAGAAAGGAAAGTAAAAATGCCATGATCTATTAATTTGATATACCAAATTTGATTTACCAAATTGAGCTGAACAGGAATTTTGTTTAAAATATAATAAAGCTTGCTTTGCTTGGCAGTAAACTTTTCCTTTCCCTTTCTCCTCATATATTTGTATTCCTCCTCACCTACTCTTTATGGCAAAGACCATAGGTGAAGGTACTGAAATCCTTTGAACAACGTTACTTCCATGCCCTCATAAACAAGAAGCTTTGAAAGTCTCAGCAGAGAAATTCTTTCTCATTAGAATTCCACCAGAGCTTTGCAGATCAGAGATACAATAACTAAAACATCCCAGTGTTTGTGTGTGTAGGCCAGCTTTTTTTATTTTTAAAGCAAGACAGTGTTTTCTTTGAATCCTCTGCTATGTATCATGCAAAGCTTTACATTTAGTGGAGAGTTTAGTTCCTTCTCCTCAGACACTTGAGAAAAGTTCAAACTCTTATAACAGAAATATTCAGCACAAACCTAGACCTGAAGTGAGAGGTAAGGGAATTCAGACAGAGAAAGATATAGATTTGTGTTCAGACAGAATGTATGTCCAGTTACCTGAGTTTTTTGATGTTTTCTTTTTTTCTCCTTTCAAAATATTTCAATGATTCACTATGTCTTTCCCTTGTTTTTGTCAGTGTCAGGGTATTTTGACATGGGGCCCTGGAATCATATCACCTGGTTAAGACTTCTCAGTAAATGTGCTGAAATCAATGGTAAAATTCTTAATTGTTACTCTAATATTTGGATTTTGCCTTTAGAAGGAAACTATTCTTCGATTTCATTGTGAGCTCTCAGTTTAAAAATTGCTGATTCATATTGAATCTCCATTACAGACAAAGAAAGACCATTTTAAGAAGTCTAGAGCTTTTGGTAGCTTTAACTTGTGTTAGTGTAACATAGATCAACATGAATGTACTTTATTGTTTGAGGGAAAATTTTACTGAACTCAGATCTCATTACACTCAACAGAGGATACAGATATGCACAATTTGGTTCTAGACAAGAACTAATCTCCCTCTTGGCAATGTGAAAATCAGCCCCAGCTGCCTTCCAGAGGACATCCTGAATGCCCTTGTACGAAGGACTCAGTGAGGAAGGCAGCGTTCTCAGGAGAGATTTGGAGGAAATACAGGCTCCCTCAACTCAGCTTGCCAGGGCTGCCACATTTACACTGGGGAGGAAGACATGAGTTCCTGCACAAGTCACGTTATGCACAAGTGCTTAAACAGCACTGAATATTAAGACTTTCAGAAAATGCATTAAAAATATAAATTCATTTTTACTGAAGAGGCCAATATTATATAGTCTGGAATCAGGGAATTAATTGCATTTGATAATATGTTTTGAAAAGATTAAAAAATGGGAAAAAAAAGAGAAATATGGCAGCAGCTAGAAAATCACAGAATTCTCTAGTTTTTATTGCACTGTACAGAAGTCATTTACACACCTGTAACACTCTAGTTATTATTTCTGTTTGAGATTATGTAAAAAGTGTATGAGCTTAATCAAAAAATTTCTTCACCATCTTTCCTTCTTTTTGCCACGCTCAGACTGTTAGTAGGGAAATACATGAGGTCATTTGCCACATATTTTGAATATGAGAAAGAAACAAGCTATAACTTTTACCTCATTTTTCATGAAGAAACATCAGTGGCTTTTCAAGCTTCTGTTTATCTCATGGGAAACTTTTGAAGAAGAGTCACTGACTCCAAAGATCCTTTGTTTGCTAGGATGTGGCTGTAATTTCCAGAATAAAATTAAAGTATCTTAATTTTGACATTTACTTCACATATTGCTTACTCTTCATATCTGATGATAGATTTCTTAACTCCACATATTTCAAATGGGCCACAAGAGAAGACTTTTTATGGCTAGTAAAATATACACGGTATAGGTCGACGGATTGGAAATCTTTTTTTTAACTCACAGTCATTGTCTAAAAAGGTGGTACTAGCATAATGACCACTGTCCCAGCCTGAGTTCATTTCCATATGAAGTTACTGTAGAAGGTAGGCACCCTTCCAGTAGAGCCAAACTGCATATAACAGTTGATCTTCTGCAACCCATCATACACCTCCATGCAAGATGACAGCCAAGATGACTTTCACATCTGGTGATGATTCTGCAGAGCCAGGGAGAGCATTCAGCTGAGGAAGTGCCTCCTTGTTGCAGATAATTGCAGCTGTACTCCATTGCTCTGTCCAAATGACCCCTGTGGAACACATCAGAACAAGTCCATGTATTAAAAAAATAAAATATTCATATGAGATACTTCTAAGAAATTAGTGATAACTGGAGAGAGAGTGCTTTTATTGAGTGGTTTGGATTTATTCCCTATCACAGTGGAAACAACAGCTTGACAGTCATTTTGTAGGGTAAATATCATTGACAAGCTCTAAAAATAATCTGTTCAGCTGAATTTCCTGAGGTTCAGTGTAGCTCTACACTGGAATTACGATAAAAGAGAGACGGAGAAGGGAAAAAGGACCAATGAGTAGGGACCTCATGTCAAACTGCTTCAGGAGATATTTTTATCAGCTGAAAAATGTTTATAATTGCTGAGAAATAGAATTTTCTGCAAAAGCATCACTTGATATTTTACCCTATCTCCTCTTCTCCCTTTTCGTTTACCACTTGCAGACTCCAAAGAGATAATGCTATCTCTCTCTAGCATTGTGAAAGAGGGGAGTGAAGTGACATAAATACTCCCCATATACATGACAATTTAAAAAACAAATAATAGAAAGAGGTGAATTTTCAAATGTAATTTGAAAATATTCCTACTCAGAAAGGACTTTAATTTCTAAAAAGACAAACGATGGGGGAAAAAATTCTCATTTCCATTGACTATACATTATATATTTCATTTCATACTGCTGACGTGGTGGTGGTGGACTGTTGAGTGAGTGCACGTGTTTCTCTTGCAGAGCAAAGATGAGAGTCTTGGTAAACAGCAGCTCAGTGTACTTGACCTCGAGTTACACACTGCTTTCCAAAACAGCTCAAGGTCTTGTTCACTGCAGCCTTTAACAACCATAACAATTTGGGATTCACACTATGCCTTTCAAATGCACAAAGCACTGGCCAAACACAACCTTTGGCAACATATGTCTGTAGTGTTGTAATACAAGATGGCAAGAGCATCTCCTCCTTTTGGCTGTGTGATCAATCACTTCTTTCATGATAAATATTTTAAATAGGACAACATTCACTATGTCAGCCTAACGCACAACCTATGAAATTTACTGCTATCTATGAAACTTTTTGAGGGTTTTTTTTTGTATTTTGCTTTAGACAGTCAAAATCTAAAGCTTATGGGACTGATATTTGACCCGTCTGGTTCTTTCTGGTTTCTAATTTTATGTAGATCATATTACAGGAATGTTTACAACTTACACAGCGTTCCTAAAAGTAAGCTCCTGTACCATGAGAGTCAGAGAAACAGTCTCTGACCTGTTGCTGTCATCTAGTAGCAAACTTAAAGGAGAGAAGACTATTTTTGTGAATTTGTTCATAGTCAGTCTTTTCTTGGTAGTTGAAAAATAAATGTCTGGTTTAATAGTGTTGTATTTATCAGCTATCTGCAAATGAACTTTGTCATATCTATAAATATGTGAGTCATATCTATAAATTCTGTGAGTATTCTGTGGGTTAGTCTTCCATAGATAACATATACTGGAGATGGATAAAAAAATATAACTTGTGCTGTATTGACAATAGAGTTACAATTTGTTTGTGGTATGCAGGATGTGCATCTATATCTTACTTGCTTTCTATGTGTATACAAACACACAGAGGTATTCTTACTAGGGGAGATCTTTGCTGGTCTTCTGAGAATTGCATTGTCGAGAACAAAATATGCAGAAAGGAAACTGAGTGTATGCAAATGCAAGTTCTATGGCAACCATCATTAACATGCTTATTTTGTAGGGTTTAGTGATCCAGAAGCCAAGCCAGTCCTATTGGTCTTTTAAAAACTGCTTAGAAGATTATACGGCTCTGCTGCATCAATACAAAATTGTACTTAATTGAAAAGTGATATCCTGTGCACGCTTTTTCCTTTTCAAGTGCTGCCATTTCATTTGGCACAGGAATTTGCATAGCATCATGCAGTCAGTAGTTACTACTTCATCTAAAATATGTCTCGTGGTAGTTTCTGGTGGTGTCCTGGCTTTTGGGAAAGGCTGCAGTTCCAAGGGAAAACCAAAGGAATGGGTGCGATAACCCATTATCATTTTTCTCTGCCATAATAATTGTTTTAGGTTTTTTCTCAATTTATAAGAATCTAATACTCAAGTGTTCACTGTAGCGGAAAAAAAGTTATTTACAAAGATATGTGCTGTGACCAGTTATCTAGGAGAAAATAAATGGTTTAATTGCTCCACTGATTCTTGTTAATTTACTTATTTCTGTGATGATCTAAATCTCAGTTATTATAAGCTATTAAATTCTTCTCTGTGTTTGTGTTTTATATTCTGTATTTTATTTCAGTTTACAGTGAGCTTTTTGTTGCCTATATTGTTTTATTTCTGGAAAAGGAACAAATTGAGGTCTTTTGACCCCACAACTGACTAATTGGTGGAGAAAGAGCAAAGCATAATGAAAAGCAAAAGTAACTTACCCAAGAATGTGCAAGAGTGCTGGAAATTAATAAATTTTGTTGGAGCTTCTGTTCTCATTAAAAAAAGAAAACCAATTTTTGCAGCTCTAGGCCATTCCTCTATCCCTCATGCTATGCTCGGAGACAAACACCCCATATCTTTAAGGGTATTTTTCATGATGTAAAATTATGTGTAGAGCTGAGCAAATTTTGATTGTTCAGATTATTGGCTAAACCAAAGTTTTGGAAGAAAGTAAGGCTGAAAAGAACATTTACGGTTTTTTCATTGTCTCAAGATACTTTCTAGGGAACAGTTTTCTTAAATTAAAATGTAATGTTTTCTTTTTATCTTGGATATCTTAGCTCTCTGGAATTTTTTTCATAGCATATTCAGAAATAAGCTTAGTACTTGAGTAAAAGCAGTCAACAAAACATTTCAACTCCCTGTAATTCCTCTTATTTCTCTTCTGTGACAAATCCACACGTGCATATTTCACTGTTTCATACCTCTGACATTTTCATACACGGCATCAGCTCGTTCTTTTGCTTGCTGTAGCTCACTCATTCATTTTAATGTTATAGTTGCTCAAAGACAACAATAAGCAAAGCACAACTGATAATTTTTTTTCTCATTGTAAACCTTGTCTTAATTTATTTGCAGTATATTCAACAGCATATAATTTTTTTCCTTATACGATTCTTGAGCTGTTGCAAGAAGAGGCAAGAAAGAAAATTTGCCATATTTTCTCTCTTTTTTTTTTTTTTTCCTGCTTAGAATAGTTTTTCTGTATGTTTGGATTTTCATGGAATGTTGTGATCTAGACTACTGGGAAAAAAAGTGCAATATTACATGCTATATATAATCAACCATCATCCAGTGCGTGCTATCTTTCTACTTACTGTTGATCAAAGTACAGCTGAGGAATACAATCAGACAGAAAGCCATATATTTTTACATGCAGTACCCACAACCAACATATGCAAAGAAAAAAGACTTAATGAAAATTTCTTATTTTATCTGAAAAGTCAGCAATAAACATACCTTAAGTTATTCATTAGGAGACATCATTTTGCTTTATACTACAGCTCCCTAGAGGGAGGATTGAATACTGATCTCTAAAGTCAATACTGATAGACACAAACTCAGATTATGGTAACCCAATAATTCTGAGGGCAAAATTAGAAATGCACAAGATAATATTTTGAATCTCCTCTTCTTTTTTCTTTGTTCAAAGTCGTTCCTAACATATTTTCCCATATGTTGCTCAATATATTTTTTCTGATTAAATTGGGGTTTTTTAATATTATATTTAAACAGTGTCTGGTAAAAAATGAAATATCTAACCTGCAATTTCTATGTGAGCTTCTGTTTGGATATTAGGTTTGCTGGTGCCAAAGTTTTATTTCGTGGTTAAATCCCACTGTATTTCTTGTTTTGATTTAGATTTTATCTGGTGTAGAAGTTTTGGTCAGAAAACTCTGAAAAGTTGATTTTTTTATCCCAGAATTCTGAATAGAAGTTCAGAATATTTGGTTTGACCATGCTATGCTAATGCCAGTATTTTAATTTGAAGAGGGATTTTGTTTCTCCCTGCCAAAGGTTGTGGCAGAAAGTCCATTATTTTCATAAAGACGACCTGGTATCCTTAAAAACTAGATATAAACAAGGTCTTACTCCAAAAGGATAAAATTCACAGATATGTGAATCTGTGTTTGGGCTTTATGCCATTCACACCTGTTGAGATAAATGTTTTCATTATGTCTGTGTATGGATCAAGTTTTATTTTAGGGTAACCAAAGAGATGAAAATATTCATAAGTGCTGGTTTATGGTATGTTTAAAGTACTATAAAATAACTTATTTTAAAAAAAAATAACTGTAATTAAGTGCTAAATATAAATGATATTGTAATATGACATATCATAATGTTACTCTATCAAGCTAGGGGTGTGAAATATGATCAGTCACAAAGCCATGGATTTTCAAATGTTGTTCCCCTTTCATATGCACTGAAACAAGATGGGAAAATTATTGTATGCTAGTGGCTCTGCCATTACCTAATTTCTGTCATTATTTAAGCCACTGAGTGACTTAAGGAAGTAATTTAATTTTCCAGCGCATCATTTCCAGTTCATAGGAGGGAAGGGAGATGGGGGAATCAGACACTTCTCACAAGTGCCTACTGACAGAAGGCAATGGGTGCAAATTGAAAAAAAAAAAAAAACAGGAAATTTCGCCTAAACAAAATAAACCACTTTTACTGTGAGGGTCACCCAAGACAAGTTGAGTCTCCATCTATTGATAAATCCAAAACCCAACTCAACACGGTCTCACACAACCTGCTGTACTGGAGGCTGCTAGAGCAGTGGGTTGGACTAGTGACGTGTTGAGAGGCCTCTTCCAACCTCCATTATTATGTAGTTTTGTAGAATTTAGGATAAGCCATATTAGTGAATTTTGGGTGTTCTCTTCAGTCAGGTTTTGCCATATCATTTTAGAGATGTGTGAAAACTGCCTTAACCCTCACAAATGCTTCAGTTATTTTTTTCTCAAGAGTATGCTTCTCTGCTAAGGGCTCTCTCCCACATGAATTATGTGTAAAAAGAGGCCATAGCTTTTCTTATATTTAAGGCATTCAAGGAAATGCTGGTTTTGATGTGGATTCCCTGAAACCACTCATATCAAATTGACAGTGTAAAACTAAAAAATAAAACAACAAGATAGATAACAATTTGGAAACAGATTTTATTTGTATCAGTGCACAGGGATCTTTGCATTTTTAAGCTGAAAATTTTAAGTTCCTGCAAGTAACCAACATTAGCACTGCTTTTTGTTTGTTTGTTTGTTTTGAACTATTTTAAATATTTGGATTATGTTTTCATGCTCTGTTGCACTCAATTTAATATTACCTTGTCTACATGTTGAAACTAAACCAAAAGTTTAGTTCTCCCTTTCTATTTTACTTCAATGGAAATTCACTTCCTCAGTCTGTACAATTCAGTAAGTAGCACTATTTGAGATTAAAACCCTGAAGCAATAACTTCTCCTCTGGAAATATGGGCCTGCACAAATATAAATATCATGGTGTTCTGGTCAGACTGTGCTCAACAATGTTTCATATTTTAGTCATATTTGAAGGAAAAAATGAAACACATTACAATGAATAGAGTAAAAATAAATTTTCCTAAATGTCTTTTTGCACAACATGAAGCTCTAGACTGAAAAGCAATCTAAGGTAAACAGGAGTGCATTTGAAATGTTGCTTTTGGGATTATCAGAACTCTTTCAATTAGTGTTAGTTGAAATTATGCATACAGTGCAACTAAAAAACTACTTGAATAAGTTGAAAAAATTTAAAATCAGTTAAAAAAAATCAGTTAAAAATAAGTTAAAAATAACATTGAACTAAAAAATAACTTACGTAAGCCTCTTTATAGTCCGATAGTTTGGGGGTGGCTGAATCTCAGCATTCTTTGGATTTGACCCTAACATTTTATGTGCAAGTTGCTAAGTTAGTCTGATTTTATGAGATGATTTTCATTCACTTTCAGAGATGAACAAAAGCTGTTATAAAAAAGATCTGTATATTTAATACCATAAGAGGAATTTCACACTCAGAGCAGAAGTATCTCTTAACTCTTCCAAAAAAGGTGTGTCTTATAAAGGCTTTAAAAGTTTATGCATTATGCTACTGTGTATAACAGTGATTTTTCTCAGTTTAAAATGTTCCTAAACAACGTACTAAAATTATGAACAGAATAAAGCCTTTAGCTTGTCAGCCTTTTCAACAGCTCAAACAACCCTTTTTTATGGAAGATCCACAATACACTAGGGAAACAGTTATGTTGATGCTGAACTGAATTTTCATCCAGGCAAAGCATCCGACCCTTGAAGCTTTGGGCAAGGCCAATACAGTAGTCTGAACATTTATAATGCAACATTAAAAGAGTGAGATGAAATAACATCTTTTGGAAGAAGATACATCTCTAAAGTCATGACGTTTATTGGCTAAACATACAAAAAAAAATCCTTTGATTTAATTACAATATTTATTTAAATGTCCTGTTGGTTTCAGCTGGAGAGAATCCCAGGGAATGTCCTGCCTCCACTGATTTTGTGTGTGGGAATAAGAATTGCATAGAGTCTCAGTTCGTCTGTGACTATAAACCAGACTGTGAAGACCTATCTGATGAAGCTGATTGCAGTAAGTATCTCTGTGTGTTAATGTAATCTCCAGTTAAAATTATAGCTTTAAATCCTGTAGCATAGCTTAGGTGAATTTGCACAGATGATTCACTCAGAAGGTGTTTACAAGCAGGTTGCCATTGCTTCATTCCAGAGCAGTTGAAAAAGAAATCCAGTCTGTTTATGTTTTTTGAAGTCTTAGTGAATACTGAGACAAGATTTGTTGTAGGCATTCTTCACTAAGGTTGATTGAGATGGAAGGACATAACTCAATTTTAAGATCTTGATCAAGTTCACGGGCTTTCCAATTCAGGCTTGAAACTCAGAAGCAGTAAAACATTTTGCCCATCTTCCTGCTCCATGTCTTTGTTTAGTTACAGTTACTGTCTGGACCAGGCACTTGGAGTAGGAAGATTGAGTAGTCCATATATACAAGTTCAGTAATCAATCTAATTGTTAATCAGCTGGAGGGCCAAATTCTGCTATAATGCAGATATAATCAAAACTAACCTTGATGGATAAAGTAAATGCATTACACAAATTAATTCAATGTTCACCTTGTGTGGAAGTAAAAGTATTTAATTGAAATCAAACAATACTTGGCGATCCCTTGAAAATCAAAGGCCTTTTTCCTTGCATAGAGTTGCTGTATGCTTTGTCTGGCCAGGATTACAAAAACAATGTCCCTTTGTTGGGCAATGAAAATTATATTGTTTTAGCCAGGCAGCAGACTTACAGACTTACACTTACCGGGATACATGCTAAGGTGTCCCTACAGGAGATTGAAGTTGGAGTTTCTCCCTTTCATAAAAGTAAATAACAGTTCTGAAGTACCAATGCTGAAGCTGGTGTCACTATTTCTGGTTTCTATCACTTGTAGTGCTTTGTGTTGCAGAGAATTTTGTGAATCATAATCATGGAAATGGATCTACATTGAGTCATAACTTTAAAATATTAGCTTTTTAAAAGTAGATTCCAAGAAAAGATAGATTTTAAACAGCTAATCTGATTTGTTGTATACAATATTATTTTTTCAGGAGTTAGGCAAAGTAAATGCAGCAAAATATGCTGCAATCTCACCCTTAAAAAATTTTTCAGACCTAACAGACATACAGTAAATCTGAATTGTGTCCAAATTGAACTGCTTGGTAAAGAGGCACTTGATTTATTCCTTAAATATTGTTATAGGATATAGCAACTTCATTGCTGGAGAGCGTTGTTCTTTGTTTTCTGGAAGAACTGTGATAGCATCAATTCTCTCTTCTTGGTCAGATAATAGACAGAAATATTTCAGGCCATAAATGATCTTAAATCACAGTAAAACATCTCAGTCCTTGCTATACTGAAGAAAAGCTTTTCCAAGGGAAGAAAAAAAAAAATTACTGATGCTCACTTTAAATAAGTAGAGTGAAATATTATTTTATTGTAGATGGAAATGTTGCAGCTACATCAAAATATTTTCATCAGTCTTTAGCTTTGCTGTTTCTGCAGAAGTGTCAAAATATCAGTAACATAGATACTGTAATCTGGCATTCAGAATATTAAGATAAGCCTCAGGTATGCTATTTCCCTACCTGCTATATCTTAATTTCAACAAATGAGGCCTTACATTAAGATAAATACACCTTTTGCCTGAGCATGTATCTTATAGATGGGAATAAACAACCTTGATGGGCATATAATGCCCTCTAGATATGGAAACCTCATTGTTTAATGAAAAGGCAACAGGAGGCACTTAATCAAAAAAGAGAGCAGAACAGGCACAGAGAAAGCCCTTCACAGTCTAACCTGTCCCATCACAAATGGTTATGGCCAAATTTGTCTTAGGTTTTCTCCTTTGCACTGAGCTCAAGGTCTGAGCTTATTTCACATTCTACAATAGTTTTATACCAGTGTAACTCCAAAGAAGTAAATGGACCATAGTCTACTCAGCAGCAATTCCTCTGTACAGGATTTTCAACAAAACCTGGATGAAATGAACTGCATCCATGTAGGCTGGTGAACTTTTTTGTTTTAAATAAAGTCATGGAAATTGCTTACTCTGTGCTTCATTCAGTCCAGTCAGGCAATCTTGCAAAACTTTCATTCTCTTTCAGTAAGCTAGTGAAAGTACCAAGGTGAGAAAAACACACAAGAAAGCAGTTTCAGTTTTCATGAATTGCAGCCAACTATACTCACAGATTTGATTAACAGGAAGCCTCAGTGTTGATGACCCAACTGGAGGTGTGCTTGAATCATTGAAATAAAAACAATTGTTCCAATAAATGGGACAATCTTCTTCTGTTGACTTCTAATTGGCTATGCTCAGTCATAAAATATAAAGCACCCAGGAGGTACAGATATGTCACATGACTATCAAACCAGTAAATACTGTTCATAAATATTTACTATTAATTGCCTTCTGAAAGCACTGTTAATATATTAGGGTAAAAATCCTGAAGTCAGGTATTCTATTATGACTAGCATAAATTCTAAATGAATTTGGACTTTGATCTTATTAGAGATGTACAAGCTTCCTGTATTTTTTACCCATTGCCTCTTGTCCTAACACTGGGCACCATTGAGAAGTGTCTGGCTTTGCCTTCTTTAAACAATCACAGTAAGTGGCTAAATACACTGACAAAGTCCCACTGAGCATTCTCATCTCCTGAATTTAGTCAGCGTCCTAATCACCAGAACATCTCTTTCATCATAAAACTGCCTTCAAGCATAACATTCCCAAGGACGAGCCACATATCTTTATGAAAAATGTCACTGTGGAAGTGCATTCCAGTTTTGCTAGCTAATTGACTGGAAATCATTCTGTCCATTCACCTTGGAGAAGAATTAAATTTGGTGAAGTCGGCACTTTGTCCTCAAGAGTTACGTGGACATTTATCTGTAATAAAGTTTATATGTGTTTGTGAAGAATTAGTTTTTTCTTTCCTCATTAACTACCACCTAATATTTATGTCCATACATGGAATGCAGGGAAATGTACCATTAGCTATACAGAATCCTTTTCATTAGCAGGTACAGTATGTTCATTATAGCATCTTTACATAGAGCTGGGGTGATCATTTACTTCTTGCTGCATTTTCAGGTTACTACACAAGTATTCCTGGAAGCTGTAACTTTGAAACACAAGACCAAGAATGGACAAGTGTATGTGGATTAACACAAGACCCTAACGATGATTTTGATTGGACTATTAGTAACAGTGCTGTCAGGGGAGAAATGGGCCCTCATGCTGACCACACACCAGGTATTGCCATGTGTACTACATGACTTTTGGGAAAATTAAATATTCATCAAATTAAAAAAGAACGAACCAACCACTTGCCAAGGTAACAGCAAATCTCAATGCATCTTACCAAGGTAACAGCAAATCTCAAATCTCTGATGCATCAGAATGGTTCAAAGATGCAATAGGAAAGGTTAAGAAGCAGTTCCTTACCAATAGGGAGGTCAAACACTGGAACAGGCTCCCTCCAAGCCTGACAGTGTTTAAGAAGCGTTTGGACAATGCCCTTAACAGCACGTTTTAATTTGGTCAGCCTCGAATTGATCAGGCAGTTGGACTAGATGATCATTACAGGTCTCTTCTCACTGAAATAATTCTATTCTATTCCAATAACAAATTTTATCTATACAATGTCAGCTTCTAATATTAAAAGATGAATTTTCTGAAAGTATAACTAGCTACAGTGATACTCTTCTCCTTGTTAGCATTTTAAACAATCTACTTTTCCTGGACTGTGGTACCATCCTAATGAATTCTAGAAAAATATGTAATTATATGTAGGTCCTTAGAGAATGGCTGAGGAGCAAAGTGTGTGGATGTGCATGAAATGCTTAAGGTTTCTACCTTGCTTTAACTTACCTCCCTGGCACTGACTTGCCAGAAATCTTAATACTGAAGTGTTTTCCAAGATGTTGCTGATAGACGGCTACCAGAATGCCTATTGATTGTCAGGAGAATTAAATGTATTTATAGGAAATTACAGTAATCTGTGATATGTAGACAGTTAAGCAATAATTATATATTGTATTACATAAATATTAAATAATATATTCTCTACATTATACAATATATCTGGATGGGATATTAATTTCCATCACAAATTTACCAATCTCCATTTGAGAAGTACTTAGCTATCTTTCCAGAAGCCTCAATAGTTAGAAACCCTATCCTAGTCTACATCTAATCAGCAAAGTATCATTAGTGTTCAATCTAGAACTATCACAATGTCTGTTTTTATTTTGGATTTGTGAGCAGCATGATCTCCAGGTCTTGACTTTTTTTTGTGTGTGTTTTATGTTTTCAAAATCAACATAGATGTCTTGTCTTGGGTGGCTGTAACCATTTCTATTCCACCCATTTATCCTCCCTTTTCCTCTAGAGGATTCTGAATCTGCTGCAAGAACCTGATCACCTGATCATGAGGGACCTGGATATCTATCATAAATCAGAGCTTTTGCAGACATCCACACTAGTTTGTGTTGCTAGTACAGGCTGTAAATGTGGAAGTTCATTCCTCTTGGAAAGGAACAGAACAGACACGTAGAGTTAGAAACAGCTGTCCCAGGCAAGCTGTTCCTTGCAAATAAGTAGTTTGACTTGCTTTCTTGATGTTCCTTTGATGCAATTTGATGACAAAACAACCAGCCCTTGGCTTTTCAAGATTTTGTGTGATTTTCTATTTCAGTTTCTGTCATTTAATTAGCTCTTTGTTTCTGTGAAATTACCCAGCAATTGTAAGAAAAACAAAGTTAATAAAAAGTGAAGCAAAATTAGAGCAAACATGTTTGTAAAATTATCCAGACTTGTAATTTCACTTGTAAATTACTTGTAAATTTTACCTGTAAATTTACTTGTAAATTACCCAGGCAAGAAATATTCACATTGGCTATAGAGAAATCTCTTGTCAGAATTGCCAACATCTTAGATACTGATGGCCTGTAATGTCCAAAAATATCTATCAGCCCATTACTGACCCAGATCCAATTTCTTCTTGTTCCAAATTAATTTTCTCTAGTTACTAAGCATATAAATTCAGGGTGCAGAGCATGCATACCATTATAGTAATATAAATAAGTCTGTGATATTATATCTATTATGTATTAAGTTCATTGGCACAACTTTGTGTGGAGGAATCTCATATTGGTTTAAATGTGTCTTGTATTGCTTCATGTCTTCTGCCTGGTGACCAGTGAGAAGACCCAGAGGAATGGGGTGAAGTTGTGTCAGGGGAGGTTTAGGTTGGATATTAGAAAAGGGTTCTTTACCCAGAGGGTGGTTGGGCGCTGGAACAGGCTCCCCAGGGACGTGGTCACAGCACCAAGCCTGACAGAGTTCAAGAAGAGTTTAGACAATGCTCTCAGGCATATGGTGTGACTCCTGGGGTGTCCTGCTCAGGGCCAGGAGTTGGACTTTGGTGATCCTCATGGGTTTCTTCCAAGTCAGATTATTTTATGATTCTATATAGCACAAGAGGCATCTAGGACAAAGGGGAACAGTTTTATGCCAAAGAGGAGAGATTATAAATTAGGAAGATATTCTTTACTCAGAAGGTGATGAGGCACTGGAAAAAGTTGCCCAGAGAAGCTGTGGATGCCCCATCCCTCGAAGTGTTCCAGGACAGGCTGGATGGGGCTTTGAGCAACCTGTTCTAGTGGGCGGCATCCCTGCCCATGACATGGGGGTTGGAACTAGATTATTTTTAAGGGTCCTTCTGAGCCAAACTATTCTATTATTCTATGAAATATGCAAAGCATTAACGTGGAACATCTCCTTACAACCAAGGTATGGTATGTGTGTAAGTGGTAAAAAAAGATTAAAAAAATGCTAGCATCTGTGTGTGTAAAAATGATTATAATCCAAAGAAAAAAATAGTATTGAAAACTCAAATGTTTTTTATCCTTTAATTAAGGTAAAGGACAGAGTTTTTTGTATGTAAACTCATCTGCCCAGAAGGAAGGAAACAGAGCAAGGATAACTACCACCGAATTCTTCCCAGCTAGCCTTGGGGTCTGTAGGGTTCGGTTCTGGTTCTGGATGTTTGCTTCTAGGCAAACAGGAGTCTTAAAGGTAAGAGAAAAAGCACTTGTGCTACATCATAATAATATTTGCATTCGTACTATTTGCATTTTTTGTCTAGAATTAGCAAAATCTTGGGAATTCATGTTAACAATACTTCATCACAACTTCACTGCAGTTACACCTATATACAAAATTTTTATTGACAAGATCAAGTGACAATTCCACCGTAGTTTTAGTTCCACTTAAAGTCTTTTTGCTACATATGTAAGAATTAATACTCCACCATAGTTTTAGTTCCACTTGAAGTCTTTTTGCTACATATGTAAGAATTAACACTGCACATTTGACTACCATACTTAAACCTACCCAGTATCAGCACAGTTCTCTGCACAATTCACTCTTTTACATAAAATAGAAGTGGTTTCCAAAGTTTAGTGGTCTAAAATAAAAGTTTTAAAAATATTAATGTAATCATCTGTAAAGGGTGTTTTATTAAAACAACTGTAAATAAGGTATTTAACCGTATTAACAATTATAGCTCAAACTTCCATGAAAATGTCATATTGCTGTTCCCCAAGCATCCTTAATGGGTACCTCTTTGGTTATTAAGTAGTCTAGTAACAGTTCAAGCAGTGATGTGAACTCCTGGCAAAAAAACTCTTTTCATGGGACTCACTGAATAAATATGTTACACAGCTCCTTGTTAAGTGGTCCGAGCAAGACTCCTATCTGTGGTGGTTTGTTGGATTTTGAAAATACCAAACCATGTTAGTTTTTTAATTTGGACACAAACTTCTGAACTAAGATAGTCTATTTTAAAAGTGAACAGGAATATCTTTGTGGTCTTGGACCTCAAATTAAGTCAGGAAGTTTGTGCCACTGTTTTATTCAATGGAAAAGATAATCATAGTACAATCCATGGGATTATAGTTTAATTAGGCTGAAAGGGCCTCAGGAGTTCTCCATTCCAAAATTCTGCTCCAAGCAGGGTCAGCTACAAGATCACACCAGGTGGCTCCGGAATTTACCCAGTTTTGAAAATGGTCATAAGTGGAGACTATTCAAACTCTGTGGGCAACCTCTGTCAACCACCCAGCACAAGAAGACTTCTCCTGATACCCAGCCAAACAATAATATTAACTTTCATTTCACCCTTTGTCTTTTTTTTTTTAAGTCATTTTTTTCAGGATGGAATTTGCATCTCAATTTTGTCTCTAGTACCTAGTTTATGAACCCTCTGAGTATTGCTGTAAACAATAATAACAAAAAAAATAGCCCACTGTATTGCATGAAGTTAGCATAAGCCACAGTAAAAAACAAACAAATTGTTTTTTACAATGGGTTGATAGTCAAATACTATGAGAGTGTATCTTGGACATTACAGTGTGCAAGATTGATGGTGAGACTTTTTGAAAGAGCTTCTAAATGTTTCCAAGCTTCACAGAACACTGGTCTTTTCTATCAAACTAATAATCTATTTCAGCATCAACTCTTGCTGGTATTAAAATCAAGAATATAAATTACCTGTAACCATTCAAGGGAAAAAAAAAAGCCCAAAAAGAACAAACAAACAAAAAAAGCCATAAAGTCAACAGCCCAAAACTTCTAAAGCAAGAGCTCTGTGAAGATTTTTTTTTTCAGTTTGCACACGAGGTGAAAGAAGTCAAACTGTAATAGGAAGTCTCAATAATGTGTTAGAATATAATAACGTCAGTACAAAAGCTGATGTTATAGCTCTTATCTAAAAGACAGCTCTCTGGTCAAGTCTGAACTACAGAAAAAAAAAGGACAGCAGATAAGACATGCTGAGGTGTGTGATTAAAATGACATACAGAAAATCTGTAAAAAAGAAAGATAAAAGGGAAGACTGTATTGGTATAGGAAGTAGATGTGGTAGAACTGCACAAAATAATGTAGAGTTATGGGAACAATTCTATTTTTTTTACCAAAAAAACCAACTAGTCACTGAGGAAAGAGAAAAAGGAACTGGAAGTGCTTATTTTCTGTATTCATAGTGCACATTTTAATTGCACAATTCCATTGTCATAAACTCTGTGATTTGTCCATAGGGAAACAAAAACCATAAGCGATATTATTATTATTATTATTATTATTATTATTATTATTATTATTATTATTATTATTATTATTATTACTACTACTACTATTACTATTACTATTATTTTTTAAAAGTACACTGTGTTTACAGTAACTTTTGAATTAACATGGAATGGGTGCTGTTTGAAAGAGATCTGTATACTAATGCTTCAGGACTTCAGTCAACTATTTGCCACCAACAGAAGAAATTGCTTTGTATTGATGAAGTACATGAGCTTTCCTTAGAAGTATGTGGTGACAGCCTTTGAGAGGGGAGTTATTCAGCACTAAAAACATGGCTGTTCTAATATGTCAATTAATATACTCTGAAAAAGAATAGCTCTTAGTACAAACAAATTTTGCTGCATTATGATGCAAAAGTAAGGTTAAAAAAAAATCCCCACATTTCTCTTTGCATATTATGCCTATTTAGTTACATTTAATGATGCAGGGGAGCAGTTTCAGCAAGAAATGAATGGGTTTTTCACATCTGTTTGTTTCCAATGGGGATCATATTGATGATCTGCCAGTTAGACTAAAAACATTCAGCTTTTATAATGCTTTAGCATTCTTTCTTTGACCATTTATTTCAGGAGTTTTTCATACGGTTGAGAATTAAAACTGAAATTAATTCCCTGTGTGATAGTATAACTGATATATCAGTTTTCTGCTTTGGTATTTGTTGATATTAACAAAACTGAGGTATAACAGATTTTATTATAGGACAGGTTAATTCTACTAAAAAAACCTGAATTTGTTTTTGTTTCACATTAATGTTTAGATGAAATTTTTTGTTACTTCAAACAAAAGTTTAGAGAAATAAAGAGAAAAGAAGCAAGTAATTTTTTTAAGTGCTCTATTGTGAGAGTAAAATGCGATACAATTTCATAATCTGATCTTTGAACTTCAGAGAAACAGTTTCAGTTTGTCTGTGGTGTAGGTTCAGTCGAAGGAAAATGTGCAATGATGACAGCCAAGGAATATGAGGAGTTCAAAGGCATGATCTTAAGGATGTAAAGCAGAAAACATAGTATCATTATTCATTGGAGTCAGTGGAAACTTTCCTCAGCTGACTCAACCCTCTGGTGTCTAATGAAGTGAAAATACAGGTTGTCTTTCTCAAGATTTTCCTGCTTCCTTGGCTGGCAATTAAAGACTATGTGTTGTAAACAACAGGAGAATACATCTCTTATTAGGCACCCTTTAGATCTGCATTGGCTTCTTAGTTATTAGGCAGTTTAGGTGGAACATAGCACCATCCAGCACACCAACTGCTAGATTCAGGAAAGATCAGGAACGTAATTATCTTGAAAAGTCAGGATGGGGGGAGAGGATAGCCACCTGAGCTGTAACTGCTGATGACTAAGTAGAAAATAGCAGTTTATATTTCATGACCTTCAAAAGTACATTCACTTTTGCCATTCCCAGAATGAAACAGAAGCTGAAAGAAGAATTCAGAAGTTTCTAACACACAGGACATTCCGCGTAGAATTGGAACTAAGTCGTGATTTTAAGGCAGGGTAATGGAATTTTCTAAAGAATGTTGTTCTCTGCAGACCAGCTAGATCAGTATTAGGCTGGAGCAGTCTTGCCAGACTGATAGACACAGACTTGTTCAGTGGGACTTCGCTACAACTTATTCGTTTGGGTTTTTTTGATTGGTTGTTTTGTTGTGGGTTTTTGTTTGGTTGGTTTTTTCATTATATACCATCGAATGGGATTCATCTTGCTAACTTTTTTCTCTTTCACATCTGAAATTGTTTCCACTATCAAGCTAGCTTGTACACAATTTATGGGACGCTGTGCAGGAAGGTGGTGTAGTCCCTGGAGGTATTAGGCACCACACAGCTATACCTTTCCAGGGCTCTAGGGAGATCTTATCTATGAGAATTTGCTCTTCCTTTCATGTGGTGTATATTTTTACACAGGCCAGCAAAGATCTTGTATACATTTTATGTACTTCCTGAGCCAGAAGATGCTTCAAACTCTCAGTGACATGGGTAGTCCCAGGAAAGAATATAGTATTATATCTTATAGGTATTTCTTCACTTTCATTCAGCACAATGTCTGAGAGAGTAAGATCTTTATCCAGCTAAAGTTACAGAGTCCTTGGGCTTCCCATTTTTCTGAGCTCTCCTTTAATTCCATTTGATTTAGCATGCATTTTCAAATATGTATTATTCTGTTCAAAAATTCATCTAAATTTTTTAGAAGACATTTGGGAACACAGATCAATTCCTGGTATAGTTATGGATACATAAAGACTTGCAGAACTCAAGTAAAAGTATTCAGAAGTACATTGGTCAGTAGTGGGATGACAAATGGGGCACAACTGGGAGCTCAACTGAGATTTCCACTGAACCAGTTTAGCGATTTCCACTAAATGCTATCAGTTTCCTCAGATTAGCTGTGTGATTGTTATGAGAAACCATACACTAGGTTTAAACTTTAGTCAAATCTAACTGAGCACAGAGCCACATAAATCAGCACAACATATAAATTAATCTATAGCAATTACATATCCGCACATCCTTACTCTTTGGTAAGTATAAATTAGATCTCAAGTTAAAAAAAAAGACAAGGATATAAAACTACTTTGCATCTATGTGAACAGTAGCTAAAGTCATGAAAATGTCACACTTAAGACCCGGTTTGACTTTCTGCCATTCCAAACACATTGACCAGTAAACATACAGCAGGTTTCCCGACTGATTTATGGTTTGTACTGAATTTGAGCTGCAGGATTGATCTGTATGTACACAGAATGATTCCATGCTCCATCTGAGACCAGGCTTTGCATGGACATGATGCAATTTCTCTGTACATAGATAGAACTGTTCAAACGAGTATTGTGCCTTGAAATTTTTAGTATGCTAAACTTCTCGGACTAAACTGACCAAAAGAAGTGGGGAAAAAAATATGGTTTTAAACAATAGGACAATCTCCTGAAGAGAGATTCCAGTGTTGTCTCCAAATGCTTTTGAATCTTTCCACTTTCTCAACACGTATTTGTGCAACCGTGAGACTTAACAATGAGATATATTGAAATTGATATTATCTTATTTTTTCAGAGAAATTAATACTGAGTGATACAATAATAGCTAAAACCACACTAACATTGTTATGTGCTGTAAAGTTCTAGATGGTCAAGATTGTTATCTTTCATGATTGGTAGAATAATGAATGGTTCTGGAGACACACACAGGCGCTGTAACTTAGTCCTGACCTCACATGTAGAGTTATTCTAATTAAGGGTTTCAACTTATTAAGGCCTTAGAGCCTGAAAAACTGTTGCAAATAGTTCTTAATTTTATTTTATGGGTTGAATCAGCTATTTCTTCTTGACACCTGTCCTTTTAGCCCTGCAATATGCACTGCACGCTTTTAGGGAGAGACTACAAGATATTGCTGTTACACAGTCCTGTAACCAAACATCAGGCTTCACTAAATTAGGTCATGACAGATTATCGCATATCAGCATTTGTGATGCTTACCTGCGCTAAAAATGAAATAACTGCAAGAGTGTTCAGGCATCAGAGGTATTTTAATCAACACACCAAGTTCTACAAAGCATGTGGTTCATGGTGCTGTTTGGGTTTTTAGCTTATTTTTCCTACCAGGTTGACTTGGAAATTCAGAGTTATTTGGTTATACAGATCATTAGTACGGGTTTAAGTTTATAACTTTCTTGGGCCTCAGGTTTTCTGTTCCATCATTGAACTGGGGCATTCAATTGGCAACATGAACCTATGGGTCAATTAGTTTAAAGGCTTAAGAGAAATGTGTTGTTGAAAGTAATGAGGAGAGGATAATGATTAAAATATTCAGTCTCTTAAAGAAATAGTTATCATCTGCAATGTTTAGAGTATGCTTATTTTCTTTACTCAAGTTCTTTTTCATTATTTTTGACCTGGTTTGGATTGTATAAGGATTTTGAACACCTGAGTGGGAAGAGCAATTATCTGTGTTTTTCAGTTTCATGTGCTTGGCATAAATTCACCAGTTCTTGGATAATTGTGGCTTCATTCTTTGTCTTACTTATTGCTTTCACTACTTAATTATGTTATTTATTTTTAGTCATGGTTTTGCTAAATATGCTTGCAATAATTTTCTGTCACTGTCTGAAACACTTTATTATAAATTGCTTGTACCAGATGACAGCCTTCAATCCCTAGTTGCTAAGCCTTTTATTTTTATCTCTAAAATCTTCATTCAGTCTATCAGCTATAAGGAGGTAACCTTTTAGAGATGAAAGGATAGCTCAAGATCCTTCTCAGGGTTTTCTTCAATTTTTAGATGAATTTGGGGTTAAGTCTTTACTCATTAACTTCTATACAACAGGTTGAAACTGTAGGTTTTCATATTAGTGATTGTATTAGCAGTTCTTTTGATTTTCTTTCCATAGCAGCTTTTTGTTTGAAGCTGAACTAGCATTAGCAAAATTATTCAGTAACATCTGGTCTTCACCACTATGCTGTGGATTTGAACCATATCTAAGTACTACCCAGGCAGGAGCTGCACTGCTGGGCTGTGTTACTCTTGCTCTCTGCACTCCTGTTGTTTAATGTTGATTCAGTTGCATCTCTTGGGTTTTGTCACCAACAGGTATATACAGTTGAAGAACATGGAATGGATATTCTTATGTGGTCTTCTAGTAGAAATGAAGAAAACAAATGGATGTATGCAAGTGTACTCCTCTCCAGTAACGGCCCTTTCAGAGTTGCCTTCGAAGCTGAAGTGGGGTGGAGTGAATCCACAGAATTTGCTCTAGATGATATTTCTTTCACCCCAGAATGCATTGATGGAGGTAGGCTATTACACAAATATATCTCATACATGGTTTCCTTTTAGAGGGAAAAGAAAATTGTGGCATTTCATATCTCGATGTGGATCACAGTTACAAAAACTGAAATATTTTCTTTTTGAAATTACTACAATAATGCTATGTTTTTACTTCATTCTAAAAAAAAATGTAGGAAAGAAATGGGTGCAGCACAATGATGCAAAGAAGTATGTGTTTTTCAAAGGGAAGAAAAATGTGAAAAGAAAGATCAAATTTATCATGTATGACTCTCACGGCAATTTTTTTCATTTTTTCCCTAAAGGAAAGCCATTACACGGCTCTTCTCTATTTGTTGTCTGAGTGCAGTGTCTGAATAAAGGTTTTTTTTCTCATGGTTTGTGGAAGACAGTTTTGTATTATAGCTAGAAGTTGAATATATGAGTAATCATACCAACTCAGAATACTACTTCCATTTAGGGCCTGTTAGTGCTATCATGAACCATAGTTGAGAGGGATCTACCATCATTCAAATACATTGGTTTTCTCCCATATGAAAAAAAATTAGTGAAGGTTTTATGTTGGGATGGATGAATATCAGAGTGGTTCACAATTATTTTAAAAGAGGTTAGTTCTTTTATCTTCATTTTCTTCATAAAATATCTCAGCAATGTCATGTATTTGCCTCACTGCCAGGCTCTTGAGAGTTTACAATCTCATTTCTGCTAGACAAGTTAAGTGACTTGATCTGTGTAGAAAAAAATTCTAATGTTTGATAATGGCCTGTTTATTCTGGGTGGAAGGCAGTGCTTTACTCTGCAAACAAAACACAGCATATGATACAGTATCAGAAAAAGAGCAGTATATGTGCAAATACAGATTCTAATAGAAATACTGGCCATTCCTTATTTCGAAAAGTCAAGAGAGGAAGAAAACCAAAGAAACAGAAAACATCTTGTGCAGAACTTCATTCACAAGGAACAAATAGGAATGATGATGGTAAATAAACACCAATATTAAGGTTATCAAAATCTTCTTGAATACTTTTCTTCCTATTAAACAACTCTTGTTTGGATAGGATAGCTTCTGTATGAACTAGTTGTCATACTGTTCAAGACACTTTTTCTTTAATTTTTTTTTTTATTCTGATAAGCACCTCCTTGAAGAATTAACCACATTCTGATTAAAGCTGAAAGTGAAAGAATATGTTCACACAGGTGGCATTTGCTCAGTGTTAAGCTGAACAAAAGTTTTGTTTATTTTCTCAGAATAGGCTCAGGCAAATAATATTCTTGAATGTTATTCAATGAGCTGCAGACTATGTACATAAACAGGCATTTGTTCTACCCTTATTATGTAAATCACCTTTGTTAGCCATGTCTTAAGAATTACATAAGCAGTTTCATGCATAATATAGCATAGCAGGGAAATTTTCAAATTATATATTTTAAGTACCAGTAATTAACTGGAAGACCTAGTTCTATATTCCAACAATTCATACAACTCAGTTTCCTAATTTTGTGGAACTTACACTTCGGTAACTTATTATGAACAAGCCTGAATTCAGAGAAAGGAAAAAGATGTTCCACAGAAAGTTTATATTAAGGAATCCTGAAATAATCATAACTGCACAAATAAGGTAATTTTAATGAAGCAACATTTTCTAATCACCTTATTTTTCTCTAGAGATTTTCCAGTTGTGGGATGCTTCAAAGTCTCTCACTTGTGTCACACTCTCTCTGTCTTACAAATACAATAGATCATAAGCTTGGGCTTAAGAAAATTTGTTAGAGTTATATTGTTGAATAGTCAAAAACTCATGTTCTATCTACATGAAGTTTGTGACTTGATACATAATCTCCTCTCCAGACAAAAACCTATATCTAGATGCTGTTACTTAAGATTGGTTTTGTACTGTCCCTGGAAAAGTTCTATCCTGAGAATCCTTGTTGGCCAGGTGGGCCAAGTCTGTGCTTGTGAAGAGGCAACAGAACTGCACAAAACCCATGTAATAAAATAAACCACAGAAGTTTAGGAAGAAGAACCTACCTCTGACTTTTTAATACTGCCCCAACAAAGAGCAGCTACTTAGGAGGAGTTGTTATTTTTTACTAATAATTGTTGCTGAATAACTGCCTTAAAATTTAGATGGTAAAATTTGAAGATATTACCCTCAAATAGTATAAAATCACTGTCCTGTAGATATTTCAGCAGGAATATTTTTCTGTAACAGAAACTGTGGGAAAGTTTACCTAATCCATTGTCAGTCCTGCTTTGATTTTTGCTCGTTATGTTTATTCAAAAGACCTAGCTCAAAGAAAAGTGTATAACCTGTGGTACAGGTTTTGTGTGACGTTCTTTCTTTCAGAAGATAGCTTTGCGACTGTAGATCTTTCTTGTCTCTCTGTATTACTATTTTTCAGCTTTTCTTTAATTACTTTCAGTTTCCTGAGGTAACATGTTCTAAATAGAAGCAATCACAATTTAGCTGGTTGGGAGCTCTAAGTAATAAAGCATTACCAGCAGCTCTAATTCAGCTGTGTTTTTTGTTTTTGAGTAGTCAGCCCTCATTAGGCATGACTTTCTAGATATCCAAGACTATTTCTGAACATTTAAATGAAGTGTGTTCAGGCTAGTGCTGTCAAGCCAGGCCTACTGCAGAGGTAGCTTCTAGCTGATGCAGGTGCAGAGGGAGCTGCAGTGCCAGCTGTCAGCGGCAAGTGATCTAGCTAAGTTCAGAATTATCTTCTAAATGAGACATGCTCCTACCACTTTTCAAGGTCCATGACTTTCTGCTGACAAAATTGTGTGGAGATCTTATTTTACAGGAATTAGTGCATCCTAGGGACTCCCGAATTTAGTTGTTACTCAGTTCTAATAATTTTCATTCAACTTTTAAATAGTAGCTTGATTTAAAGCAAAAAACCACCTTTTATATCTATTAATGTCTTAATTTTTCAAAATAAAAGTTAAAAAAATGTCAATTTCTGATTTCAGATGGACCAAAAATGTCAAAGTATTGAATCAGATTTTGTGTTCATTAATAGCTTTCTTGTAGCATTTCTAGTTCAGCTGAAACAGGAGGCATTTCAGAAAGTCTAAAAATTACTGATATACCTAATTTAAATCCTAACACTAGCACAAAAATGTCTAATACCCAACCTTTATTCTGCTTATGAAAATCAGAATACTATATTTTGTCACCTACTCATTACTGGAAAAAATAAACCAGACAGACAAATTCTGTGTAATTTAATTACTAATGTATTAGTTAAATAGCACTTCTATATATTGAAACAGTATTCTCAAGAAACAAACAAATAGTAAATATGTTTTGTGATATCTTCCAGAGATCACCCAAGCAAAATATTTGTGCTTGTGGAGATTTGCTACTGGAAGGTAAATCCCAGTAAAAAGTCAGCACTGAATGCTGCTCCAGCTCTTTCATGCAGTGAAGTCACCCACTAGGCCCTATCTACCAGCAGCTCTTTGTGAAGTCAAATTGTACTGCTTTTAGTAATTGCCTTAATGTTTTGGTTTGTTCAAAAAAATAGCACTGACACTTTAAAATGAATATTTGGGATGAATCTTTGGTATAAACAGGAGTGCAAATATCATGCAGTGCCCGAGGCTCTAGAGTGAGCAAGCAATATTTGCTTTTCTGCCATCAGTCATGCTTATCACCAGCTCAGTATTAGTAATGCTTAGTGAAATAATTAATATGAATGAAATAAATCTGGATGTGCCTCTGTGTCTATTCTTTAACTTCACCTTTCCTTATAATTATCTTGGTTTTTTATTTGTTTTAGTCTGTGTTTGCCTTCATAGTTTACTTCCCGCAACTGCTAAATGCTATCTGAAGTATTTTCCTTTTCTTGTGTTTTGTGAACTACTTTTCATCATGTTTCTTTATTTCATTTATGAGCTACTTCTACTTCTGTACTTCTTTTCTTTTAACATTTCCTTTCTTTACAAAACATTTGTTTAAAAAATGTCTATTTGGCCTATAAACTTAACACATGAGAAAGGACTGTCCCTGTTGCAAATTTTCCCCCACATCCTACTGCAGCTTTCTTCTGACCTGGAAGTTTTGTATGCAGTAGAAAATATTATTATGTAAGGATACACCTTTTAGGTGCAGAAGTACAGTAAAATTTTTGGTAGTTTTTGACAGTTTTCACTTAGGTGAAAAGTTTGCTTTGACATGCCATAGATATTCGAAGTCTCCCCATTGCTCTGTAGCACAAACTAGACCTTCTATAAAGGTTTCAAATAATCCTTATTATTATAATTAAGCTTTCACTCATTCTGAAGAAACAAATAGAAGAAACAAATCAGAATCTGTGAATTACAAGCCTGGTTTTGACTTTACATTTAGGTCCAAGCCACCTATAAAGGTCTTTTGAAAAAAATGTGTGCAAAGGCTTCCCAGTACCCTAAAATCTGATACCCTCCAGAGACTGAATCTTCATTTCTTTGAGCCATCATAAGACAGTCATGAGATATGGCTACATTCATCCCTATAGATAACCTTTTCTAGCTTTCTAGAAGAGATGATATTGCAAAGAACTGCGTGACAAAGGGAATAATGTTTCAATCAAAATTTAGGATAAACACACTCAGAACTTCTGGTGAGCCATAGTAAGCAAGGAAAAAGTGCATCTGGAAATATAACCTGTCTCAAACAGTTATGGATGCCCGAGAAAGAGTATAAGAAAAGGGGAACTATACTTATTGTTTTTCCGCAATACATTCCCTGTTGCCAGCTATTTGTAATTCAACCTTTCTGAGCCATACATAGTGTCATAATAATGATCCTCAATAGTTTTTTTTTTTTTCCCTTTGAACTTGTCTGTTCTCCTTTTAACACCAGGGAAATTTTTAATATTCAGAAATTTAATTATATGCTGCTGCTTGTATGATTCTAAGCTTATATTCATGAACAGAAAAGCTGTTCAGTGCTTTCTCATTCAGGTCTTGAAATGTATGAAACTTTTATTTAAACCTTGGTGATTCACTCTTTTGTCTTGTGGGTAGGATTTCTCTAAGACTTCTCCATAATACAGTTTCAGATCTCACAGTAGATACAAACCCGACAGACCCAATCCTGAAGTTCCTTCAGAGTTAAATAATTTGTATCAACCTCCAACCAACAGCACAATAGATGTGGTATCATACCAAAATTTGTGGTAAGTGCAAGTTCAGGCATCAAGGTGAGAAGGAAGGTGTCCCCAAGGGCCAAAGCTGTAAGGCCATACTCTTTGTTTAAGGTGGAAGGAATTGAACTTTATGACTGTTGTCTATTTCAAACTGCTTGTGAGTATTTGTAATTCAAACACAGCAGAATGAAGATAGATTCCAATACTTTTTCATTTAATAACTTAGTAAAAGAATAGTGACTATAAAGACTATTTTCATATTACTAAATAGCAGAAAGAAAGAGAGTGAAAAAATAAAAATCTGTGTGGTTGGTCAAAGTTTTAAAAATTAATATTAGTCTGAACTACTATAATTTTAGATCATATGTGGTGTCTTGAAGGCATCGAATTTTCAAAAAAAGGGAGTAACTCCCCTTGTGATTTCAGATAAGAAACCACAGAGCAGAAGTACATATGTCTGAAAATACTAACGTCATAACATCTTGTCTAGTTATTATTTCTTTGTTTCTCATAACATATATTCATACAGTCACAGAATATAATGAGTTGGAAGGGACCCACAGGGATCATCAAGTCCAACTCTTAGCCCTGCACAGGACCATCCCCAAGAATCACACCATGTGCCTGAGACCATTGACCAAATGCTTCTTGAAATCTGTCAGGCTTGGTTCTTTGACCACTTCCCTGGGGAGCCTGTTCCAGTGCTCAACCACAGATTGAGGACTTTTTCCCCATATTTCATCTCTGCTTCATGAAACACACTCTCTGAATCCTGATTGTTTATAATCAGGATTGTTTATAATCATTGTTCCCTAAGGGACCCACGAAGATCTTCCATTTACTTCGCAACAGGATCTGTGTGTTTATACATAATGACAATCTTTAACCACATTATTGAATGCTCTTTTACTCACAGCTCTCTTTACTTTTTCCAATACAGAGATGAGAGATAATTGAATGTTTTGTTTTCTTTGTGCGCATTATCCAGATACCACACAGTCACAGAATATTCTGAGCTGGAAGGGACCCACGAAGATCATCAAGTCCAACTCTTAAGTGAATGGCCCATACAGGGATCAAACTCATGACCTTGGTGTCATTGGCACCAACTGAGCTAATCGCAGGGTCTCTCCTCTAAATGTGGAATTATTTATCTTTATGAAGTTTTTCTAAACAACATATAGCTACAGTGTCCAAATATTTCAAAAGTATTTGATAACTACCTTCATAACTCCTTATTGCATAATGCTATCTACCTGCCAACTAAAAAGCAAATAAAATAACCTCTGTAGTTTTGGGTGTTAGTCTGGAAATGTTGAAACCATTTTTGTTTTCAGGGTCATCAAAATACAGAATCCTGAATTGAACAAGAAGCAAAATATGAATTGACCAAAATGTTTCTCCTATACAAACCGTAAACTGGTAGACCAGCAATAAGCATTATGGGCAAACTAATCAAATAATGAAGTAGCCTAGAAGCCATCCATTCGTAGATAATTTTATATGCTCTCCAGTAGTTTGAGTAGATCCAATTTTACTACTACAAAGGCATAAATGAAACTTGTATCTAATTAAGAGTCAACCCAAAAAGTAGAGTAGGTGTTTGCGCGAAGTTTGTGCAAGAAAAATAGCTCAGTGGCAGTGCGAGAGTATTGCTGAGGGGTGTGCCTGTGTGTGGCTGTATCTGTGTGTGTGAGAGAGGCAACACTGAGAAAATTCTGCAGCAGAACAGCACTCATCTGAGAAAACCTTAGACAGAGTCAATGATCCATCTGTGGAACTCCCAGAGCCTGAGTGTAGGAAATACTGGAAGGGTTAACTGCCTGAGTTGCTGATACTACAGTGTTAGATCATGGGGAAAAACTCTGTAGAGGAGATTTAACTTCTGATTTCTTTAGGTTGCAGAGCCAAGGGAATCACCAATAGCTTGTCTGCTCATGCTTGCAGTGAAGCAGAAATCTCTCTCAGGTTGAGTTTTTTTCTCAGGGATATAAAAAGAAGAAACTTAGGGAGTTTCTTTCCTCTAGGGCAAGCAATGAATCAGGGGGAGCTGTTGGGGGAGGCTGCCTGTAAAAACAAAGGAGGGTAAGAGGAAAGATTAGTAGTAATAGAGGACTGGAGATACCAGGGAAATTTGTAAATAATTTCTTTACTTAATTAGTTTTTCCCTGAAACCAATCAGTATATGCTTTAGATACTCTTTGCTTGGCAGAGATAGGGCATTTCTGTATTTTTAGAGTAAAAATTATGATTCAGAGCATAGTATCTTAGAGAGCTTCTTCAGCGTGTTCTAGTATCTTCCAGTGCACAGACCTAGCTGGCATCAAAAGCCAAAAACTTTTGTGGATTTCATAGAAAAGGAACTTGAAATAATTTTAGGATAAGATAATCACGCTATATAAACTAGCATAATTATTGGCAAGTCCTGAACATGTTGTGTAAGTTTAAATCAATAAATATGCTATCTTTGTCCAAATTCTTCAGTTTCTCTCTGCATTCTTATAACTTGTACAGAATACTGAAATCTTCTGAATCGAGTTGAATGTCTTTTGGGAAATTAAAAATCTTTGGATTTATTAATAGTGTATTAAAATAGTTTCATTAATATTGAACCTCCAAACCCCATTTGTTTACAACAAAAAAACCCTCAAATCACAGAGATGACATTTTGCCTTGCTAAGTTAGTTCATAAAAATCAACATATTTCCTTAGAGGGAGGGAGAGAAATAATTTTTGGAATGAAATGATTTCATGATACTATCTTACAGAAAAGAAAATTCTCAGGTTCTTCATTATGTAAAACTTATCTATCTCCTCAATAAGTATAAATCACAAGACAGATTTATCTCAGAAATTATATCAATCTTTTCTTCAGGGCTCTTCTCAACTGGTAATGATAAATTTGTACCTTTTTTTGGAAGCTGAGAAATAAAAGATAGTGTTATGTTCTCATCCCGCCTATGAAAATGTGCTGATTCCAAGAAACTGTTCTTTCCTCCACTGAAACCTGTCCTATAGTCCAGCCCACTTCATTTTTTTTGAAAACTAAAGCTTCAGAGCCTCTCCACTTCATCATTGTTCCTAATAAATAAACAAGCAAATAAATCCATCACAATAGCATGCATAGCTAGCAATTCCTGTACTGTTCTTAGCAGAAATATGGCAAACTTTGCCGTATTGCTGTCACAGGTAGCCAGTGTGTTCCAGCCAGAAGCACTAGTTCTCTGAAGGAAAACTAAATCATACCTTGATTTTACTGGCAGTAAACCTGTCTGTTTTCCATTATGTTTGTATGTTAGCAAACTGTGATCATTTGAAATAAATTCTGCACAAGACATATAAAACTCTGAAGTCATTAGGCCAAGTTCTGCTTTTGTTAATTCTGGCTTTGTAACAGGGACCCTTTTCAGCACCCTGACTTAAGGACTCAATTGGTCAGATTCAATTTCCCCTCTTTTTTTGTCTTTTTTACAAGCTTGGAAATTACCATTTCATTTTCTCGCAGAAGCTTTATTGAAACTGATAAAATCTCATGGACAGATTGTTAAAGTATTTGAGCAACTTTAGTCCGATTAATTTTTTTAACAAGGTTGTTTCCTTGCAACCACCTTGAACGGGCTGATTTCATGCCCTGATTCAATGTTTGTTGAAGGGAAAGTGAGGACTGACACCTATTTCAATGTAATTAATTCACTGGATTGGGCCTGTAATTAATTTATACTCTTGTCTAATGTAAAGCATTGGAGGGGGGTTTTTTTGGCCTCTTTTAGCTACAGTTAATAGGTCCACCGTTTTTATTAGATTTACTAGGCAAATTACTTATGCAAATATACAGACAGATTGTTAGTTTTCAAGGGTCTGATGCAAGGCCCACTAAAATCAGTATGAGTTGTCCCATTTGCTTAAATGGGCTTTAGAGTGAGCTCTGATACAGCTGAGTTAATGCTGCCTAATAGCATATGTGGTAACTTTATTCCATGCTTCCTCGTGTTGACTCTAATGCCAATGTCCACTAGTCTTCGCTAAAATTCACTGTTACAGGTGATATACAAATATAAATGGAGACCTACTCTGCAGCAGAGATCTTGGTATTTGAAGAAGAAAGGCAGAAAAGAGGATAGCCTGCAGGTGTTGCTTCATTCAAATTAAGCATGTTTGTGTGTTTCTTGCTGTGCTACACTGTGTGTAAAATAGATATTTATGTTATATTAACATTTGGGTAATAGGAGTTCTGTGGTTTCCTGTGAATGAATCCCTGTGATACATGAGTGAAATATTTGCAGTGCTGACCTGTGGAGTTTGCTTTATAGTCAGGAAAGAGGATCATTACACTCCATGGATGACAAAGACAATAACACAACAAAAAAAGCATATGTGTACGGAAAACGTTCGTCAAACAACAGTAAGGCTTTTACAAATCCCTATCCCACAAATATTTAATTATGTCCTTGACAATAAGCACTCACTTAATACTTTTCATAATGTAAAGACTCCTTTCTTCCAAATCATCAGCTCATGAGCTCTGTTTACTGTAAATCTGTTTTGATGGTTAGCATACTGCAATAAAAATGTATGTAAAAGAACTTATTTGATCTGCTGACAACGAAACACAGATATATCCAGCTCTAGTTATCACAGTTCATGGAGCAGTACATGCCAAATTTTGTTTGTTTTACACACTAGCCTGATTTTTGTGTTTTTCTATCTACCTCAGCTACCTAACTTACCTTAAAAGTGTGAAGGTGCCTGTGGGGTAGCACTTCCTGTCCTTAGATAATAACTCAGCCAGCACAGCTGTTGTGAGTAAGTTTCACAAAGGAATAAGACCAAATTAAAACTAAGGTTTTAGGAGCTAATTAAAATGTCTTTTTTATGATATACAAGGAGATTTTATATGCACATTTTTAAACCCCTTCTTTAATTTTGGTTATTTGCCATATGCAGGGTAAAAATTAATGCAAAATAAAACACTGAGCGCAAAGGAAAATAAATGAGGGTATGTACTCAGCTTGCTACTTAAAAAGTCGTAATTCCTTTAAATGTAATGGAACATCAACAATTTACTGCGGTTTTCCATGTAGATCTAAATTCAGACTCAGTGTTTTGCAGTGCAGAGGTTATTTTTGCTGAAATTGTTTTTGTTTAGTTTGCTTTTCATCTGTGTGCAGATCCTGAACATATTCTTGAGGATATTTAGTCCTGCTTTTAGTGGTCATGCAGCCTGGACACAGAAAGCTTTTTTCCTGTCTTCCTTAGAACTTATCATTTTCAGTAGATTTATCTCCAAATCCTTAAACAGTTTCAAAAAGATACTGCTTTTTAAAAAAGGAACCTGTACAATATCTCCTCCACTCCTGAATGAGGTGTGAAAATGAGAGCCATGCGGCACTCAGAAGACAAGTGCTGTGTTGGGAACATCTTTTCTGCATTTGAGAAAAGGTGAGGGAAACGTTTTCTTGGCATGCCAGTATCAGGTAATTGTTGAATCTAACAATATTCAGTGACAGAAATTACATGTGGGCCACAAAGAGATAGTCCAATTTGCATCAAAAAAGCATACTTCAGATTTGGTTGTTTAAATAGCGTTCATATCTGCAAGAGGGGAATATAAGATTCATGGATATGCATAAATTTAAAGTTAGTTTCTACAGCTGAGTTGGGTGAGTGCACCACTGTGTGACTCAACACACAGAGGGCATTTATGACAAGTCTCTCATTAGTGCGAGCTCATTTTTCCCTGCAAACCACATTACAGTGTTAACCCGTTAGTTAAATTCTTCCCAGTGGTAAGAAAACAGAATGAATATTGCCACTCTTTAGAGAGAAACATGTCAGTGGGAGATACTACAATGATGAGCTTAAAATAAATAATTACATAGATGGTAGTTTTGAATACAAGTAATTAGTTTTGCATTAATGTTGCTTGAGATTTCTTTTCAGTTGGAACTATTTAATTATTTTCTACATTTTCATATTCCTAATTAGTTTGTTTTAAGTGTTAGCTATATACAAAATAATATTTTTATAAATGTTCAAAATTTTTACCAGCCAGATTTAACTTATAATTAAGGAAACATTTATAACTTACTTTATTATAATCTCAGAGCAAGTACTTTGGTGTAGAGTTTTGGTAGACTATGGTAATCCTGATATTTTACAGAATGTCAACCAGAGCAAAGTTCTTCTATTGTATCTGAAACCAAAGAAATGTGAACTAATACATAATGTGAGCTAAAAGCAAGGGAAGATTCTCATGGTCTCATATATGAAGTATATCCTCATCTCATACAGGGTGCTGATCTAGAATGATTTTGCTGATTTTCGGGTATGATTTTGAGTGTTTATTAATGAACTGAAAACATAAAACAGACCTCAATAAGACCCCTGGTTAACCTTACCCCTAATTTAACCTCTACCATAAATTGGACAAATCTTTGCTGCCCTCAGTAAATACTGTGCACTCTAAAATAACTGGTATGCAAGTCAGGAATAATAATAATAATAATAATAATAATAATAATAATAATACACAATTCAATAAAGCATTTAAACATTTGCCTAAATATTGAATTTAGTAGGGGATTATTTGCATGCATAAGCTCATTTATATGATTGGGACCATAAAGCTAAACTGATCACTGCTACAAAAGCCTGAAAATAATTTAACACTCAAGACCAGATTCATAACATGCAACACATTCAAGAATTGTTGAGTTTAGGAGAGGATTTTAGGCTACAGAACAAAGTTGGATAGAAACATATTAGAAAACGTACCATGAACCAGAGAGGTATAGAAAATTAAACTGGATCAGAAGTGCTCACAAGTGTCCTATAAATGCAATCTTTCCTGAAACATAAACAAAAACCAGAGGACAGTCAAACATATTGGAACTGGGGTTGATTTCCACTGTCTCAGAACAAACGCAGAAAAACCAGCACAGGACCATGAAAGGACAAAAGCACATGTCTAAGCAGAACTGACTGCAGCTGGAGTCATTTTTGCTGTCTAAATGCCCCCTAGGCACTGTGAGGAAAGGGTCAGCAGTAACAGAAAGTAAAAAATTTGCAATTGAATATAATCATATCCTTTTCTTTTTTTTTTTTCTCAGAGCAAGTGCAAACTAAAAATACAAAATAATTCTTATACGCAAATTCTATATGACAAAACAAATTCTAACATCTTTATGAGCTACTATTATTAATTATCTGCTAAAATACAGTACCAAAGTAGGAAAAAATGCAAAATATAGAGCACATTTCCAAATCAATCTACTATGTAATTTAATGTCTATAATCAGCTATATAAAGGCAACTTTCATAAGCCTTTTGAAGTAGCATATATGAAAATATTTTTTTTAACTGACATATTTATAAAGCACAGGAAACCATAATCTTTTTAATCCCGTGTACACATCTTTGAAAGAGTTATGACGTAATTCTGAATGCAAACAGGGCAAAAGATCACCTGGTTATTATTTTCACTGCATCAAAACCCGTTTCTATTGTTTTATGTTTAGATTATGGTTAGTGTATCGAATACATTTTTCTAGCAGCATGATAGAATTTAATAACACTAGTATTATGAAATAATGTCAGGAATTTTCTATTGTATGAAGTGTTTTAATTATAACTTTTTTATATGAAAATCAACAATTTTTTAATCTAGAAAAGGTCTATATTAGACAGAAATTTTAGCTCTTTTTCCTTGTAACTGTTTCACAAGAAACAAGATAGTAAAATAAGGCTAGTATTCTGTTTATCTGAATGCATTAGAAGCTAATCAGTTTTGGTAAAAAATGCTATTGATATTCACAATGCAGGTATCTTAGAAACTGAGCATGTTTCAGCAAAGTTCTTGTGCTGTAAAACCCCAGCCTGGTCTTGCAGAATACACAATCATACTGCTATGATCAGTAGATTAGAAGTCATAAAATCATGCCAAAATCCATGTACTCCCTTACAGCATCATGCCTTAATGTGGCAGTAAAATTTAACATCTGAGGTGGGAGAACAATGTTTGCACCATTTCAAAAAACCATAATTTTTGTACTTGATCTGCTCTGCTTCAGCCCAAGTCAACAGCAAACCTCCTATCTTAACAGAAGTGGTGACATTAATTTGTGTTTCCTTGTCTCTAACAATCATATTATATCCTTTACTCACTTGGCACAAACTGACTTTGCAAAGATTAAATGTAGAGAGTTAAATTCTTGAGTTTTTTTTCTTTTCTCTGCACAAAAAAAGTACAGGAATACATCCCATTGCTTCCGCGGGAGACACTGGTATAGACATGGATGGTCTAAAGAACACATTAGCCTAGCCAGCTCCTTAGAATTCAGTTTCCCCATATAGTTCTGAATCCTCTGCTGGTAAAATTCGGTAGCAATGATTTTTGTAGGAAGAAAGAGGGACTTTAGTGTCTAATACAAATTTGTTTATATTCCTGATCACAGAAAGCTTTTTCCAGTATTTTCTTCCAGCAATGCAAGTGAGCATGGGCTATTTTTTTTTTTTTTTTTTGGTCAGCTGTCTGAATTAGCTAAAGTCTGAAATTTTAAAACACATTTTTAATTTAGTTGTACCCTAGAAACTTACTTTTATCTAGTATCTTCTTTAATTCTCTATCACATCAAACTAAACTATAGAACCAGAGTGATGTTACATTTTATCAGTAAAAATCCTTACTTGTTACTTTATGAAAATCTTTTTCTTACTCTGCTGAAGGTTCAGACCTTACCCTTCATTATAGCTTTCCATGAATTATGCTTCTTGTTGCTCAAGATGTACATAGTCTTTGATTTTTGTTCACTCATTCAGAATACAAATAGATTGTAACTTGAGGGTTATTTTAATGCTTTCCAGATACAGGGTGAAAGACAAGATTTATTAATACTTTGCTATTAACCCTTCTATGTGTACATGCCAAAAGTAATAATAGGATAAAAATAAATGCTGAACTTGAGCTTTAGAAGCAAAATGCTGCAGCGACAACAGTGGAATTAATATGAGACTAAATGTTTTTTTATACTGTGTTCTGCTCTTATGAGCTGTGTTTTTATAGATGTTGGATCGGGCTTTTTAAAAAAAAATTAATAACCAAAATCAGCTGCATTCCCAGCATACATCCCTATGTGTGCCTCAAAGGCAGTATGAATGACTTCTGAAAGAAGAGAATCAATAAATATTCTTTTTTCTTCTTGTAGGATCAGCTGATCCACGCCCTCCAACTTGCAGCAGTGACAAGTTCACATGTGCATATGTGCAGCAGTGTTTGTCCCTCGGTGCAAGATGCGATGGGGTTGAAGATTGTGTGGATGGAAGTGATGAAATGAACTGTCCTATGGAGAGGCCTACCACCGTGACTCCAGGCTCCTGCAAGGAAACAGAGTTCCTATGTCCCTCCACAGGCTGTATCCCGTCCCTCCTGAAGTGTGATGGTGTGCCTGACTGCCACCTTGACGAGGATGAAGTTGGCTGCCGTACGTTACTTTCATTGGTACAGTTATGGCAGTGCTGACTTGCCTAAACCAGTGATGTTTTAGGAAGGAAAAGGAGCAATAAAACGAAGTATAGTGTAAAATTCACCATTCCCTTGCCAAAAAAACACTATGTATCACATATAACGCTGCAGAGACACTTTACATTTCTAAACAGTTTTGCTTATGCATTCTTATTCTCTTCCTACCAACCTTTGTAAATACTTAAAAAATTTCTGTTGTATTTCTGTTAATAATTGCAAGCATTTCTACATTTTTTCCATAGATCAGTCAGCTGCATTTGCATTGCCTCTGTAATCTCTGATTCCAACATGACAGATAGACTTTAGCAGTTCTATAATTCAGTAACATTCAACACAGTCCTGACCTTTCAAGGATTTTGAAATCAAGTCTGTTCATGCAGTAGCAGCAAACTCTGCCCCAAGCAAGGAAAAAGGCTAACAAACAAAATACAAGGACAACAGGCTTTGAACTCTAACTATGTGAGTGTCTGCCCATTTCAAAATATTTCATTATTGGAATATGAACTGAGGCCAAGTGTTGCAGTCTAGGAATTTCAAAATAATTAACTACATAGAAAAAAAAAAAAAAGATTTTTACATATAAAAACTTTTCTTCCTAAACTTTTCATGCTGTAAAAGTTTTTTCTAACATTATTTTTCATCCTTATCAAAACTAAAAAAAAGGTAAAATATCAGTTTGCAGAGGATTAGAAATTTGTGTTCTTTAATATTTTGTACCAAAACTACTGAATATAAATGCAGACCATTGCACATGCTATTTATTTTAGCAAATTAGTGTAGCAGACTGGCATGGATTTGGCAGACTATTTGTGCATGTCTTTTGTTTAGAAGTGAGCTCTGTGTTCTTATTGGCAAAATACATGATTTTGGAGATATCTCTTATCTTAAATTCTACATAACCTGAAGGCATGTGGAAATTTTACAGGTTCCTGTCTTCAAATAACCCACTCATCATTAATCTTCCTTTGACCTTGTTTCCTCTTCAATCTGTCCTCTATTAGACCTCCATGCTGTGTCCTACTACATGCACATCCCAACCCCACAACACAGCAGTTAATGCAGGGTATAAAAATCTGAAAGCCACAAGATATCCATAATTTTCAGTATCCCCCAAAGAACTGAAATGTTGGGGGGTTGGGTCATTTGTTTGGGTTTTGGTTTTTTGGGGGGTTTTGTTTGGTTGGGGGGGGGGATTGTTTGTTTGTTTGTGGTTTTGTTTGTTTTGTGGTTTGTTCTGTTTTGTTTAATTTATTTTATTGCTTTGACTTCTAAATAATACCCAGAGCTTGAGTGGAAATTAAATCCTGGTCTAGTCAAAGAACAAAAATTCTCCATATATACTGCACACCTTTGGGGTTCTCAGTAGGGTGGAAACTTATTCAAGTCTGTAATACATTGTTACTCCAAAATTCAGTTTATAGTATAGAGACATGTAAGTACTGGCATTATGAGATAGATATATAGAAGCAGAGATTTGTGTTTGTTCTATGAAGAAACTACTCGTTGCAGGCAAAGAAAAAAGAAAGTGGTTAGTGGTAGTTTGGAATGGAATCAGTGGAAAGCTGATTGCTGTCACAGCTGGTGCTCAGATCAAACTGTGTATGCCATGACAGCACAGCATTTAATCTCTAGCTTTTTACTTTAAACATGTGAAAAGCCATAGAAGTTTGTCAACAGAGAAAGGTCAAAGAGAAAAAGTAAATCTCTCAAAAATTATTTATTTTATTGAAATTTTTGCACCTAAAAAGTTGATTGTTTTGCTAGTAAGTTCAGATTGAGAATAGTTTTTTTAATTTTTTTTCGGAGTTTAGATCAAAATTTAATTTTATTTTCCTTGACACAGATCCAATCTACCTGGTAATTTTAGAAAACTTGAGTTTAGGAATTAGACACCTTCTGTTTTGTGTCCCATAGTAATTTCATTCATTTAAGTTTAACAATAGGTGGTCAAAATGTTCTGGGTTCTGAATTCAGGAATTCATGAGGGAAAGTTTCCTTCTGGGATAAAGACTAGTTGTCAAAATGCATCTTGCAGAGATTAAGCATAAAGCTCAAAAGAAAGCCAGGAGAAAGCAAAACAAACAAACAAAAAACATTAGTGAGATCTCTACTAAAACCACAGTTTCCACCACAGAAATACTTTTCTTTATGACTTAGAAATTTATACAGACAGAATTTCCTGCAGACTTCACACAGCAAGTAGGTTGTACAGTATTGTACTGTAATATTAATAATACTGTTTTATATCAACTAATGTGGTGGATTTTATTATTAGTTGCATTTAACAAGAAAATCATGTAACTGTTTTCCAGTTATAGATGTTCTACTTGGCCGTCCCTCTTCTTGCTATCAGTTTTAGTAAAGGATACATTATCTCACCTACTTAATCTAAAACAAACATATTAGCATCAGTGGGATGTATACATTACTTTTTTACAGACCCCAGCACCATCTGATTGAGTGCTAATACCGATGAATAAAAAGTGATTTCCCAGTTTTCTGTAGTGCACCAAAATGTTGTAATCCTGGTAGGTTTTAAATACCCAGGAAAAACTAAAAATGGTATCCCTTGAAACAGACTTTCTATGGGTTTTATTTGGACCTGGGAAATTAAACATAGACAAAAATCTGATAATTTCACTTTCATGTCTTCATTGTTTTCAGTGCCTCTATGCGCTCTTAACGTTCTTCACCTCAGAACTGATAACTTAGTGTCATCGTCTTGAATTGCAAAGTATTTAGCAGTTAGATTCATTTGTATGACTGTTCCCTCTGTAATGTGTTAAAATAACATGTGTTGAAAAATAATTCCATCATTTTAAAACTAGTTTATGAAAAAAATTTGATCATGTTTTGTTATGTCTTTTTATGGGTTTTCTTTGGGGTGTTGCAGCCTACGGTCTCGACATTTCAAGTTAATATGCCCTCCTCTTCTTCACAAATATTATTTGGGAAAATTCAGTTTCTCTACCATCTGTGCTCTGTATTTGTTTACTTATTTAGCAACTCAATAGTAAAGTTGTATGCCTTTGAAGATGAAAGCTTGTAGAGGTCACACAGATGCAAGTTTATAGCCAACAGTATGAATCAATTTTTTCTGATAGTTTTTTAACAGTGAGAAAAAGAAATACAGCTGATAATAACCATCCTGTTACTTTTTGTTTCAGCCATTAAAGATTGTTTCAATGGTTCTTTGTTATGCGCATCAACTAATCAATGTATAGCAGTCTCCCAACGTTGCGATGGAATTGCAGACTGCATTGATTTCAGTCTTGATGAGTCCAGCTGTTCAGGTACTTAGTTTTGCATAAAAATATAATTTGAAGCAAAGAAAGTATAGCTATTTTCTACTGAATCTTTAGGCAGTCCTCAAACTTGACTGAGTTTTCTCTTCTAAAACTTTATCAAATAATACCAGGCATAAGTTTTCCTGATGAAAGTATGACACAGATGAAAGAGGGAGAAAAAGACAAAAAATAATGAGCTTATGTAACATGTTCGTAAGGGGTATTTCTTTTTTAGCCAGTTGAGTAACCCACTTGTTAGCCCACATTTTTGAGTTAATAGGATTGTTTGGGGTTTTGTTTGTTTGTTTTTTTCAAGTGTATTGCAAATCCATGCTGGAAAATAAACAAAATAGCATTTGTTTCAGCACAATAACTTGCCACAATATTCAGGTTTGGTTTGCAATAGTTAAATGGTGGAGAAACATAAGTACAGGACAATAAAATACATTCAATCTGAGTCGATTTTTATTAATAAAATCTAACAAAAAAAACATAGATAAAATGTAAATAATTAAATCTAGGTTTAAAGCATCCCATTCAATGACTCAAAGTTACTGCAGCTCTTTCCCAAGACAGTTACAAACGCTGGGCCAGTTCTATATTAACTGTACTGCCCTAGCTTTGTTGAAGATGCTTTCGAATTTAACTCTGTTTATACAGTTTTAAGAGTTATGTGATAAAGTTCACAATGTATGATATGTATTGCAATAATATAATTCATTCTAAATACTTATTGGTAGGAGGCATCCACTAGTTTCTTTGGGAGTGAAACTTGCCCACAAGTATTGTGTTCTCTACATATCACAAAATCATAGAATGGTTTTGGTTGGAAATGACCTTAAAGATCATTTATTTCCAACCCCCCTGACTTGGGCAGAGACACCTTCCACTAGGCCAGGTTGCCTATGTGAGAGAAGAAATCATACTTTAACATTAAAAAATTACCAATTTCACAATGCAGAGAGAATTCATACTTGATAAACTTGATTTATAAAAAGCATTTTAAATTAATAGGAACATATTCAAAATTACTTCAATGAAGAAGAATATAGAATATACATTTGCAGACTTGCATGACAAGTCTTCCACTCTTTATCAGAAACTTTTTTATCAGAAAGTAGATCTTTTAAGTTAGTAATTTACTTTTCAAAATTTATTCTTAAAACTGGAGATGTCCACACAGAATAGCTCTGCTCTCTGCCTCAATAAACAACTGGTATATGTCCAAAACTTTCTAGGTCTACTTTGAATTTTAGCAATCATTTTCTTACAAAAGATTGAGGGGACTCTGTTTTGATTATGAGTTTTTTCTTGCTAAAGCAATGTAAAACTAAGCTTCAGTAAAACTAAATGTGATGATATGGAAATCCAAGTTAAAGAACATCAAGAATTTTTAATTGGCTATCACTGACTATTTAATCACCTTTACTCTTTTAAAGCCTGATTTCTCTAGTTCCTAGGTGAATTTGTTTCTGAGTGTTGAAATTCTGAACATCTTTAATAAAAGTGTTGGTCATACAGGAGTGTCTGTTCATCACCTGTATATAAAAGCTATTAATAATAAGGCAGATATAGGTACTAATTAAATATTAGTTCAGTTTGTTTGGTTATTATTTTATACATTCTTATTATTTGAAAATAGAGTCAGTTGTAAAAGCTCCATTTCTGGAGTCAGATGAAGATCTGACTTGAGAAAAATTTGAAGCCTGTTCAAGTGAAGCATCAGGATTTCTATAAGATCAAGAGCACGTTATTGCTTATAACGTACTCATGACTTCACACTTGTATCACCAAGACCAGGTCTAAAAGAAGTTTTGGAAGGGTTAAGCACCAAAATGACAGGTGTGAATATTCTGTCATTTTGAAAATCAGACAGTGTCAAACATAACAACAAAGAGAGGGAAATTATAATCTTTAATTTTATGTTTGCAGTTTGTCCTGAAGAATACTGCAAAAATGGAGGAAGATGCATCATCAAAGAGGACATTCCATTGTGCCAGTAAGTTTAATGGGTGATTGACTTGTGCTTGAGGTTGGATGAACGTGCTGTTGAAAGAGATGTTTTGCTCCCAAGAGACTGAAATGACATTCAATAGAAGTTTATTTTTTAAATTCTCTTTATGTCTACACTATTTTTATTTAAATTTAGTGAGTTAAACCACATTTTGAGAAGAGTATTAATTATCAGATAGAATTTTCTGTAACTTTCATATGTCATTACATGAGACACCCTGCTGGCCTGACACCTTGTTTTCTGTGTCTCATGTTTCACATCAACACATGCTTCTGTGCCTTATATGCAGTGGATGTTTTGTATTTCAGAGAAGATTTTACAGCAGGCCACATACTCCTCTTTACCTTTCTAGCATGTGTTTGGAAAAAGAAAGTAATGTTTTTCCACTTATTTCAAAAAAAGGATTAAACATATGCTTTCAATTTTTTTTCTGGAAATGCTCTATGCTGAAAAAGAAATAATGTATGCAATTCTGATGTAGAAAGTACAAGTCATTAGAAAGTGTCTCAGGCTATCTGAAGGGATTCATTTACACAAGCTATCACTCTGTTTCCCATTGGGAAATTACAGGAGAGTTTTTAAAGTGCAAAGAAAGAAATGGTATGCATTATCATGCTTTTGTCCTTAACATGCTTCGGTGGATCTTGCCAAAGAGTTTGCCAAATTAATAAAGAACTCACTGTTTTATCAGAGTATCTGTCTTAGTCAAGACTAGACATTAAGGCTTGTCTCCTAGTTGCTAGGAAATGCACATTAATAAGCCTGCTTTGTCTTTCAAGACAGGTTTGTCCTTTACTCATGAAAGAAATGTAATAAATAACATACTCAGAAAATATAGGCACTTTCATACAGGGTACTTTGATTTGGATCTCAGAAAACACTGTTAATTACCTGCAGATTTCCCAAAGAATGTCCTCTATTATAGAACAGAGAATGGTCTCTGCAAGAAGCTTGGAATTTCATTAAGGTGGTTGTTGCAAAACTTCTTGGAACACGTAAAGAGAGAAAAGGGACAAAAACAATAGAGAAGTATTGCAGATGAAATAGAATAAAAAGTCAGCAGAAAATAAAGGGATTTGGAACAGGAAGTTTACAATTTGTAGATTAAATCATTGATCAAACAGAAAATTGCTTGTAGGGACAAAGCACTGCAGGAATAATTGAGATTTTTAAGTATACAAGAGAATTATAAGGTTTGAACTAACGTTCAGACTTGCAAGAGAAAGGAAACCAAACTAGCAAGTCTTCCTTATACACAGAAATAAAAGACAGTTGTAATAAAAAGAGTAAATTAAACTAGTAAATAGGATACTTTCCCTCAGCATTCAGTAAGAAACATGATATTTAATTCTGATGCAATGCATAGGCAATCAGAGAAAAGGCACAGAAATGAAAATTACCCAACTGATGGGCTAACATAACTCCAAGAGTCAAATGTGTTTGTGCTGGGGAAATAGGTTATCTCTGTTCAAGAATACCTGAAAAGCAGTGCATGTTGTAACAGTCAGAGGCTTCCTAAAAACTCTGCCAGTGAGAGAAGTGATTGGAGAACAGCAAATGGTGAAGAAAAAGGATAGCCAGATCAACAGTCTGATATGAATACCATTCAAGGCTTTATAATTACTCATACATATGATAACAGCAGGAAAAGTAAGCATTTCTGAGATAAACCTCTGCATGATTTTTTGAAATCCCACACCATGAAAAGAAAAAAAAAAAAAAAAGAATGAAAATGCACCTAAAATAAAATGTGTAGAAGTATACCAGTTTTCATTTCCTTAGGAAATTTTTATTTTCACATGTGTGCACTAATGTAGCTTAAATACATAAGGTGAATACTTAGGGTATTAACCTGGCTTTCTTTCAGTAGTAACTCAGAGGGATGGAAGGTGAGTAGCAGGTGAAAGGTGAGCTCTGGCATCCCACTATGAAGAGATATTGAGAGACCGGGTGGAAAAGGGAACGGTGGATACAAATCCAGATAAAGTTTCAGTATACACTGGAGTGGGTAACAGGGTTGGTGTACCAGGTTGCTGTAATTTCTGTTCATACTATTGAGAAAAGCTTCTCTTAGCTGGTCCATACTGGTTGCACTAATATCAGTGAGAGGTCACAGTGTTTGAGAATGTGACTATTAAGATACTCGTGGATGTTCTCAGTGAGAGTTTGTGAATAAATGCAGAGAAATGATGCTTTGTGGGTGATGGTTAGCTTCCTACTCTAATGAAACAGCTTGATTGCTGTCCTGGTCCTCCTTGGTATTTGAATTTTTGAGTTGAGTTTGAAAGCCACTTGCATTTGCTTCTCTTATTTGGTCATAAGGCTACTTGGGGTGCACATCAAACATGGTTATCTTACTATTTCATGGGTATTTTCTTTGTCTACCAGACTAGATGGAGTTTTAGTCTGAAATTCTACGGCCATTCTCATTTGACAAAATGTGACTCCTATTTGTCCTGACTGAGGTCCCTTCTGTAATTGTGCAACCAAATGTCTGGTGCTGGCAATCAGCTACTGTGATTGCACATGCAAATCATGATCATTTGAGCAATAATGACTAGAATTTTTGCAATTTCAATCCTCTGATTTCAAAATCATTCCTTTGATTATATGTATGCTTTCCCCAACTGTTTGTTCAGTGGTTTTTTGTGTTTGTTTTATTTTTGTTTCAAAGTAGACCACAGACCTCTGGAAACATAGGAGAGGAATATAGATGAGAACAAGCAAGCTGAGAAAAGTGTGTTTGTAACACACTGAAATGGAATGGTGAGGCTTCAAAGATTGTGCTAGTGTTGAAAAAAAGAACCAATGAGAAAAAAAATATTTTACCAGACTGTTAATACCTAATTTTCATTCTCATCCAATGAGACAAGAATAATAAAAAACATGCACATTTAAAGTGTACTAAACCTCACATACAATAAATATCAGATCATTGTCAAATCAGCAAATGGTTTGGGCTGGAGGGGACCTCTAAAGTTCATCTAGTTCAACCCCCCTGAAATGAGCAGGGATATTTTCAACTAAATTGGGTTGCTCAGAACCCATCTTGAATCTACCACATCTCTGGGGAACCTGTTTTAGCATTTCACTATATTCATTGTGAAAAATTGTCTTCCTTCTATCTAGTCTGAATTTCCTCTTCTTCACTTTAAAACCGCTATCCCTGGTCCTATTGCTGCAGGCTTTACTAAAAAAAGAATGGAATGGAATAGTTTAGGTTGGAAAAGACATAATACAGTGCTTGACTTTCATTTTATACAAATATTTTCAATGTAATATACCAAACTTCAGAGCAGTTACACTGACTAGTAGTTAAGAGTACAATGAGAGTGATCTTATTAATGTTCGAACCATGAGAAGGTTCTATCCTTTACCACAAAAAAAGTAATTACATTCACTGGCTTGTAATTAAACAATTGTGTTAAAAATTAGAAATGCATCTTCATTAAACAGTTTTAAAATTAATTGAATACATACCATCTAGCTAACTGAGCTGTGGAGATTAGAATTGCAAGGAGTCATTAAACATAGATAATTAATTTGGGGGGGTTTGTAGTTGTATATCTAAATGCTGATTTGACCTAAAAAATAGCAACTTATTTTGTTTGTTTTCTTTATTTGATAACAGCAAAGATTAATTTTCCTTTATGTTTCGGAAAAATAATTGATTTTACAGGGTAGTAATTAATTCAGAGGAGGGGAATTTTTGCTTATTCTTCTTAGAAAATCTAAAACCTTTATTGGTTCACTATTTTTTGCTTCTTTCCTTCTCACTTTTAAAATGAGCTTATTATAACAGAAATGAACTATTTTAAATTGCAAATGAAGTATTTTCATTCTCAGTGTTACAATAGCAAACAATATTGCACAAAATTTAAAAAAAAACAAAAACAAAAACAACTTTTTTGGTAGTGGAGACATTTTTTCAGAATATGGTTTTGTCTTCAAAATACTGACTTCTGGTAAGCACAATCAATTTTGGACAAGGAGCCCTGGAAAGTGGCATGCAGCTTTAAATAATGCCTTGGTAGACCGATACCTTTTCCCTTTGAGTATTACATGTGGCAAAGGAGGAGAATTCTCATCCTCACTAGACAATATCTTCCAGTGAGAAATGTAGCTGTTTCAGTTTTTTCTAAATATGTTCTACTTTGGATGTACCCTTACCTGTGCTGTTTTACTGTTTTTTGAGGACTGAGTGGTAGTTATCATTAAAAGCTAAGAGTGGAGGGATTATTTTAATATCGCACAGGATGTCATGAAAATGGAGTGATAATTGTATTCCAAACTTAGAAAATAAAATGATTGGAAGCCTCTGGACTGTAATTTCATGGAAATGCAAAGTCTAGAGTCTGACAGTGTAGAAACACCCAATTCATAAGTAAAGTGAGTTTATAATGGGAGAAGATGGCAGCTTCCATTTCAGCTGTTTGTCCTGCTGCTCTCAGAAATTCCCACTTCAGTTAGAGGGAGGATTGCTGACACAGTAGCTGCTGAAGCACAGCAGGTTATTAACTGTTCAAACAAAGTAAATTGAAAGAAACTTTACAAAAAAATTGGTACTGATTTCACTTCTTTCCTAATAATTTCCTTTTAGATTTATTGAACAAGTGGAAATAGGATAAAGCTATATTCTAGCCTATATACCTACCCAAGAAAGTTGTGGTTATGAAAACCAATTCTACATACAGGAGGAATGAAACAAGGATGTAGCCATGAATTAACAAAAAAGCCATAATGAGTAGTCAAAAAGATAAGGCATTGGATCAAATGATATGCTAAGATTTGACTTCTGGGAAGCAAAGACATATACATAGCTACCACAGAAAAAATGTTATACATGTCTTTCCATTACCCAAGTGCCGTCTGAAAAGTGATGCTGAAGCAAATAAAATAACAAATTCAGTTTGCCTGGGTTGGGTAAAATTGAATATGGGAAGACAGGTTAATATGTCTGCTCTCCAGAATAAATTAGATGCAATTTGCCCTGAAAGAAAAATACACTGTATTGGTGGAAACGCATTTTAAAGATTTGCTTACAGGAAACTCTTTCCTAAAGTTTCTACTTCACGTATTAGTTTTTTTTTTACCCTTTATCCTTTCTTATTCAGAAAGGTTGCATGAAGTCAAGGTACCTGACACAAAAATACTGTTGCTTTTTGGTTTTTCGTGTTTCTAACTTCATAGCCCTCTCCAAAGGAAAATCCCAGAGGGATTATGGTGCAGTGCGGCAGAGACTTAGATTCATAAATCTTCGTGTTTTGTACATTCTGTAATAGTTGGAATGAAACAGCTTTTGCTTTTGATGCTGACTGCCTACTCACAGGGTGTTCAGTGATCATTTCACAACACAAAAAAAAATGGGAAAAAAAATCTAAAATCCACTGAATCCTTCATATATTAGAATTCAGGTAATACTGTTCCTTCATGTTGAAAGAACATGTCAAATTTGTCTAATAAGCTTCTTTTTCTTTTAGATTTTCCCCACTTGTACCAAATTGAAGCTATTTCAATTTGGCCAAATCAGTTTTACCTAGTGAGAACCTTTTCACTGAGCAAAGTATCAATTATTTCTTTACAAATGGATAAACTTGCTATCTTTTTGTATTTAGAAGCAGTTTACTTCGAGCTTTTCTCTTTTTCTTCCTCTTTCAAGATAATAGTATAATCCCGAGGTCAGCTCTTTATCACACTGAAGCAAGCTGCCTCATGCAGTTTGCAGCTCCTAGAAATGATGAAAACACCCGAGTGACATTTATCTTGGTCAAATCTAATTGAATACATAGGGCGATTTGCCACGTTCTCCAACGAGGCAGCGATAGCCTGTGAAGTTCTCTTGGGAATGGTCTGAATCAGTTGATTGTTGAATCAAAAGATTCCGGGGGGAATCTGTCTTCTTCATTTTTTTTTTTTATTATAAAACTAAAACAAGGTTGTCTCTATGTATATGTTAAAGTTTGACTGTAATTGAAAGCCAGGTGATATAGTCAATTAAACAAATATGACAGAGCAGACCCAAAGCTTGGTTCTATAACATATGTTTCTGATCATGTTTTTTAGGATTCTTGATTCAAATATTAATCAGACTTTCTCGTTTAACTCTTGGGTTTTGGCCTCTTTTTGTACATAAAACCAAAGCTCACGATATCTTTAAAACTGGAAGCAAGTTAAGTAACTTAGAGTTTTTCTCTGTTTTCCTGTGGTGAAATATTACTGTAACAAATGGAAAAAGTCTCTCTTGAATGACCCATTGCTAGAATCTGAAGAGCACTCATAATGGAAGGACTTATTTTAGATATAGCCCACTGGTCATTCTGGAACAAGGTATTTTCAAATTGTCTCTTAATGAATGATATGTGGGCACATTTTTGCCTGTTACTGGTAAAAAAATCAGTAAGGAATTTCTGGGACAGTTTCTAAATCAAAGAGCTCAATGAACAGTTTGTACAACCTTTTCTTGCAAAATTCCAGAGTTGAGAGGTGTTAAAGCTTAGCTTTGGGAATAAAAGTAGCTGTGGATTTCATTATAAAAGCTGGGTCTAGTACTTTATCAACACCATTGCAACTTTCAAGATCAGAGGGAGAATTATATTTTGTGTCTGAACAAAATAATTGATGTCTTAATATGGAGATACTATCATTTTATTGAGAAGAGTATAATTTAGTAGATACAATGAAAATTACTTGGACATATGAGAATAATAAAGCAAAAACATTTCTCCTCAGTTGGATCAGCAATGCTTAAGATGCTGAAAGCATTCAACTTCTCTGATAAATATCCTATATTTCTCTTTTGATTTTCTATTCACTCTTTAAAAAGATTCAAAGTGAAATGAGGTAACTACAAGGTGCAGGAAACCACAGTTGGATTTTTATTATTACTAAGCACAGTGCACCTTTACCTCAGAATGACTTATACAAAAGCATAAGCATTATTACATTTAAAATTCAGGAGATGGGTTTGTGTACAATGAGGAAAGGCTTAGGATCTGGGAAGTGTATGTGTAGGAGAGAATGCTTGTTGAGTGATAATATGAGAGATTTTTATATGGGAGAATGTTAATTAATGTTGGATGTTGGATGTTTGCCCAAGTATGGAGGGTTCCCTGAAGAGTTACTCCTACTAACATGAAATGCTCAAGAGTAGAAAGCACACAGAGAAAGCTTAAAACCACAACATTTTTTTTCCTATTTTGTTCTAAACAGGAAAGAATAGCAGTAAAATAACAAATGCTTTTCAAAAGAGAGAAGGAAGAGAACAACTGAGGAAGTATAAACACAAGCATTGCAAAGATGCTTGTGCTACAGCCATTTCTTCTTCACATTCATATGGCTATCTTTTGTCCACAGAAATTTAAAAACATCTTTGGGTATATCTATTTATAGGCACATAAATTACTCTACATTTTTTTGGATTATATTAAATCAAACAATAATTTACACAGTCTGGGTTCAGATTGTCTTACTTAGCTTGAGTAACAATCTTCTTTCAGACTCAATCTTCTTGGATTTAAATGAAAGTGAGAGACAGCACTTGCTGTAAAAGCCAGTATTCTCATCCCCTGGTTACACCTGCATGTTTGCATATCAAAAGCTAATTGAACGACAATTAGCTCTCCATTAAAGCCCTCTCTGTAGGAGGCACCTGGAGGCTGCTGGTTGGATACACCTAATACAATAGAAATCTATCATAAAACTTGTAAGGGTGACTTTTGGAAAACATATATATCATGAACTGTGTTGATAGGAGTTTTGAATTATGACTACAGTGACAAATACTGTATCACAGATAAGTCTCTTCTGACGGCAGGAAAGATGGGGATGGTGGAGGTCTGTATTTGAGAACCTCTGTTATTGTGCAAGTTGTGTAGAAAAGACATACATCTTGTATTCTGTCCTAACCACACCCTGGTATGTGGCCTACTCAGTCTGACCCACTAGACACACTGGTGACACAATATCCTCAAGCTATCTTGCTTGCTTGCAATTTTCCCTCTTGTTCAGTCAATGTGAATTTAAGTCTCCAAGAATTATACCCTTTGTGCTGTTGCTAGGTGGCTAAGGGATTTCCCAAAAGCAGCAAATTCTACTAAATGAAGAACTTTTGAACTTTTCTTGCCAGCTTTTGCAGTGTTGACTGATCTGGAAAGCTCCATGCATTTTAATTTTAAACACACATACGAGCATAGAGGATTTTTCTCAATGCCTGGAAGGATCTTTTCATGTTTGCTGTTGCTCTAATCAGCTACTAGGCTACATCTCTAAGCAGGAAGCAGTAACTATGTGCTATTCCCACACAGACACTTGTATGTCCTTTAGGAAAAAAGTACACATACCTTTAAGCTAAAATAATTATGTCTGCACCTGGTCTGAAAGTTGTATTTTCACTATACAGAAATATTTTTCATTCAAAAATATGTACTGGATTGTAAGAATATATGAACTTTGAAATATCCTTTAACATGAGTCAAGTTAATGTGGCTCATGCAAGAGTCACAGTATGGATATCAACACCAGAGTTACTTCAGGAATAAACCTCCCTGGTGGGTGCTGGATGCCCACCAAAGCTGCTCTATCACTTCCCTCCTCACCTGGACAGGAAGAGAAAATATGATGAAAAGTTTGTACATTAAGATAAGGACAGAGAGAGGTCACTGAGCAATTACCATCACAGGCAAACCAGATTCATCTTGGGGAAATTAGTATAATTTATTGCCAATCGAATCAGAGTAAGGTAATGAGAAAGAAACTAAATCTTAAAATACCTTCCCCCCACCCCTCCCTTCTTCCCAGACTCAACTTCACTCCATGATAACTAGCAATAGGACAAGAGGACATAGTCTTAAGCTGCACCAGGAGAGGTTTAGGTTGGATACTAGGAAGAAACTTTTCACAAAAAGGGTGATTAGATATTGGAATGTGCTGCCCAGGTGGAGTCACCATCTCTGGAGATGTTTAAGGAAAGACTGGACATGGCACTTAGTGCCATGGTCTAGCTGACGTGGTGGTGTTTGGTCATAGGTTGGACTTGATGACCTCAGAGATCTTTTCCAACCTAATTGATTCTGTGATTCCTTATTTTTCCACCTCCTCCCCTCCAGCAGTACAGGGGGATGGGGAATGAGGGTTGTGGTAAGTTCATCCTGAGTGCTGACACCATGGCTTATGTGCTGGACCTTGGCCAGGGTCAGGTCCATCTTGCAGCTGGATGGCATTGGCTTTGCTGCACATGGGGGAAGCTTCCGGCAACTTTTTGTAGAAACCACCTCTGCAGTCCCATCCAGCTGCTACAAAAACCTTGCTATGCAAACCCAGTAGTATATCAGTCATCAATCTAGACTTCAGAATTCATGAAATTGAAGGAGATTGAGATTTTGTTAGTTTGTTTTAAATGATGGAGGTGAAAAAGGATTGGATTTAAGTTAATTATGAATTGGGTTCACCTGACCAGGTGTTGGTAGCGGTGAGGGGCTCTACAAGGGTGGCTTCTGTGAGGAGCTGCTATAAGCTTTCCTCGGTCCAACAGAGCCAATGCCAGCTGGATTCAAGATGGACCCGCTGCTGGCCAAGATCAAGCCAATCAGAGAAGTTAGTAACATCTCTGTGATAACATGTTTAAGAAGGAAAAAAAAAAAATATTGTATGGATGTAATTGCACTCAGAGAAGAGAGGACTGAGAATATTTTGGAGGAACAACTCTGCAGACACCCAAGTCAGCACAGAAGGAGTGCAAGGAGGCACTCCAGGCTCTGGAGCTGAGGTTCCCCTGGAGCCCGTGGTGCAGCCCATGGCAAGGCACCTGTGCCCCTGCAGCCCATGGAGGACCACAAGGGCGCAGAGATCCACCTGCAGCCCATGGAGGAGCCCATTCCAGAGGAGGTGGGTGCCCAAAAGAGGGCTGTTACACTGTGGGAGTCCTGTGCTGGAGCAGGGTCTGGGCAGGGACCTGCTGACCCATGGAGAGAGGAGCCCACGCTGGAATAGGCTTCCTGGTAGGACTTGTGAACCCATGGAGCAACAAGTTGGAGTAGTCTGTGTCTGAAGGACTGCACCCCATGGAAATGGACCCAGGCTGGAGCACTTTGCAAAGAACTGTAGCACGTAGAAAGGACCAACACTGGAGAAGTTTGTGGAGAACTCTCTCAACAGAGTGGTAGGGATCCCACACTGGAGCAGAAGAAAGACTCCTCTCCCTGAGCAGTATCAGAAACAACCCATGATGAATTGACCATAACCTCCATTCCCCATCTTCCTGCACTGCTGAAGAGAGAGAAGGTGGAACCCAGGAAGGAGGGAGGGGAGGGGGGGTGTGGGGAAGGTGCTTTTAAGATTTGGTTTACTTCTCATTATCCTGCCCTGATTTTTATTGGTAATAAATTCAATTAATTTCCCCAAGTCAATTCTGTTTTGCCCATGACAGTAATTATGAGTGATCGCTCACTGCCCTTGTCTCAACTCATGAACCTTTTGTTATATTTTCTCTCCCCTGTCCAGTAGCGGAGGGGGCTGATAAGAATGACTTTGGTAGCACCTGGCATCCACCCAGAGTCAATCCACCAAAAATTGTTTCCCTGAGGATGAGAAAACTAACTGACCAGGATGCACGATATTTTATTTACAGTATGTGTGCTTTTATATCAGCAGTCTAGATAACAAATTATCATATGGCTTCCTAACTGTGCTGAACTAAACCATGCCTTAACTCACCCTCTGGGCAGCCACATGAAAGCCAAAACCATGGTGATTCTCTCTTTGTTCAGAGAGAAAGAATTGTCAACAAGCCCAAACTGCCTTCTCCAATTTTATCTCTAGTTCTGTATGTACTTAGGGCACCTTGCAGCTGTATAAATTCCTTGGATAGATTTCAGGTATCAACTGTGTATAAACACATGCACTAGGCTAACCCTCAACAAGAGCCTTTGTTGGAAAAGAAAAGAAAATAGTATTGGAACCAATAATATGTGACAATGGCTTCTTTAATGTAAGTGCTAGGTGAGATTATACAGTAAGGATTGTCTAAATTCAACATTAAATGTGCTTAAGCTCTAGGTCATTAACTTAGTATATTAGAAAATTGTTTTTATTGCTTCATGAGTTTCCTTATTTCCACTTAGAACTTTCCAATTTCTTACTTTAATCCTTTTGGCATTCATCCTTATTAACCATTGTAATTTCCACTGATGAAACGCCTGCTCAACTGAGCTTGGTAGCAAAAGTTGGGCAAATAAAAAAAAAATTTGCTTAGGCTTGCAAAAGTGAGTTAACAACAAGTTGACTACGTATAGTTATATGAAGCTCGTAGTATGCAGCCCTTGAGTGCTTGACTTTCCTATGCAAGCTACTGATAGTGCAGCTCTGCATGACTAGGAGCTGAACAAAACATTTTTAAAGCAGTGCTACTAAGAGATGAATATTCTAATACCTGTTTTTTACAGAGCAGAATTTCAGTTTACAACTAGTTTTTTCACCTCTGGTAACTTTATTTTCAGATTTTAAGTACTCTTTTGTAATCCACTGATATTTATCAGTGAAATTAAAGCACATTATTTGATTTATATTGTAGTCTATAAAAAAATTAAAAATTTAAAATGCAGGAGTTATTTATGGACTTCAATAGGGTTTAAAAAAAGCACTTTTATTTGCTTTACTTTGCTTTATCTCTTTTGTAAATCAGTATTTTATTAATGTGAACTTTTGTGGGGACTTAGGAAAATGGAAGAAAGATCTAAAACTTTTTAATATTTTAGTATGTGAAAAATATTGTGTTTACATAGTCATAGAAATTCATGAAGACTACCTTCTTGTTTCTTTTGCTTCTAGAACTGAAGGTGAAACAATTTGGCAGAATACATTTTGAAAGGCTACACAGCAGCTACTCATTATTATAGTTCTAGTGTTTTAATAGATGTTTTTTCAAATTTTTCTCCGTTTGTCATGGCTTCCCTTGTGTTATCAGTAAAGTCTATCACTATGTTTGTTTTTTTTTTTTTTTGTAATAAGATCAGCAAAAAAGCCACAGACTGAGAACGTTTTAGTTAATGGTAGTAGCTGAGTATTTCTTTCTGATGGATCATAAGGTAGTAAAGGAAAGCTAAAAATGAACATACAGACAACAACATAAATTGGATTATACCAGTACAGCAAGAATTCTTCATTTAGCCTTCATATCTATACATATAGATATATAATGCTTTAAAGCTTTCTAATACCTTGTGCCTTTAAAATTCTTGTCAGCATCGTCTTACTACAGATTTTGAGGCAGGAGTCTCTGTAAACACAGAGGTTGTTGATATACCTGATGCTTTATTCTGATCTACAGAAACAATACTGCTACAGAAACCACACTGCTACAGAAATCACATTTCAAGATGGGTCTATGCAACTCAATTGTGCATTTAAATATAATATAGAAGCTGATATTATCAAATCACTCTTTCTTAGCTTCTTAAAATTATATATATGTTTCTATTCTCATTTAAATATGTCAGATATTAAGGCCAAAGTAAGATTTTAATAGGTGTCATAATGAGACCACAACAATGGACCTTACATCATTTCTCTATATTTGTCATGGTTTCAGCCCTTGTGCTTTTTGCACAGTGTTATCAACCCATAAATTTTGCTACTAATTAGGAAGAGTTTGCACAGACAAAACAGATCACCTTGAAATGGGGTAATACTAAGATTTATTGCTACATTACAGAACTAAGGGGAATACTTACATATATATACATATATACATACAACTCTAACTAGTTTTCTTATAATAGCTCACTTATATATGTACAAATGCCCCTCCTCCTCTCTCCCTCAAAAACAGTCCAGAGGGAGAAAGAGAAGGGAGGGAAAAAAAAAGTCTTTAAGGTAACAGTTTTAAAACTCCCACAGCTTGAAGATACTTCTCTCTTTCTCTCCCTTGGAATGCAGGGGAGTTTACTTCCCACTTCTAGCTGCTTGTCCATAGTCGCTGAAGATATAACCATGTCGTCACTACGAGATTCAGGGCTCTATGGAGGTTTCTTCCACGA
>VXAY01012530.1:6242618-6306782 GCA_013399855.1 Oxyruncus cristatus
GGGGGGGGGACGCTCCCTCGTGCCTTTGCACTCTTTCTTTTCCCACTGACCTTGAAGACTCTGTCTTATCTCAGGCTTTGCTCACCGCCGGCTGAAGTTTCTTCTGTAACGTCTCAGCCGAGCACCTTTTCTCTGGAGTTTTCTTCTCCACTCTGCTACATGCCTCAGCCGGAGGCTTCGGTGCCATGCCTGCCCCTGGCCCAAGGCCAGGGGCGGAGAGCCTCGACCCCCCACTCGGGGGAGGCCTCGCCACCTCACTTACATCATGGCTCCGAATTTCTTTTCTGCGCCACACACAACTACCACAACGACAACAACCCTTCTTTTCCAGTTTGTGTTAAATTATGTAATTCGTAGAGATGTCAGAGAAGTTTCTAATTGGCTACCTAGCCGGAATTTCACCTGGAACTAACCATCTTCTACCCTAAAACTGAGGGGAATGGGCTAAACCATGACAATATTATATGTTTTATATGGTTGAACCACTGTGTATATGAAAAAGATGGTGAAACACTAACCAGTTTTCTCTTTGTAGTCTTGTACCTCCTACAAGGTCAACATCACTTGAATTTTAGTCTTTTGAAAAAGTCCTCCAGAAAACCTTTTCCTTAATCACCCTGAACTACTCTGAAATTCTACAGTCTGAACTTCCCCTAATATCTACAGGCAGGGTGCATCTGTACCTTGCACATTCTTTCCTGATTTTTCATTTTAAGATGCATTCTTTTACCTGTCACATCTAACAAAGGTTTTTGCCCAAGCTGTCGTCATCACCTCAGTTACTGACCTTCTGTACTTGAATGACTACAGGGTTTTCAGGCTGACGTTCCTCAAAAGCAGCTGCCAAGAGGATTCTTCCAGCCATTGCTTTGACCATAATGTTGTTCTTTTTGGGTCTCTCCTCCCTCTTTCTTATTGCATCAAATGTTAATTATTGATCTTGCTTTCCAAGCCTTCATAATTTATTCTAACTCCATCATTTCTCATTTAAATAGTATAATTTGAATACATTTGCTACAACAAAGAATATACCTGCCCCTACCCACACCACAACAATGGCAATAGATTGTCTATGTTTTTAATGGGTCTCTTCATCCTTGTCAAAGTTTAAGGTACAATTTGACAAAACTCTCTATACTTACTGAACAGAAAGTAGGTTTCTCTTTCAAAATAACCTCATTCCAAATATGTATGAAACAAAGACTGAGCATGGGAAGGAATTAGGCATATGTTTTCCTTATAAATCCAGAGAACCAAAGCATAGTACAATAATCTTGCCTTTGACATTTGAGCTTTGTTAACAACCTTTTTATCTTCAGCCTCCAGCCTTCTTTTATAATTACTTATTTTTTTCCAGTAGTATGAAGTCCTCACAGACGGTATTGGTATGCAAAAGCTGGAACAAATAATTTGGTAAATTTTTAAGGTTATCTTTATTTGAATATATTTTCTTACAACTATGAAGAATGTACAAGTAGTCACAAAAAAATGCACAGCAGTGAACTGTAAAATTCTTTTGTTGAGGCAGGCTAGACTGCAAGATTCAAAGCTAGGCTGATAATTAAGAAGCAAACATGTGCTGCAATAGTAATCAAAATTAAAATTTCTCCTTTTTAGGCTGGCTCAAGAAAGTATTTTATAACTCACAAGCTCTCTGAAACAAAAAAAAAGCAAACAAAAATCCAAAGAAACAAGCAAAATCCTCCAAACCCAAACAAAACCTTTGTTAATATCATGGGCTAAACTCATTCATTTGTACCTTCTTTATACTTGAAAGTGGGAGAGAACAATTTGTATTCAATTTTTATGATACTAAGGATATAATAATATTTCCTAAAAGGACAGTCAGATTTTACCCTAATTCTGTAAATTCTAATTTGCTTAGACTTTGCTAAATGTTACATGATGGAATTTAAATTTAGTTAGAAGATTGATCATTTTTCTCCTTTCATCTTCCCCCCTCAATGACAGGCTAATGAAAATGAGAGTAGAATCATAGAGTCATAGACTCTTTAAGGCTGAAAATACGTCCAAGATCATCCAGTACAACCGCTAAGCCAGTGCCACCATGTTTCCACTAAACCACATCCCTACGTGCCACATCCACATGGTTTTTGAACACTTCTAGGAATGGAGACTTCACAACTTCCTGGGCAGCCTGTTCCAATGCTTGACCACCCTTTCAGTGAAAAGCTTTTTTCCTAATATCCAATCTAGACCTCCCCTGATGCAACTTGTTCTGTCACTTATTACTTGGGAGAAGAGTCCAACCCCCCACCTCACTACAACCTCCTTTCAGGTAGTTGTAGAAACCAATAAATCTCCCCTGAGCGTCCTTTTCTTCAGGCTGAACAACCACAGCTCCCTCAGCCTCTCCTCATCAGACTTGTGCTCCAGCCCCTTCGTTGCCTTCCCTGGACATGCTCCAGCAGCTCAATGTCTTTATTAGTATTATTATAGTGTTATTCTTGCTCACAGTATTATTCTTGCTCAAATTGTCAAGATAAAGAATAATTTTTTAACTAGACTAACAAACACATTAAAGTTTTCTGGTGAAAAGTAGAAATTTAATAAAATATTCTGAAAAATACTGTCTAGTCAGAAAAGTGTCTACATAGTTTCTGACAGAAAATATCCCATCTGACCAAGCCAAAACTTGGAATATTTAGAAAGGGAGCCTACTTGTGTTCATTCTTAGAATGTTTCTTTTATTCCAATGGGCTATCACTGTACAAACACACCAGGAACATGTGTACGTTACACGACGAAGGGAAGAGGCTCTGAGGAGAGGGAGTCATTTTTCAAAATATGAATAACAATTTTCTTTCTTGTGAATGAAGTGTGTCCTCATTAAAAAGTATTTCCATCCAATGTCCCATGACACTCTCCTTTCTAATGTTACCAAAATACAAAAAGTGTCAGAAGATTCCTCTCTGTGGCTCATATTCTGGTGTAGTGTGGTGGGCTGACCCTGACTGGGCACCAGACGCCCACCAAAGCCACTCCACCACCTCGTTTCTCAGCTGGACAGGGGAGAGAAAATGTAACAAAAGGCTCATGGGTTGAGAAAAGGACCAGGAGAGCACTCACCAGTCACCGTCACGGACAAAACGGATTTGATTTGGGGAAAATCACTGATGGGCTCAGACTTCACCAACAGCAAGTAAGTTTTGGAGTTGTGGCTGCCATGGGCTCTGTTGGACGGGCAAGCTCCTGCCAGCTTCTTACAGGAGCCACCCTCCCAGCCCCGCTGCTTCCCAAACATTGCCACACAAAACAAAAACATGTAACATTAGTGAAACAGGAAGCACAGAGGAACTGTAAAACACATTTTTTTAGTGGTTTAAAAAATTATTGCAGCTAAGTCTCCTGAGCAGTGCCAAGTGTGCGCATTCCTCATGACCAATTTCACTCTTCTGCAACAAAGAACCCACATGGAAATATTTTTTTAGCTCTTGTTATTTTTAGGGCAGTTCAAGCAGCAGTTTCAAACACAGATTTATGAAACCTGGCAGTCCTGAGAAAAATTGTTCAAGTCTGGAATTGAGGATTTTTGAGCTAAAGATGTGCAGCTCCCCTAACGTAAGGTCTTCCAGAGCATACAAGCAATTTTAAAGCCCATATTCCACCTACTTTCAAAAGGCTTTTTGATGAAATGTTGCTTAATTATTAATAAAGTTTACCCTTTTCATTTGTGAGTTACTTCTTCATCATTAACAAGCTTCTAATAGTGCTGCCTCTCCTCCAGCACTTTTGCTGTGCCTGTTTCAAGCTCTTTGTGAGAGGGACTCTTTGGAGTTTTGATGAGCTTTGATGAAAAGGGACCCAGATATAATAACAACCACAGGAACTGCAAGAGTAAATTTTTAGTACATAAGCAGGTGTTAAGTTTCTACGTGTTCTTAGAGACTTCTGAGTGCCCTGAGAACCCAGAAAAACAGTTTTTGAAGAAAAAAAAAAAACAGCAAAAGCCTGTTGTATAAAAGTGGAAGCATAACGAGTCTTTGCAGAATTCTTGCATTTTCTTATGTTCTTATTTCAAAAAGCTAAAAACCAAATCAATAAACAGCACATTTTTTTGCTATTTATTTTTTAGTGTTACTGGAGCTTCTGGAAGACTAGTGAGAACAAGGCAATGATAGTTGTACATAACTCTTTGATTAATAGATTCTGCTGGGCTTTAGTTGTGAAGTACCAGACTCCGAGTAAGAATGATCAGTGAATAGTATTTTCAGTAATATACCAAAGCAAAACTGGAATGATTTATTCTGCCTGGAATCAGTGCTCACCTTTCAATCAGGCTTTTACCTTTTTCTTCATAATGTCACATATTATCTGCAGGAATAAATCAGATATCCTAAATAACAATCAATATCTTTCCATCTTTAATTTCTACTCACTTCTTTTGTGGAAATACTGGTTTATGTGTTCATTTCTGCTTCCTTAGAACTGACTGCAAACTAAATTCCTTGTAGGGAAATATCAACGATATTAATAGAAATTCCACATCTGGATCTAGGATAGAGCTTACATATCTGTTATCAATGAATGTATCAAGATTCATTTGTATGTTCCAAAGAATGCAAGAGTAAGATAGGAATTGATGGAGATACATTAGCTCTCTAAACAGTGCCAATCTTTCCAAATAATTACTCTAAGCTTTCAGCCAGTTCAGGCAAACCACAATTATATGCAGATCACAAGGAATGGAAGGATTATTTGCCTTTCCATCCACATTCACTTTGAAACCCTGTGTTTATGAAATGTCATGAGAAAAACACTGCATTTGCTAACCTTCCTTATGATTAGCTAAGCTGGAGTTTAGGGCCCACAGAACGGCTTTCTTCCACTGCATGGTTACCACAAAATAAGCACATCTGCTGTAACTTTAAAATTGTGGATCCGGTAATGCTTTCCTGTCCACCACAGATATGGCACACAGGACATTTCTCCAATTCTTGGCTCTTGGTTCCCAGTGAAGTCACCACCCACAAAGTATTGTCTGTGCAAGTCAGACTTTGGCAGCAGGCTCAAGAGCAAAGGCTCAGACTCAAACCATAAGAGATATGTCAGCAAACAGTTTAACTTCCTTTTTGCTGTGTGGGTGACCAGAGAAACAGAAAAGCTGCTTTTATTGAATCCTCATGGAAAGTAAGTTTTCAAAGTCTCTTTCTTGAGGAAAAAATAAAAGAAGAGTTGGAATGGAACTGCTTAGGGAAAAGCTCAGGAAAAAATAATTAACCTCAAAGGTAAATAAAATCACATAAAGGGTTATTCACAAAACTGCCAAGTGCATGAACAGCAAGTGTTGATATCAAGTTAATCCTTAGACTTTCAAGTAAAGACTGAGGTGCTAGCAACATTTCAATGGTGAAATAAAAAACATATAAAAAAAACAGTTTACAAAACCGAGTAGATCTGTCAGTTTGGACCCATTTTTATACAGGTTCTAAAATTTGTATCTGCCTGCAACAAACCCTGTTTCTACTCTTGCCAGCACTTCGGCCCCATATGTTTTGTACTTCTAGATTCATTCTTGAGCACTAAAAGAAGTTCACAGTAGTAACACTACAGTAATAATTGAACTAATTCTTCAGCTGATGTAAATGTTCTTCTCTCCATATGGAAGTGTAAAGTGAAAAAGTCAGTCAACATTACACCAGTCAAATATTCACTCTATAAATTGGACAGTATTTTTTTCTTACAAAGAGGAATTACCTTGAAAGAGAACTTTGCTTTAACTTATTTTGTGTTAGACTTGAAGATACTGATTTTAATGAGCAGGATCTATTTTTCCCTCTTAATTTTGCATTTGTTGCTAAACAGTCCTTAAAAGAGTTAAACTTTTAAGTGACCAGAAATAAGCTGCTGGTCTACTGAACAATGAAATAGCTGTATAAATTACTTAAAGACAACACTTGACCTCGATTTTTTTCATTTTTTGATTTGAAGTTTGTGACAAAGGACAAAGTCCTTCAAGTACAGATTCTGTGTTTGATTGGTAGTTGTCATTTTTGAATGTTCAGAGAATAATTTTTATAATCCTTATGAAAGGATTTTTTCATGACTTTTAAGATAGCTGATTCAGTTTTATTCTTTGTTACACTCTTATTTTGCTGTAATCTTAATGTTTTATTATTGAGGCTACTTCAGATCCAGCATGAAATATTTTTGCTAAAGTAATGTCAACCAAGCCTCTATTATGTGAAACCAGTGACAAGGGTGTTTGTTCTTTTTCACTTGTATTTAGAACAACTCATTATTTTGGTTCTTGGTTGGTAAGTTTGCTTTGCTTTCTCTCTTTTTTTTTTTTTTTTTCTGGTAAGGTCCTCTGAGGAAATATCCTACAAAGCAGTCATGTGGTATTTACCATCTGTCCAAAATACAAAATATTAGGGAAGATACTTTTTTGTTGGCATTCCAATTGAAATCAAGCAAAGAGGCTCAGAAAATATTATAATCTGCAAACTCTTATGGATGGACAGCACTACAACTCTTCCATCTTCAAAAATCCTAACTGCTCCAATGTTTGTGATTATATCCCCATCCAACCACTAGCCTTCAAAGTAAATCTTTGAACACAAAAGAGATTTAGAAACATTTCTTTTGCTCCTGAATATTTGAGAAAAAGATCCTGGATCAAATTCCTTGCAATAGAAATCTACCATAACTTCAACTGCCTAAAGCAGAAAATCCAGATGTCTATTAAGTATTTCAAATATATATATTTGAATCAAACTTTGGTAATTGCTGTACAGTACCCCAAAACACTATTCCTTAGTTACCACCACTTAAAAGTGTTACTTACTATAAGCAGGTGAGAAGTTAGTTAGTTAGTTAGTTAGTTAGTTAGTTAGTTAGTTAGTTAGTTAAATGTATTTAAGATTACAGTTCAGTTTTTGGCTTTATTGAGAGTATGAAAGAAGTGAACACATAGAAAACTAGGCCCTATTAAATCCACTGTTAGCAAAAAATCTTTTTATTAAATTTGCTACTAATCACAATATACAGTCTAATACCTCAAGTTATTAAAATCTTAAAGACTGAATTGAGAGAATAAAGAAAACACAAATTCTTATCACTTGTACTGTAATTTGTAGATGAAGAGTGTCTATATATTAAAACAAATATTTAAAAAAATTAAGTTCCAAACATTGCCTCATAGACAAAGCCCATAATGCAGGATGTTTTCCTCTGGTTTCCACCTTTTCAGACAAGCAGAAGCATGCTCAGACCCCTACCACTTCCCAGCAGTTGCATGTCTCCTGTTGTACTTGTGTACGATAAAACACCTGCAGACACAGCTACCAATGATTTTTATTGAAAGTTTTACCATATTGTCACACCCAGAAGATGAAGACCCCAAAAGGGGACTAGTTCTGTGGCTGAAAAGGTCTCAGTATTTTATGACCTACCCTAAAGTTAAACTGAGTCTAAGAAAGAAAATTTGGCACTTTTGTGTTATTTTTTGATCCCATAAGATGTACTTGCAACATGCTCTGTCTTAAAAATGGATGTGCCCCGACTGAACAGAAAAAGGCTTTTAAACTAAAAGGCAGCTTTTATTGGAATCTAAATTAGAATACTATTTTAATTGAGAAAACTCAGTGACAATAGAGTAGGAAAAAAAGCATTTACTCAGAGCTGTCCCCTTGCCTACTTGTCCTCACAGATGTGTTCTCACTTTCCAGATTGTTGCAGTTAGACTGTTTGCTGCACTCAGACTTTTCCTGAGTGGCTGCAAGCTCTGCTCTTCCCCCTCCATCCCAAAGCAACATTCCCTTGTCTCTGACAGCCTGTCTCCCCTCTCCTTTCAGTAGTTTCTCAGTCTTTCTAAGTGAGCCACAGGCTAGCAACTTTCTAGTGTCTCCCTGTCCTGCCCAGCCTGATTTCATCTACAGTCTCTCTGCTCCTCTCCCAAGCTCTCCTGTGGCTGGTCTGTAGTTTCCCAGAAGAAGAGCAATGTCCTTTCTCCATCAGGGGGTTTAACCAAAGCTAATCACACTGTTTAAAGGAATTAAGGATAAAGCGGAAAATTAACATGAAAGTTACATTTGGAAAGAGACAGGCTGAGAGTCGCAAAATTTCAATACGAAAATCAAACATTTTATCCTGTGATAAAATGGCAACAATGGCCAATAAGTTAGCCTTGCACTGTCACTATTTTCACAGCTCTCTACCTATACTTGGTGCCCACACCAAATCTTCTGGGAGATGTAGCATCAGTTCTGATGGTTTCTTGTTAATATCACAACATAACCAAAAAAATTATACTACAAGTTTTGGATAGAGAAAAAAAGTACTGTAGGATACTGAACTCTAAAATTTAGAGTATTTCCCAAGGTGAGAAAAAGGACAGAAAAAAAATGGACAGAAAACTTTTTTATGACAAAACTGGAAATTGTAAAGTAGCAGGTCTTCAAGTATCTCACAAAAAGAAGAGTTAACTTTGGGTTACACTTTTTTTTACATTAACAGAGTCAAAAAAAGGCCTACGAGAAAATCCTTCCAATGGAAAAAAAACTAGCAAAAGAAATTGAAAACATCAATGTCTAATCTCGTTCAAAATATAGTAAACTATCATAGCCAAACAGGTTCAGTCTCCTTTGACACAATTCAGAGTTCACTAACTCGGGTCATATTTGAGCACATGTGTCACAATTTAATATATTGTGAAAAAAGGACTGATATGCAGCAATGAGACATATTTCTTACTCTAATAATTTGAATGTATTTGTGAAATCAAGTTATCCTGTCTTGATTTACAGCTATTTGATGTTGAAGAATAAAGGCAGGGCATTGTGACAGCTTTGTGACAGATTGTTTCAAGAGGACTAAAAAAAAATCATTTGCTAGGAACCCTGCAGAAAAAAATTTTACACTTTTTATTCCAAATAGATGAAAAATTGCAATGTCCTTAGGTTCTGAGAAGTGGTTTAATGAAATCAGTTTTTCAGCTATATAAAAGCTGACTTCAGCTTATATAAAAGTGTTAGTCCTGTGGCTTTACAAAATGTAAATCTGTCCCTTATTAATACAGACTGTTTGTCATGGCTCCCTGCCACCTTGTCCCAACTGCTGACATAAAATCATCAGTAGAAAAACAGAACATAGCAAGGATTTTTTGGTCTCACAGATTTTTGGATACTAACTCTGTCTGTTAGGGCTGTTAACCAGCAATGCAGGTTAACTAGGCTTTTGTCCTACCTCATGGTACATGGTAAAGGAGCATAAAGGCCGCTTTGAATTGTTAGATGTACATTGATTCATTGTACAATGGTGTTAACATCAGGGGAATTGTTCCCAGTTCTTCATCTGTACTGCATATTCCTTGGCTGTAACCAAGAAAAGACTTTATTGAATGGATGCTGAAATACCGTTCGAAATTTTTCTATCATTAACTGTAGCTCACCACATGTTATTAACTATATGTGATGCATGAAAGATCATGGGGAAGATTTTGCTTTAACAAAGTGCCAGGTATAACAGTTGAAATAAGCTCTTCTATCAAAGTAAGTCAAATAACCCAGACTTAGACCTATCTATTCTTCCTAATAAAAGTTTCAAGTAATTATTTGGAGTTCAATTTTCTCTTCATGCCAACTACTAGAGTAGTATTAAGTGCTGAAGTTTGAAGGTTTAAACACTGAGAATAGAAGTGACAATTTAGCTATTCATAACAAGAATAGGTTTTTTTCTGGTTTGTTTGTTTCTTTGTTTGGGGAGGGGTTGTTCATTCATTTGTTTTTATTGGGTGTAGTGAATTTCCTCTGCTGTATGATATAATATTAATCTTGTTGCAATGCTAAACACTGAATAGTGGAATCAAAGCTTCAGATTTGGGAGGGAGGTGCATGGGGAGTTTGTGATCTTCCAATTAAATATGTGCCTGAATAGGCATGTGTGAGGGTTTGAATTGAAATTGCATGGGAATCCTTAATTCCAGCTTCTCCTAAATTCTCCAGTCTTGACTCTGTTACCATAACAACGGTAACAGAATGTGGAGCTGGGAGAAAGGTTGTGATGAAATTATTTTTATTGCATCTAAAGTGTCTTAGGTTCTCATAAATTGTTTAAAGGTCATTCCTCTGAAGATTTCATAAATTTAACTTGTTAGCAAGAAACTAGAGAGAGAATTCCCCAAGCAGCTGTGAAATTTGCCTGTAATATCTGCATATTATGAGGAGACAACATCCCTGCATTATTTTCTATAGGCCACACTGGCGTGTGTAGAACTCATTGCAGAACTTAGGCCTGTTTTGGGTGATGTATAATTCCTAGTGTAAATCTCTGTCTCTAGTACATGGATGGTAAGCAAAAGAGAAGTTTTTTGTCTTTTGTGTTAGGGTGTTTTTTTTTGATATAGACACACATTGAAAATAGAAGCAAAAAGTTTTAGAGAATATATTTGTGCTGATGTAATCTTAGCCTGTACTTGTGCACCTAGATTGTACAACGGTGAGAAGCAGCATTAGATGTTATGTTGTCTCCTGTGTAACCAGATAAATTTACAACTGTCTGAGAATGACAAAATGATTTATAATCTCCAATATATACTACAGTCCACCTTCCAGGAGCAATGCCTGGTGTTTGCAGGCTCTGGTTAAAGCAGACCATTCTAACCTATAAAAAGACTATACCAATGCTGAAAAGGGGCAGCTGGAAAGGAAAGTAAATAATTGCATCACTTTTTTTATTATTATTTGTTCCAAATGTATAGTTTAATACAGACCATCCATTGCTCAAGCTTTTAAAATAACTATTTCATCTCACCTGGGCATTGTAGCTTCATTCATATAAAAGCTATTCATAGGGTAAAGTGCAGTGAAAAGCAGATCTGTGAAATGATTTTGCAATAAATACCTATTATTTCTTGACTAACTAATTATAACGCAGATAAAGTAATGAGCATGTAGTACTGTTAGTATTACAGATCAAAAGCAATAAGAGCAAACATTAAAAAACAAAACAGAACCAATAAACAAACAACAGCCCCCAAACCTCCTGCCCCCAAAAAACCCACCAAAAAACAAAAACAAAACCAAAGCAAACAAAAAAAGCCAACTAAAAACCAAATCCAAAATCTAACAAAAAAAAAGCAAAACATTATGGTCTCTGTGGAAAAATACAGCCACTGTAAATATATTCAGATCTCTTATCAGTTTTTCTACTGATATATAAACCTGTCTGTTCTATCAACAGAATTGTCATTTAAACAAAAAGCTTTTTTCTGTGAAACTAACTGATCTCTTCTATAATCCAATGCATTGTTTCCTAATTTTACTTAAATATGGAATCAGTGCTGCTTCTGAAATCAAAATAATTTAGCTACCAGCCGTTAATACAGCAGCACAGTCAGTGTTTCTGTCAGTTCATTCCTTAATCTTTATCCAGACTTCTAAAAGTTGCAACTAGGTCCTGTATTTGAGACACAAACATGTAAAAAGTGCTTCCTAGAGGTTTAGGGTTCTGTCTCTTTCTCTCCTTGCTCTCCTTCTTTCTGTATTCTTCCCTTACTTAAAGTGTTCTTCAAGAGCAAATCAAGCATCAGCTCCAAATGACTGTTCCACAAAGAGCAAAAGGGAAGGAGGGAAAGAATAGAAGAGAAACACAAGAAAGAAAGACATGTAAGATTGGACAAAAAGTAAAAAAAACAAAAGGAAGAAAAAAGAACTGGGAAAGAAGATGGATGGGAGGCTGGCATGAAGGACTACTTCTTTACTGTAAGCTGATTAAAACTAAGGCCTAAAAACTAAGTGAACTTTTTCAATTCACTTGAACAGTTTAGGTGCTGCTGTACTGATACAGATTTCTTGAGTAGGTTCACTTCATATTGTGGATGTCAAAGTGTATTACTTCAATCTCCTAGGTTGCTTAGAGTAAAAGAAGATGGAGATCAGTCGCTTTTCTCACTAGTGAAATACTCTATATGCTAGGCACATCACTAGGTGCAGCATCTGCACCTAACTTCCCTCAAGACAGCCCTGTGCTCCCAATACCCCATATTTTGATTCTACTTCACAAAATGACTATTTTTTACTGGTTTATGCAAGTTAAAAATGAGTTCTTTATGGAGAAGGCCATTCATTCTGAGGGTCACTTTCTACGACCTCAGACTCAAAAGCAGGGGGAAGAAACTCAGGACTCAGTTTAATTTGGACTCTGATCTCCATCTGTCAGTGATCAGTGTACCCACTACACTGTTTCAAGCTTTTTCATTCTCTGCCATGTGAATGTCTCACGTCAGCATCAGTTAGAGTTAAACAACATGCTTACTGATAGTTTGACCTTTTTTTTATAGGGTTGAAATACTGGTTTTGTCCTAGAGAAAATTTCATTTTAAAAATCATTTTTTTTTTCTGTTGGAATTCTTAAGACTTTTATTCTGTTTAAGGATTTGCTAAGTTAATAGTCATTTCACTGTTGAATTTAGCACCAAATCCTTTCTTCAGTGCCAGGAGTAGCTTCACTTCTAAAATTTCCCACTGGAGATTTTAACTCAGTGATATAGCCATGACAAATCTGTTATCAGAAAACTATTGTTTAATAAGATGGGACAAGGTAGCATAAAAAAGAGTGTAATTGTTCAAATTGGTGAAATTCATGTCTGACCATCTGCTGTGAACACATACTTCTGCTTCATTGGTGTAGCTGAATATCTGAAATCTGTGCCATAAAATACAGTGTGCATCACATACCAACCTTCAATGAATTCTTCTGGGGCTTATTTCATTAAAGAGTAAAGACACAAAAGCAAATGACACAGCAAATAATTTCCATATAGGTCTGCATTTCCTTATGATAGGATTGAATACCCTGAAAAAAATTCTGTCATGTCCAAGACTAACACACTAGTTTGAAACCGGAAGAATTTTAGTGAAGCCATAAAGTTACCTGTTTTTCAAATCAGTGTAATTCTTGGCAAAATAACTTCAAAATCCGAGTTTGTTCTGAGGTGTTTAGAGTAGGAGCCAGACAAGAAATCAGGCCAGTTTCAGACACTGCCAGAACTTCTTTAAAATTTAAATTCTTATTCTCTGTGAAATACGAACTTTTTCATGTGTCAACTAATTTCAGTGAAGAAACATTTGCTCTGAAATTTTCCAGTGCTCTGTATTTAAAACAACAGACATTGGAGAAAGCATTTACCCTTCCCCATTCAATAAATGGTTTGCCCGCACCTAACAAGATGTTATTCACAAGCCATCTGTAACACTAAGCTCACCCCTGTGCTCCTATTCTAACACCAGACACTGTTTGTTTTCTGTTTCAACATTTAACAGCAAGCATGAAGGTGTAGCTCCTCTTGCCTAGCTGTGAAACAGCTAACCTATCTCATCTGAACTAGTCATTGTGACACTGTTACAGACAATGTAAAGGACCCAGATGAGGTTGGTGTCTTTATTTCCCACAGTTTAAGCTGGTCTGAACTGCCTCTAGATACCTCCCTTTTCAGGTGTTATCATTAGAAAAATTAAGTCCCTCTCTAAACCTTTTAAATTGGTCACCATACTTTCATTGTGTATCTATATAAAAAGCAATTAGATACACTGACCAAGTCCTTCCTTACAGTTATCTTTTCCTATTCACCTCGGGCTGTAATTAGAACCTCTCACTGTGGCTATAAGAGCAGCGAGTAATCAGAGTGTGTCATGCTAGGGACCTGGGAGTAGCTCCCAGCACACCCTGGAAGAAAAGCTACATGTAAAAGACGGTAATGCCAATACATGAATTTTCCTCCAAACTGTCATCAGTTGTCACATTAAGCTCTGCAATTTCTAAAGAGTTGCAATCTCTGTTTTAAGGAATTCTCTCTAATACATATCATTAAGTTCTTGGCTTCTGAGACTTTCTATGGCAATGACTCCCTCAGGTCAGTTAAGAACTATGTGACAAATAGGTTCCCTATTATTAATTTAAGATGTATTTCCTTTGAGTTTGATTGAATGTTCTAGAAGATAGAACACACAGTTTTTCTTCCATTTACCATATATCATTTTGTTTACCTTCGGTATATCTGCTCCCACTCATCTTCTGTATAAATCAAATCTGATCTTTTCAGTCTCTGTCATTTGAGTTTAATCACTGTAATCTCTAATGTCTTTTATCTTACTTCTTATGCATCCTGCATGCTTTTATGATACAAAGTGAGCCATTACTCTCTTTGAATAATCTATGAGGATGCATAGATCTTTCCTCAGAGTACTTACAGTTCTTTTAGAATCTGTTTATACCTCATATTGCCCTCCTTCATGTTGACTCATTTGTATTTGTCAGCCATGAATTTTAGCAGTTTTCAGAACAGAAGCCATATCTAGATCCTCAGATCCAGACCTTGTTATCATACACAGTCACATCATATGATTCTATTCAGAAGTTTAGTTAGCGTTCTTTTATGACCAATTATGGGGAATTCTTGGTTTTCCTATTCCTCTCAACCTTTCTGTGCTACTGGGAGTTTACAGCATCTGAGGATCTTTGAGGTATGTGCAAAAGGAAAACTACGTTGCTGAAGTAGAGGTTACTTCTTTCTCCAAAATGGAAGGAAGAGTTGCTGTTTTCATCACACTATGCAAGAGTCTACTGAAGTTTATTTTGTATAATACTGATTGCAAAGATTTTGCACAGAGAAACTTCTACACTGATATAGCAAACTGATGTAAAGTTTCTCTTTTCTGCAAGGAATTAGATTGTGGGTTTGGTGGGTTTTTTTCCCTATATTCTCTGTCGCCACTCCTGGAGCAGCCTGCATGCAACACATATGGCACAGCTCCCAAATAATGTCAGCATTCATGTGTAATAACCCCCTTGTAATGTATTATAAACACATCAAATGTATTAGAAACATAGTAATGGCAAATCTGAGTTCACACAAAAGGTACTGGCTCAGTGCATTGTGGTTGATTCATAAGTGCAGTCTCTAAAGGATATTGCAAAGTGTACATTCATGCTCACAGGAATGTATAACTACAATCATCCACATATTACTGCCTTAATATACATACTATTAATACCATGTACACTAAATAGCTGGCTGACTAACTTTTAGTCATTCTAAATATATGCAAGACATAACAGATTAGGTTTTCTGTACAACAAATTTTTCAGATTAAAATAAGAAAAGCAGATATGCCTTGATATCCTGAAACAAAGCAGTGTATCAGCCAGACATGTCCTTGTAAATTAAACCTGCCCTGACTGAACATCAAAAAGCAATAGACATCTTGTCTGGTTTTCATTTTTCGTTCTGAGTGAGATGAGCCATAACTGCAGGCACAGGATGCAGCAGCATGGGCAATGCTAAATTCATTCCTCTGAATTACTCATGTATATTAGGGAATAATGAGTTGGAAATCCTAGAAGCAAACTTGAGGGGTTAACATTCTCCCTTCCAGGGTGACTTTACCATAAGAACTTGCTAATAGCACAAGACATTTTGTCAGGTAGGATAGATTAGGGTGTGCACTGGGATGGAAGTATTCAAGTGCTATTCATCTGTCTTTCTCTGTTGCTCCTCCTGTTTCAACTATGAGGAGTTTCCTGTCTAAATGGATTGCAGTGGCTATATCTGTATTTCAGATAAGCTTAAGACTCGTGTAAAATGTGGTGTTGCTAATTAGTCAAGATGTCATTAGTCCAAGGAAATTAATCGTACATAAATAATGTGGAATTTCAGCTTCATGGCTCAAGAGATAAATTCAGAGCTTTTTCAGAATTGTCTGTCTTAAAAATAAAATAGCAGAAGAGGATTATTAAGCAAGCTCTTCAAAGTTCCCATTACCCTGCTAATGAAGATTTAACACATAGCCCAGAAGACATGGTAGATCTGTACTCCGTAAGGTCCTTCCACCACATCAGCATTTGTGTATCCCCAGCTGCTCTCATCAGAGAGGAAGCTAATTGTGACTGTGAAGAAGCAACTTATCTGCCTCCCCGCTGACAGCAAAACACTGGAAGTGCAGTCCATGCATAGCAGTGAGTGGGCAGTTAAGAGTGTTTTCCTTCTTTAGCTGTACTTCAAGTGAGCCATCTCTTGGGTGCATACACAGGCTGCTCTGACCTACCTGGAGCTGTTAGAGTAATTAAAGTTCACTTCAGGATTACATGTATCAAGGACTGCACAGTAGAAAGGTGAAGTTTTACTTCATTTCCTATAAAGCTGCTTGGTATTATTACTGTTATTCACATACAGTTTTGCAGTAACAGACAAAGAACAAACTCTGAGGGTTAAGACTATATTATTGTGATTGCAAAAGCATAGGAATAGGTATTCTGTGTCCTCAGTATAAACACCTAGGGAAATCTCTTCCATCACCATATATATAATATATGTATAATATATATAATCACTATAAACTAATACCATGCTTGCCTTTACCACCTTTTTTCCCAGTATTTTTATTTTATTCCTTAATGAAAAGAGGGACTTTTCTGGGTTTTTATCAAAGGCCAGGTCCTACAGGCATTGGACAGAGTGTGAAGACTACAGGAAATATCACTAGATGAGAAGAACATAATTTCAACACCTACCTCACACAGCTGCAAAAGCACAGGCACAGGCAGAAGGCTGTGCATAATCAGACTCAGAGAAGGGGGTACATGTATCTCATTCCTTAAGGACAATAGGTTCTGTTTATTTTTGCACAGCTTCTAAAATAGTTTGATTTGTCGGTTATAACCTGCAATGGTTTCTGGATTTTTTTAAATATAAAAAATATATATAGTGGTATAGCATTTTCAAACCTGTAAAATACTCTCAATTTTCTGGATTTCTTATCAAAACCTCCAATATCCTATAGAAGACCATGCCTAAAGTATTTATTTTTTTTTTTTAAACACCCCTCTGCTTTCCAGTGGAGTGAAATAACTGGAAAGTTTGATAAGAATTATTTATATTTTATTTACATTCATGGTCTAGAACTGTTCTCTTCTTCTCCAGTGTAAGTTATTGGCAAATATTAGTGACATTACAAATCTCATTCTATTCTCTCCTCTCAATTTAGAGAGTGATTTCTCCACCACAGCTATGACTGTAGTCAGCAAGAGTTTCTACAGAGGATAGTTATAAAAGGAACAAAATCTTGCAAGACATCTATGAAAGAAGATTGCTTTGAATATTTAAGACAAGTTTCCTTCTCTTCTGGGCACAGAAATGCTTGGCTTCATTAAAAGCCGGAGGCAGTGTTTGTATCAGCTGAGAGCCAAGGATATTAATGAACAATTTTCCCTTTATTCTTGGAACCTCAGTGAAAGTTGCAGTCTTCTCAACTAGCTGTAACCCTTACTTTCTCTAGTCTTTTTTTCCTTTTACTTTAGAAGATGGAATTTTCTCAGTAATGAGCAACCAAACCTTACAAAGAGTTGAAGGAACCTCCAAATTATAAAACAGTTTTTTCTGATAGTCTTATATTTTACTTCAGTGGCAGGGACGATTGCTAAGATTCCCTGTCAAAGTTAGAAATTAACAAATAAATTAATGTGTGAAGGTACAAGTAGGAGTTCTTAAGCAACTGATATACACACTCTTCAAGATTTTTGTCGTTTAGCACTTCTTTTCGATCCTGGTCTTTGAGGATTAGCTATGTCTTCTTGACTATATTCATGTTTTTTTCCTTGCCTCCTCACTCTCCCTATAGATAGTCCCCATGCTTCACGCTTTACTATATCTTTCCCATCTATTTGTTTTTTAATTTTTCCTAATAACTTACCAAGTTTCAGAGATACTATCTTTGTTCCACCTTAATCCATTTTCTATCCTTTTTTTTTTTTTTTTCAAGCAATAACAATGACCTAGATGGACACAGTGGAAAGTCATTTCACCGGCCAAAATTGCAGATGTTGATAATCTGACATCAGATTCCTAAGTGGTGTGTGTCATGTAACATAAAAAAATACTGTTCAAATTCAGAGATTTGAAAGTAAATAAATGGCCAACCTAAGGTAGTTAGCAGTTGATTATAAAACCTCTATTTATGTGTGCTTAGGAAGATAAACTAGTTACCCATATGACTAAAAGCTGCCTACATATTTTATCCATAATTCAAACACAGCATGAATATGTGGAAATATTCCACCAATAAATGGAAACATAGCATATGAAGACATATTTAGTTATTTCTGGATAGCAGAACTTTCCTACACTCTTACCAGGATACACACCTGCCCTGTGAGAGTTCTGAGGTGAACTATGCCCTAGTGGATCCCAAGCAGCAGACGGCACCTCTCGTGCCATGTCTGAGTAGTTCTTGTGCACAGCTGCAAATCTGTTTTCTTATTCTTTCACAGTCAAGTAAGTTCTGCAGTGACAAGAAAGAGGGTAATTTGGATTAAAAGTATATCTAGTTCAAGAGAAAATCTGGCAAATGGGGAGAAAAGAAATTATACAATCGAGAGCAATCAGAAAATTATTTTGATGGGTGGTTACCATCAGATTGCAATGTTTCTATATGGATCCACAGAGCTGGGTAGGAGCCCAGGTGCAATTTGAAATTTGTATAAAATCATCAGTCTGCATAAAAGGCAGCTTATGAATTACATGATTCTTTGTGCTATGCTGAAGAAGAAGAAGGACTGAATGGACCAGGTATTTTCTGTCACTGAATACAATGGGTCTCCAGCTCAGCCAGAGCTGTCAGATGAAATTATGCCATTTTTACTTAAAAGTCAGTGTGTCAGAATATGCTACTGGTTCCAGTTTCTAAAGCTAGGCTTCATTAGTTATATCAGTTACCTACCTTGAACAAGGTAACCCTTTAACCAGAGAAAACTCACCTCTGTATGGTAAAATGGGTTAATAAATCTCTCTCTGTCCACTGTGTTTGAGTAGGGCTGGTGCTTCCCCTCTGGCATGGTCTCTGCCCACAATTTTTCAATCGGGCACTGAGTTGCAACAATCCCACATCAGTCTCTTTTGGTCTCTAGTGAAGTCACCTTCTTCCTGTCATATCTGAAACTGGGATACAGATCTGCCTTCTAACATGCCCTGATCCTTTCTGGATTCTTCGAAATGTCACTGAGGCTACAGACAGAGTCTTGTTTCTCCTATCATCCCACCCTTCTTCTCCCTACATCCACCACTCATTTTCTGGGAAAATGAGATAACGGAATACCATGTGCTAAACCATGGCAAACATCATGAAGTCCCCTCTCACATGCTCAAATAAAATAGCCTTAATATAAACATTTGTGTATATGTGAGTTTTTTGTATTACACATTTAAGGAGAGGAAACCACAATTTCAAAACAGAAATTACTTTATAAAAATTGGTGACTATGAAAACAAATGGTGGTGCTACAGTGAGAAGGAAACTCAATACACAATCCAGCCCACATTGTTTGTGAAACTGTAAAGAGAGAAATCATGGTAAGTGAAACAGATTTCCATTTAACAGTAGCAGAACTGTAGCTGGATTACTACCATCCCTTCTTTCTGATATTCCTTTTTTAAAAAAAGTTGAAAATTTATGAAGCTGATAAACAACCACTCATGCAGATAAATGAAAACTTGGTAGAAGTCATTCCAGCACAAGACTCACGAGGGGTTCAGTCATCACTGGTGGGGTGCCTGGAACTTAGATGTCGGTATGTGGCTATCCCCCTAACAGGCCTTCAGCCTTTTTGAGATTCCTCAAACTGCATGTGTCTCAGCAAAGGCAGCCAACCCTCACCTAGGTGTCCAAGGTCCCTTCATTCTGATGAAGGCCACAATAAAAGCAAATAGAGAAGAGCTAAATCTAGACAAATTAAAGTGACAAATGATACAGGTTTTTTGTTTGTTTGTTTGTTTGTTTGGGGTTGTCATTTCAATGTCCCTCTTTGGGTAACAAATTAAAACAGTAAAGCTTGTGTAAGATTTCCTGTATTTGGTCACTTCAAATAAAGACTAGATTTTAGCAAACTAATTTTAGAATAATTTTACCTGGCTGCAGTTGTTACCTCAAACGTAGTGCTTTGGTTTTGAAAGCGGCATTTGTTAGACTGGTATAATTTTTTTCAAGAAAATAGTAAGAAAAAGAGAGACAGATTAGGTGGGAGAGGTGGGGGAGGAAACCAACTTTTTAATCTCTAATTGTTTGTGTTTCTCTACGTTAGGGTCCCAGTTCCTCAACTCAGAAATTTATTTAACTTTCACATGGAGGGATACAGGGAAGTAAGTCAGATTTCTTTTGATGGGAGAGAACAATACAGTGACAATATGGACAAGGAAGCCAATTCTAAGCTTTGAACTTATTTTATTTTTTCTCTCTCCTAAGTTTGTTTTGTGTATTTCTCACTTACATTCCATTACATTGACGTGGATGCTGCTCTTTATGATTCTTGGATAAGCTTTAGACCCCGGCAAAAGTGTTAAAAGGTTTGCATTTCCCACGTGCTCATCACTGCTTATCATTCCTGCTTCTGTCTTTTTCAAAAATTCTTGTTTTATTCACAGATGTGGAAAAGGATGGAGAGGAAACCGTTGCCACATAAGTGCTAAGCCTCTTCAGCCTCCAACTTCAACTCTCCTACAAAATGGTGGGTCTGTAAAAAGAAAGAAATGTCGTTCAATTCATTCTTTGAGTGTTTTGTTTTACTTATTTCTGTCTTTGCTCTAATTTTGCAGATATTTGGATTGGGTTTGGTATTGGTTTCTTGTTGATTAAAATTACAGCTGCTGCCTTGTATTATTTTCTTTCGAAGAAGAAAGTGCCAGAAACGTAAGTGAAACTTTTATTTTGTGTAAAGCAGACACAAATGTGGCACAAAGCAATGGCTAACTTCCCAGACTCATTGGTTTCAACTTTTAAATCTCCCTGCAGTCTGTTTGTCTTCATATGCAACACTAAGCAGAAAAACTAGCTTTGCAACAAAAGCTGACCTTAGTGGACCCCAGTCTGGAAACAATGAGGAATGGCCTGACTGCTTAGAATGTTTTGATTGTAACATTGTATGAGTATTCTTAAATTATAAAATTCAGAGTTCAGAGGTTTTTTGGGATATGCCTCACACTGACAATTCACTATTTCACAGATATATTTCCTAGCCCTTACTGTCATCCCTCCTGATAATCTCTACTTTTTCTCTCCTTCCTAATGTAAGATTTTTTTATTCCATTTCCTATTTTCCTCTTACACCTGTATTGCTTCTCTGCCCATCTCTTAACTTATTCTGCTAGATCCTTCTCTGTCGGCAAGTACCTACCACTGTCCCTTCCTCCCTTTCAGCAATTCCTGTTGTGCATTACCTTGTCCAATTTCATGTTGTTAGATTTTCCTCACCCTTCATTTCTTCTCCAGAATTCATCTTCAAAGCTGTCTCTTTTCCTTTAAACTTGTTCTCTGCTATAGACTTTTCTCTCTTTGGGGATGTTGTTATCTCCCAAACTATCCACTAAACCATGCAGACTCCTGTCCTGACATTATTGCTGCTGACATGTCTCCTGTCACTGCATGTTCCCCTGACAGGTAGAGCTGTCTATGGACACAGAAGCAAAGTGTTGAAACAGGAGCCTTTATTGGTTGTGCTACTGTTAATTGGCTACTGTTAATTGAGTGCATAGCTTCACCTGCTTTCTTTACATCTCCTTTCTCTTCTGTAAGTGGGAATAACATTTCCTTATCTGATTTTGTAGGGGCTTCAAGACTTAATTCATTCACATTAATGCAACCTGCTAAGGCACACATATTGAAAGACACCTCAGAAGTGCAAGATTAGTTGTATTGTAAGAGCTGTTAGATTTTTTTTTTTTTGTCATTTCAATTAGTATCTTTGGAAAAAAAATAATTTCTCAAAACATGTTTGATGGTGTTTTAATTAAAAAAAAATTGTTGTTTCTTATGCTACTTCTCCTGTGCTCTCAATGCTCCCTTTTACCTTTACCTTTCATAAATGTCTGCTTAAAGGTTACTGCACTGCCATTCATATCTCCTCTACCCACATATCTGCATTCAAAGAATATTTTTTCCTTTCTTGGAAAAGCTATATATGCTAAAAAAACACCCAGTCTTTTTTGTACCCTGTTGCAGTATGATGTCAAACATGCAAATGTTCTTTTAGATATTAAAACACCTACTGGGTGTTAAATCGCCTATGAGGTGTTAAAACAGGGATGAATGAGGATCTTCTTACTATGGCACTAAGAAAATATCACAGCCCTGCTATGAAGAGCATCAGAGCTGTGAAATAGAGGGTTAGACAAGCTTACACAACAAAGCTAATGCTGGTCTTGATTGTTTTCACTGGAATTCCCAAAAAGGTCAGTTATGCTGATGGAAATTTTTGTGATTACAAGTTTTGTCTATTATGCACCAAGATTGCCAAACCATTTTGCCCATGGTACAGAACAAAAATTTATAATTTTCATTGTTTTTAATCACAGTTGACTTAACATGTAAATTAAAATGCATTTTATAGGCATCTTGCTAAGAAATAATCTAGCTAATCAATGGCAATTTGATTGAAATTATGAAATTGTAAAGGCAATGAAATGTGAAACTTTGAATTTGAGAAGATAAGTTCATTCAGGCAGTTTGTTTCTCCTTCTTCAACTATCTAGTGTCTACCATGATTTGGTATACAAAAATCACAGCTGGAAACATAGTAGTGAATTAAGGCAAATTATTCTTTAAGTGCTTGATCAGTAGTCAGAACTGACTAGTCAAAATGCAGCCAATGTTACCGTACTGAAATTTGGATTTTTAAGATAAGCCTTTATAATAGGAAGGGAGTTGTGTTTGCATAAGTCTGTAAAATGCACAATGTGACAGCACCACACAGAGGCATGAGATTTTACTCCTCATTTTTTTCAAGGGATTTGATGAAAGAAAGGAATTTAACTGACACATAAATGATACTTTTCTGCAATTAATTTTCTCTTCAAAGGCCTGTGTCCGCTTTTAGCCCTCCTGGAACATATTGTTTTCTAAAAGTCATTAGGAATATAGTCACTCTAGGGAAGCTTTCACACACTTGAGGCCATATTTAATGCCTTTTGATAACTTCTTTCTCTAGCTCTTTTTAAACAATTTCCACTAGTATCTCCCTGCCTTACTGATATAGAACCACACATGCAGGTATCGGTAGATGGTTCTCCAGAGGCACATTAGTAATTGTAGGTGCTAGCTCCCAGGACATCTTAAAATGGAGTGCAGATCCATCTATGCCTCAATGGAAAGAGCACAGGAATGTGCACAGGAGCTAGAGAGGAAGTTTCAGAGTCCAACAGGACTAATTTTTTTCACCAGAAAGCCAGGTAGCAGGCAGTAGGTCCAGGCTGGGACCCCTTAGACAGCTGCTGGCTGAGAAGTTGTCAATAACAGGGGTAAGAACCTAAGAGTTATATTTGTCCCTCTTTTTTTTTTTTTTTCTATTAGAAAGACTAATAGTGTCTTAACTCTTCCTTTCAACTCAGAAAGGGTGTCCCACTTCCCTTTTGCTCTCTTCTTATCCTTCCTTTGCAAGAATTTAATTTCTGATCTGCAGGCTTTAAATGCTCCAGTGACTGAGTGGGATTTACTGGAAGTCATCATGTAAGTTTATTTCCTAATGGACAAAAGCAGACGGCTACATGGCTTGGCAACAGTGTACTTCATTACCATGATGGCATTCAGATATGCAAGCTACTTCCCAGTTCCCATCTGGGGGTATGTGAAACTTTTGTATAAAAACTCCAAACTGGGGAAGCTTACAAATCTCTCACATTCCTGTTTGCACTGCAGAGATGATTTCCCAGTCCAGAAAGGAAGGCTGCCAGTTACTCCACTCCATCAGTGGCATCTGTCCTTATTGAGCACATAGAAGCAAAGCTTCATTTTAGCTTCCATTTTATTGCAGATTCCTTCACATGCTTCATTTTACTTTAAAAAGTGAGAATATGAAAAGTAAGTGACTTTCTGCCCAGCCAAGCTATGCTTTTTAGCGTTTGCCTCCAAAGTCATTGACCCTGGATCCTTTCAGTTTGTTTGTTTCCTATTCTTGATCTGTGCCATCAGTTGCAAGGCTAATGTACCACAGCTATTATCAGTCCTGTCAATCTTAATGAGCACAGTACATTAAATTTTCCAAAGCATATCAATAATGTATTTTGCCACACAGGCAACAGAGTGAAAAAATGGAGGTGCTCTGAGAAAGTATTTTAAAATTATAGAAAATCAGGGGGGAAAAGGACCCACAGAAGCCATTTTTCATTCTGCCACATAACAGACTTAATGGTATCCCTCCTAAATTTGCGTGTAAAGACCTCTAGTAACATGAATTTTGTGGCATTCCTGGGCAATCTTGGTATCTTGGGTAGAAAGATGTTTACTATTAAAAAGTTATTTTCCAAATCCTTACATGTCTGTTTACAATTTAATATGGACAATAACAGATCATTCCCTTCCTCCCTGCAAAAAGCTTTTTCTGTTCTTGAAGACAATTGTTATGCTTCCTTACAGGCTGCTTTCTTCAGGCTAAACAAGCTCAGTGCTTTTTGCCTTTCTCCACAGTTAAGGTTTACTTATAATTACGATGATTCCCAGTTTCTGTTGCCAGACTTTATGTGATTAGACCTTACCCCTCTGGAGGTCTACTGTGGAGAAATGGGTAGTGTATTCCAGGCAAGGCTCTCCAAGTGGATCTGAAGGGCTTCCAGAGGTCATTGCTGGCTATGCCTCTGTTCCTATATCCCAAAGTGATAAACAGAATGACAGTATAATGACATTTATTGAATCATTTTCAGCTTGTGAACTGGAACAGAGACAGATACTGTTCTTGTAAAATGGGAGAAAAATGTGCAGATTTATGGAAAAAGAAAAGCAAAATTTGGAAGCATCACCCATGACTGTTGTTTGGGAGTTGGTGTATTAGTCTGATGTTGCTATCCAAATCCATTTTTTCTTCTGTAGTGTATTTTTGTTCTAAGGGATGATACCCAATATTATCATCAGAAGTCTTCGGTTTTTCTGAATTGTACATCTCATAACCACCACACATAGGAAGGATTGCACAGAAACAAGAAGTGACAAGCTGAAGTAGAGTAAATCTCAGTCTGTAGCCATCAAGATCACCAAGATGAAAGATGCAAAGGACTGATTTAAAAAATAAATAAATAAATTCAAGTTTCCTAAAGTGACTCAAAAAGTAAAAGGTGCAGACTTTGGAAACCAAGACAGCATATTAACAGTCTAATCAAATGTCCCAGTGACTTGTAGATGATTTTAGATGCAGCTTTTGGAAAGTCTTCTCTCCTTGTGTCATGCCTCCTGTTTCTTCTGTGGGATGTGCAAAATATAGCCTACTTCTGCAAACCTAAATTTAATTGAAAAAATTTTATAAATGCTTTGGAAATTGAGATCTTGAGGTTAGTTTTTGTTTAGAACCGAAGCTTTAGAACATCTATAAAGAATTCTTTAAAGGGATTATTTTAATTAGTAGCTTAATTGTAATTGAATCTTTGGTCCACTAGGATTTTGTCATTGTTGTTATGGTCCAGATGATAAACATTCTTCCAGTACTATATTTCCTACAAAATTGTGTCTTGTATAAAAGATTTGATTTTTCTTTGAAAGGTACATTAAAAAGTACAAAATTATCACCTATTGCATCCAAACAAATGAAATCTAGACCCTTTAATTTTCCATTAAAAAGCATTATGTTACTCAGCAGTAACATAACTGGCAGGTATTTTGTGGAGCATACAGCTTCTTCCTGTCTCTGTGAAGTTGTAGTGGAGAAACCTATGACAAGGAAGTAGTTTTTGCTGCCAATGAATACAGATGAGCTTAGCAAAGCTGTGACCCATGTTACCTCATCTCAAGATGATTAAACCTCTCCTTTCCTTTTGTGGTATTTCTGGTTATGTTAGAAAACCCAGTTCTCTCTGAACTGCCTTACCTACATCTTTTTTTTTTTTTTTTTTTCTTAAACTGTTCTGTGCTTGTCATTTTTAACCCTAGTTATTCCCTACTTGGTAGAGTCTTCTGAACTTACAATTTATGAGTTTTCCTCACAAGTGAGATCTATAAACATTTCCCATGGATCAATTATTCTGGACTGTAAGTTTTCAAGCAGTGAGTACAGTGGTAACTTGTATATAACTTTCTCCCCACCATGAGGGAGATGGGCATATTGCTCTTTACTGTAGCAACAAGCTATCATTTTCTATCAGGGCAATGTTTCACTTAGGTCAAATAACAGCAAGCATTGCAGGAATGAGTTTAACTCAAGACACTACAATACATTTAGTTAAAGTGTCCAATCCAGAAGTTTAAAATGAGGGTATAAACTGATGACCAGGTGGCAGTAGTCACCCCACTGACTAATACTGCACTGTTATGCCTTCCTCAGCAGTATCTATATTGGTGACAGAGTACAGTAGTGGACATACCATTGCTTTTCTCTAATCAGGGGAGCTTCATATTCTGATTAGCTAAAGGTCTACTGTGTTGTGTTTAATTCTAGAGATGTATGCACAACATGTAAAGTAATGAGAATATGTCATCTCAGTTCCCTGACACAGACTTCTTCAGCAAATCTTTCAATACTGTCTCTCCCAGTATCCTCCTGGACGAAACGTCCAGCACACAGCTGGATAAACACATCATGCAGTGGGTGAGCAATTGGCTCATGGGTCGAGCACAGATGGTAATAGTGAAGGGGGTAACATCAGACTGGTGACTTGGCACTAGTGAGGTTCCACAGGGTTCCATCTTAGGCCCTGTGCTCTTCAACATCTTCATAAATGACTTGGACATAGGACTGGAAGGGACACTAAGCAAGTTTGCAGACGACAAAAAACTGGGAGGAGCTGCTGACTCCCTTGAAGGCAGAGAGGCCGTGCAGGGAGACCCTGACAAATTATGAAGTTCAACAAGGGAAAGTGCCGGATTCTCCACCTGGGATGGGGCAATCCCGGATGTTCAGACAGACTGGGGAATGAGATGCTGGAAAGCAGTGCCACAAAAAAGGACCTGGGGGTTCTGGTCAACAGCAAGTTGAATATCAGTCAGCAGTGCCCTGGCAGCCAGGAGGGCCAACCATGACCTTGGGGGCATGAGGCAAAGCTTCACCAGCCAGTCAAGAGATTGTCCCGCTCTGCTCTGCACTGGTGCAGCCTCACCTTGAATATTGTGTGAAGTTTTGGTCACTGCAATATAAGAAAGATATTAAGCTGTTAGAGAGTGTCCAAAGGAGGGCAACGAAGATGCTGAAGGGCCTTGAGTGGAAGCTGTATGAGGAGTGGCTGAGGGCACTTGGTGTGTTCAGCCTGGAGAAGAGGAGACTGAGGGGAGACCTCACTGCAGTTACAACTTCCTTGTGAGGGGAAGAGGAGGGGCAGGCACTGATCTCTTCCCTGTGATGACCAGTGATAGGACGTGAGGGAATGGCCTGAGGTTGTGTCAGGGGAGGTTTAGGTCGGATATTAGAAAAAGGTTCTTCCCCCAGAGGGTGGTTGGGCACTGGAACAAACTCCCCAGGGAAGTGGTCACAATACCAAGCTTGACAAAGTTCAAGAAATATTTGGATGATACTTTCAGGCACATGGTGTGATTCTTGGTGAGTGATGGTCCTGGGTAGAGCCAGGAGTTGGACCCAATGATCCTTGTGGGTCCCTTCCAACTCAGCATATTCTCCGATTTTGTGATTCAGGCAGTTACTACCTCATCCAACTGACGGATAACAGCACTTGTGTAAACATGTGATTACATTTTTTCTTTATATTCTTTGAGATCTTTCAAGCCATTCCAAAATATTTCAGAATTGTTAAGGATGATTATTGGTATCCCTTAGAAAGGATCATTTGCTACATTCACAAATGGGGGTAGCCATACATGTGTTTGTATAAATACATTGATATATGTACATCTATGCACATACATATGTTGCATATATGTGTAGCATATAAGTTACATATAAGGTAGTACATTCAAGGTGACTTTGAAAGCCCTGTTTTGGCAAAAATGTTTCTAAGAACAGGAGAGAACTTAAGAAGGCTCACTCTCCACCTAAGTTTGGTGTGCATAAATTCAAGCACTGTCCACATTTTGGGCCATAAAATTCCCATTTTTCCTACAATTAGGTGACCAATACACATGCTCTTTCATGATTCAGATCTAAAGTGGAGAAACACCTGAAATCTACTGGGCAGCCTGAGCAAGACTCAATTTTCATGCTAGAGAAAACCTCACACACACAGCCAGGACCAATTTCAGCCCTAAACTCAGCAACCACAAACACGCTGTTTAAGAACTCAGACAGCACTCTTTTTGGTGCCCACAGTTTGGCACAGTGTCCTTCTGGTTAGTTATACTCCTAGAGGAGAAAGTTGGAGATCCATGTTCAGCATCCTCCTGCCCTCAGGACAGACCTAAGTACTCAACATGTTCTTGCCTGAACAAGCTGTATATAGGTCTTGCACAAATTGCTTAAGTTTCATGGGGGAGCGGGCATGAAAAAGAATCAGACCTGCCCCTGTCCTTACCATTTGCTACTGGCACAGTAAAGGAGGTTCCCGCTGAGAATTCTGTGACTTGGATTGCCTTTTGAAAGCATCTCCACTGACTGTAAGCAGAACTGATGTGCTTAATTCCATATCATGCGTTTAGGTCAGTTGGTCTGTGATGTCTAAATGAGACACAAAAATTAAGGCATTCAAATCTGGCCCTTTGGGCACTAGTTTAGAAGCAGAGCCAAACTTCTTGAAAACTTCTCATCTGAGTTTGCTTCTGGCCTCAGCTTTTGCTTTCATTTTAGAGTAAAAAATATGTTCTGTATACATTTTCTGAGCATTATTCAGGAGGATTAGGATGCAAATGTATACTTAGGATGCATATAAATAACCTAATATATTACAGTATAGCTTCACTAAACTAACTAAAAGATCATGATATCATGATTTATTACAGTTAAGATTAAGATCAAATGAAAATATCAACAGGTTCAAATATTCAGCTCTCCACATTGCAGGTAATCAAAATAAATTATGAGACTGGCATTAGAAGCAATTACTTTCTGACAGTCTTGTGAAAAATTTTATGGAGATGTGTCTGGTTTAGTGTAAATCCCAAACTTAGTTTCTTGTGCTGATTTAAATCCTAAGGTCAAGAAGCACAGTTGATGGAGGTGTGTCTCCTCTGTGGTTCTCGCTGAGGAACAGCTTCCCTTCCCAACACCTCCATCAACTGTGCTTCTGTGACTACTCTTTTCCCCTCAGTAACCCAGAGCCTGTCTATCAGCTTCTAGGAAGACACTGCTTCAACCACCTGTAGGAGCAGCTTTGGAATAGAAGGACTTTTTAATACAAGAACATCCATTTCTCCATCACTGAGATTGATGGGAAGCTTTAGGAAAATTTTTGTCTTAGAATACTGTGCAGACACAGCTTTCTATGTACACATAGGTTTGCATATGCTCTTATTCTTAAAAACTGTGGAAAAAAACCAACAAAAACTAAAAGCATCTCTTCAAAAGCAAAGATTAGCTTCAGCTTCATTCTTCAGTAATTTTAACTAATACATCAGTTGTTTTTTTAGATAGTCTTGGAACACTTTTGATGATTCTGGACCTCTCACTACAAGAAAGACATTGAGGTGCTGGAGTGAGTCCAGAGAATAGGGCAACGAAGCTGGTGAAGGGTCTGTAGCTTAAGTCCTGTGAGGAATGGCTGAGGGAGCTGGGGCTCTTTAGCTTGTAGAAAAGGAGGCTGAGGAGAGACCTTACCACTCTCTACAATTACCTGAAAGGAGGGTGGAAACATGGTGGGGGTCAGTCTCTTCTCCCAGGCAACTAGTGACAGGACAAGAGGACACAACTTCAAGCTGTGCCAGGGAAGGTTCAGGTTGGGCATCAGGAAGAATTTCTTCACAGAAAGGGTTATTAAGCATTGGAATGGACTGACCATGGAGTGGTGGAGTCACCATCCCTGGAGGTAGAAAGGTCTGGACATAGGGCCATGGTCAAATTGACAAGGTGGAGATCGGTCAAAGGTTAGACTTGGTGATTTTAGAGGCCTTTTCCAACCTAAATGATTCCGTGATTTCAAGAATTGTGGAATATCAGCAATTAGTCATCTACAAGGGGAAAAAAATTTAGGTGTAGGCTGAAAGCTCCACCCCCATTCTGCTTTTGAAGAATTATTGGGATTAACTGCACAGGTTATAAGTGCTTCCAAAGAAAATGGAATATGTGAAGACCTTTATCAGGAAAGCATATCTTTAAACTTCTAGAGGAGGTAATGGACATGAGACCCATAACTAGCAAAATTTGTCTTATTCATGTTATAAATTGTTTAAGGCATTGTGTTAATTCATGATGCCTTTGCATTTCAATACCTTCAGTGATTCTTTATTTCTGGCTTTTCAGCATAAGGTATGGGTAGCTTCTATAGATTTAAAACTAATACTGATGATTTTGACCCAGAATGCAAGTTCTTTCCTAATTAATTTCAAAAGCAGAGTTCTTATAAGAATTATATAACTAATGTTTTTTGAACTTGGATCCTAAGACCATGTTGATTAATGAATTTTTTGTGTGATAGTTGCAAAACACAGAAGGAATGTGATCTTTTAAGGTAAAATCATGTTTTGTTTAATATATAGCACTGTACCTGCATTTTATGAATACTTAATAGCTCTATGCATATCCAAAAGCAGCAACATTTTAAGCAGCTGCAAATGCAAAATTATTATTTTAACGTAGACAATATTTATACAGAATATTGGTTTAATTTCATTAATTTCAGTAGAGCTCAGTCGGAAATATATTTAGCCATGTATTATTTTTCACTCAAGTCTTTTCAACTGTTCAGTTCTTTGACAACCTAATGTTTTTTTTTCCTTTTTCTTTGCTTGACTTTTCAAGGAAAGTACAAGAAACTGCAAATGTTTCATTTGCCAATCCATTGTACAAAGACCTTAGTTCATCTGAGAAAGTAAAGGTAAGTAGCAATAACTGCTTCTATACATTCAGAAGAGTGTGAGTTTGTAGTCCTCAAATAGTTTTCCATTGAAACAAACAGCGTAATACCTCACTGATTGTGATTTAATAAAAGAAGTGAGAATTAAAAATTGACGCAGCTCTCACTGCATTTTCAAAATGTAGGAAGATTTGCAATCAGCTCAGTTTTGAAAACATCTCAATATTTATAACTTTTATGACTGCGGGCTGTTGATTCAGAAAATAAAAAAAAGCTTTGGATGAAATATTTAGCCACACATAGATAAGAAAAAGCTCACTGGGAGTTGTCTCCTTTTGCTTTGGAAAAAATAAACAAACAAACAAATAAATAACAAAAAAAATCCCCACCCAACAAGAGAAACACACCACCAACAATAAAACCACAAAATGCATGATTCAGTATCCAAGCTGCTTTTACACACTCACTATAATAAAACAGTTTATGATACTTCCCAGTACCTTAAATGTGCATCACACATTTCCCATCACTGTAAATTTCATGTTGACACTAAACAAACACTTGGTCACACATTTCCCTAATATATTTTGTTGATCATAATTAAGAGACTGCTAGAGTAACAAAGAAGTTTTTAAATAAAATACATATCTAAAACTGAACATATTGCAGCAAAAGATTTCAAGGCAAGATTAAATTATCAAATTACAATACCTAAAATTTTATGGGTTTACATTTAACAAGAGAAATATGATTCACTTAAAATGCAGATATCTGCAATAATTTTGTTTATGATTAAAAATAAAACAGAAAAAGCATCCTGGAGTAAAAAGCAGAAAAAACCCCCCTATTTAAAATATCCTTCCTGCTCTCATTTTGATACTACTCCTGTTAGCATTGAAAGAACTACGCTTGGTTCAAAATAGAAAATAAAACTTCCTAGTCCTTCACACAGTCAATAATATAAGATTCCACTGTGGCTTTGAATAGGATTAACTATGACATGCCATTTACTTTCTATAAAAGGGTCCTTACACCTGATTTTAGACATTAGATCAAATGAATTCACTTACAGGTTGGAGTTTGTGAGAGCTCCAAGTTGGAAACATTCCCATCACAATCATGTCCAATTTATCAGGACATTTTTATTTTCGTTAAAATAGATTCCTGACAGGCTACATTTACTAGCAAGTTGAAAAACAGAAGCACAGCATGAGGAGAGACATTTTCAAGGAAGACAGCCCCAGGCATTGTGATTGAAGTCCCGTTCTGTAACAGATTTTCCTCCGTTTTCTTTAGGACTGGAAAAATACATGTTTACACTAATTTTTCCTTTTGAAAAGAATACAGGAGTTATGAATTTTCTCCAAATCTGATGAGACTTAAATCCAACTTAAACCAGTCAAAAAATATGACAAAACCAGTCAAAAGATATGACAAAGCATGAGCAAAAGCTCTTCTCTCCAGCTGAATACCCACTAGTTATTGTGGGAGTCTCTAAGCTTCATAAAGAAAGAACAATTCTCCTGGACCTTTCTGAACACCAAAACCATGTGGGGCTTAGCACTGCCACACTCTTGCCTATAGTATTGCCTCATAATTTTGAATCTGAAGAATGTGTTATTCAGGCAGCGTCATGGAAAAATATTTTCAGAATATTATTTGCAGCTCACTAAAAATATTCTGAAGCAGGTTTTTTTTTTTTCTTTTTATAGTCTCCTGGGTATGCCACCTCACCTGCTGTTCAAATCAGTGTTTCTCCATGGCATGAGGTATGTAATAACACTTTTCTAGGGCGTGTATTGGGCTAGTAAACGAAATTCATCTGCAGAGAAAAGGGAAAAATGTCACTTAAAGTCAATCGTGTATTGATATTCATAATGTTAGCAACTCTGGAAATCTGAGAAAGATGACCAGAGTTGATGATAATAACAATTTTATTAATGTTGCTTATCACAGCTCCTGTTACACCATACAGTAGTTCAACATGTTCCAGTAGAGGCAGATGCTAAACAAAATTTTTAAAACTACTGAAATCCTTACCCAAAGGGATCATATTACCTCTTTTCTCATCCATTCCTCATTCAAGAATATTAGAACCAGTTATTTAAATTACAATACCATTTACCAAAATTAGTGACCCACTGCAACCTACACTATTGTACACAGATTCTCCTAAAATAATACTATATGTCTATGAGAGCGAGGGCTCTGGACACAGGAAAAAAAGGTGGAAACAGATCCAGAAAAAGGTTAAATTACTTGATCAGGTATTTGTGGCAGACAATTTTTTCAGTGGAGCTATGCTAATTTTTATCAACTGAAAGTCTAGTCTAAAAAGTTTAGAGATTTTATAGTTTTCTTTGAACTTATCATCATATGTTACTTCTATCATGAATCTACAGCCATTCTTATGTGCATTTTAACAAATGAATTTAATTACTTGGATTTTAAATTTCATTCTTTTTTATTTTAGTATCTGTTTAATGAAGAGGTGAATGCTACTTCTTTTCCAAATCCTCTCTATGGTGTAGCATCAGAAGACATGGAGAAATTGTGTAGTTCCTTGAAAACATAAACCAGGATCAATATTGATTGTAACTCTTTGCCTGAAGATTTTTTTCTAAAATTTGGAAGTATGTCATGATACTGCAGTGTTTGCAATATGAATGAATAACCCTTCACAGAATAACTCTTTTATTAAAATAATTATGTTCAGAAAATAACTTTATATTAAAAATGGAATCCATACATAAGTAAAACATAATTACATATAGTCTTCTGTCATTTCTGTTGGTGGAGAAAGAGATTGATAATTATAACTATGAATTCATTTTACATTTGTGAATTTTAAATTCTGGTATGTTAATAAAATGTTTAATCAAATCCAGATTCTTGAGGTTTGGGAATCATAATTTTATGTCTGTTATTTGAGGAATGATGACTTAAATATTTCTGTAATTTTACATTATAAAGGGATTTTAACTGACTCTTTTAGTGTTCCAAGAAGTAGAAGCAAAAGAAAAGTCTTTATATAATTAGAAACATATCAAGCTAAATCACCAGTGGTCATGATTCATGAATTTGCATATCAGCTCATCATGTGACTCATCAGTGTGACATACCAGTACATACATTTAAAAAAAAAAAATATGTTTATTATTAACCTTGATAACTATATCTGACCAAATTTCCCTCTGATCAGCTCTGCAGTTCTTACCACAGTGCTACTGATAAATTTAGTTTGGTGGTTGACAGAGGGTGGAAACTAGCATGTTTAGGGAACCATATTCCTGCCGAATAGGTTGGCCTCCCACACAGCTGAAACTTATGTCGGCCCGAGCCTGCATGAGAAAGATACTGGGAAGGAATTCTGGATTGCCTCGTGATTTTGATTGTCATCCTCTGTGGTACCAGGCGTATCTTGTAACATGTTTACACTTTAAATAACCTGACAATTTGTCATCTTCTATAATGCCCACTTGCATTATAAGATCATAATTTTTAGCTTGAAGGCTTAAGTGTTCCTGCTGTGCTTGTGTTTTCTTCCCTTACTATATTTCTAACAGCGTGCTGAATTTTAAACCCATTGGCATGTTTCAAAGTTAGTAAACTCCTACAAATTTCATAAAAACAGACATCTGCACAGTAGATGGTATTTCTTCATTCAGGGAAAGCTGAATTGCTTGACATTTATTAGACTTTTGAAACTCCAGATAGAAAAGTACATTAAAGCCTGGCTTCATTCCATCATGCATGGGATTTACCGGTTTGGGTTTGTTTCAGTTTTCTTTCACTTTTTCTTCACAACATAACCATAGTCTATATCTTTCTATATATCTATATACCTTTGTCTTGGGGCCACAAAACTACCTCTATACTTTTTCTTAGTCTGACTGACACGTTGTTTCACAGGTAGCAGAAGTAACAAAGCATGATGTTTGCCCATCATTCTCTTGTACCTTTCTAGCATTATGCTCGTAAGTACGTCTCTGCTGCATTATAAAACCTTCTGTTTCACTTTCCCCATCTTCTGTAAACCACTGTAGTATCCTCAGTTCTTCCCAAAAACTTTGCCTCTGGAGCTTGTTTCCTTAATGTGTTCTAACTACAAACTGAAAAAGAAGCATCGATCACCGTAGGCCCAGAGGTACCTGTGTGCTGATCAGCAGCTGCACGTGTGGCTGCCTGACTGGCAGCACAGGTGACAAACTCTCGCTGCAACTGCTCCTTCTCTGCATCCTGAATTTGTACAGCTGTCACCTGCCCCACTGCTGCTTTAATGAAGCCACTCAGAGCTTCATGTCTTTTCTACACACACCTGTCCTAATGCCAAGTTTAATTGAAAGTTACCAAATGTTATTCATTAAGGGTTTAAATAAGGAACTGTGGCAAGAGCTGTGTGCTTTCTTTCTCACATGCTATTTTCTTTCTGAAACAGAAACATAGAATTTTCTTGCTGTACTTGTACCAGTTAAGACACAGAGAATACACTTGGTCCAGCAAAGTGCCAAATACCACCAGCTCCTGAACTCTGGAATTTTGATAAATCCCTGTGAGATAATTGATCTCCGTGTTATAAACGGCCATTGAACGTTCCTACAAGGTCAAGCCTATGTACTCAAATTCTCATTTATTCTGCAACAGACTAGCACTGCCTGCAGAATTTCATTAAAAACTAAAATGCCGGTTATGCTATAGTTCTTAAATCTTCATTCATTGTGTCACACTATTTATATCTGTAAAAATATACAATAATGAAAAGGATAAGACCAATAATGGCAGAACTTTATCACATTCTCCCTTATGAAACAAAACATATTTATGTTACTAACAATAGTACTTGTATTTCAATATCCCAAATAAAAGCAAAGAATTATTGAAAAAGAACTCAAATAACATCATATTTCTCATCAGTAATTATCTCCTAAGAGAGAACTGTGACTCTTCTGCACTGTAGCTGAAGCAAGGTAGGCTTTTAACCAAGATAATTTTCCATTTTTATAACTGACAGAATGTTTATAAAGAAAGTGTTAAAATTCAGACTTTTAAACTTCCTGAACTTCAATATTTTTTTATTATTCTTATTTCATCAAGAACAAAAGACCTAATTATATTCACTCTTTGGTTATTGTCTCATCAGACTGTGCTGGTAAACGAGCAGGAGAAAGGTAAACGAGCAGGAGAAATGAATCCAACTCAAAAGAGATTAAAAGTCAGAATTACAATTTAATAAAAATAATACAATAAATACAATTATACAAACGAACAAGTGGTTTTAACCCACAAAACCCCAGATGTATAACCTGGCACCCTGGGGCATGAGCAGAATGATGTTCATTGACCCCCCGCGGTCCTTCTGAGTCTAAAAGTAAAAGGAGGGGAAAAACCTGTTGGTGCGAGCGATGGTCACAGTCTGGTCGAGAGAGGCGGTTGCAGTCTGCTCGAGGTTCTGGTCCTCCTCTAGATCCCAAGAGTGGTACTGGAAGTCCCAAGACCCCAAGATTATATTCCCTCAGGTCCAGGCAGGAATGCCCAGTACCTCCCCCAGGGCGGGGAGTTCCACAGTGGGTGATTGCGAGTTGCGGGTGTGAGGACAGGAACATCCTTCTATCTCACAGGCCTCTTAACAGCCAGCTGAGCCTGAGGGGTCAGGTGTGCACTGGGCAGCTGCTACAAATGATCTGTTGTTAACAGTTTCTGGGAAATGATATAGAGGGTGTAGAATACACAGTTTGGATTATACCCACACAGTGATGAACTGGTCCCCGCTGTTCTAACTAGGACACAGACTAAAAGTCCCAGAGTTAAATGTTTAAGACAAAAAATATAGTTTTTATTTAATTTTCTGAAACTTTTCAGTGCTTTGAACCAAATTCATATAATTCATATTTTTCATTTATCCTTACCACAATTTCCATTTCAAAATCTAAAGAACAAATATACATGAAATACACAGGATATTAATATACAGGAAAATAATATTGTTAAAGCTTTATACATAGGTTTCTTACTTCTTCCAGTTAATAATAGCTCTTGACTAAATACCCTCTGTAAGCTTATGCTGCTATTGTAATAAATTCTAAGTAATAAAAACAAATTGTTTCCAAGTGACCTGTTTTCTGGGAATAAATTAGAAGATGGATACTGTATACAAATGATGAATACTGTACTTGAGGTAGTTAATATACATTTGTACATTAATGATCCAAGGTAACAGCAGAAATAAATTACAAGACAAAACCTTTAAGAGAACCTAATACCACTTTCAGTGTGGTCATTATGCTCTTCTCAGAGTTGTTTTGCTCCCACAGTCTCACAATCACAAAGAATACAACCAAGCAAGTCTCTTGGTTTTGGCTAATCTTCATTTCAGTACAAGACATATTTATGGTACATATCAGCAATCCTTTCACACACAGATCTAGTCTTAGAAAGAGTCACTGTATTTGCAGCTTGTTCCAATATTTGCCTTGACATCTGCCACTGATACTACTCCACAATTTTTTTGGAAGAGGTGTTGAAAGGCAGGGAGATCTTATCTTCTGTATACAAAACTTTAAGTACAACATGTGGCCATGTACCCTCCCCTTGGCAATGCTGAGGGGCTCAGGCCTTGCTCAGAGCTACCCTTTGGGCTCAGTGGTTGCAATGTTATCTCTGTACCAATGTTTCATACTGTTACTCCAGGTCTCCATGTTTTTCTGCATCTGCTGGTCATTACAATGGAGTTGTCCACAGATTTAGTCCAGGTGTTTGCTGATGAGACTTTCACTCATCCTTTTCTCTGTTCCAACAGCAATAGTCTGATGAATATGAAGGTCATAAAATTGATCAATCACATCATCTAATTTTGAAGTTATTCTGTTTTTGAGCTAGTGGATGGGTTAGGTGGCATCCAGAAGTCCTTTTTGGCCTAAATGTTCTTGTAGTTCTATGATTCCATGGTGTTGGTGGCACCCAGTTCCTCCTTGACATCATTGTCCTAATTAAGTTCTGCCTCCAGCTTGTGCCATACATATGTCTGCTGAGATAATTCTGAAGCCAAAGGTAATCTCCCCCCCCCTTACAGTTCCTTCATTATTTGCTCAGCTATGGCTGAGGCCTCAGGCACAACTTTTGACTTTTTCATTACCTGTTTCTGTATCTGACATAGCTGGAGATAGGCTCTTGGATTACTTAGAGTTTTGATCTGATCTACTGCATCTTAATCAGACATGCTGCCCTATATAAACACTGGAACCACCTAAAAAATGCCCACTTTTTGTAACCATCAAGTTGGCAGCAGCTAAATTAATCTTGTCCTCAGGTAGATGCCTACCCTAGAATGCAGTAAACGGAATTCTAGCATCTCCTAATTCTTTCTGTTGACTGTAAAGACAGTCTAGGCATTATGTCTGCAACAGGAACGTCCAGATTTAACAACCTGATTCCCATTCTTATTGTTTTAATCAACTCCAAATTTCATTACTGTATGTATGTGATATGAAGTTTCTCATTGGATAATCTTCCTTACAAGTGTACATATAAATGCTCTCTTATACACAGAAAGTTTCCAGACCTCTCTCTGTTTGTATGAATTAGACAGAAAGAGCTTAATATGTACATTGAACTTGCAGTAATGCATCTGTCAAAAACTGGCATCTTCTGTCTTTCATTTTCAGTTTCTGTGTGGGAAGAGAGGGAGAAGGTAGGGAGAGAATTCAGATATAAGTTAAGAAAAATGGAAGTTCATAAGCACCTAAGTAGAAAAATCTATTGTGGTCTGTATTGCTCTATGTAGATTACAACATGTGAGAACTCAGGCATCTGACATGGTACAGTATTCTCTGCTAAGTACTTAAAGACTGTCATTTATTTTCCAAGGTACCAGTCTGTTACTAAGACTTGTGAATAGGAAATTATTCTCTACCGTGTGAGGTTGAAGTACAGAGTGCAACAAAGGAGGGAAACAAAATACTAAGAACACACACAGTAACAACATTCCAAACTGATCCTAGACTGTTACCACTTCACTGACTGTAGCTTTTATATTGTAGTCCCTTTGTATTTGAAAGCAGGTATGCAGCTGACCAGAAGGGTGGCCTGAATGTGCATGTTCCTGCAGCAGTCATCCACAGATCTTCAAAAATGCCAGGGAAGCTAATATTCATGTCTGGATTTTAATTCAGCATCTGTAGCTATAATCATTCTTAGGGACATATTTCATGCTAAAAAAAAAAAAAAAAAAAAGGCTCAAAAAGAAAAGGTGCATTTTTCTACAGGATATTTAATATGTAATAACTAAGACATGGTAAACTTGAAGCATATTAGTCTTGGTGGGTTTGCATTTCACTTGTATTACAATACTCAATGTGAATCTCAAAGGCAGGTGGGAGGAACAGATCAAAACATAACTGAAGACACACCAGAAATTTACAGCATGTTTACTGTTTTATAATAAGCCACAATTTTGCCCTTATCTTAATAGGACCAAAGAGTAACGTAGGGATCAGCCTAGAAGAGAACACAGTAACATAAAGCTTGACTTGAGTGTTCAGGTGGTGAAAACGGGGTGTCGTAGCTAAACTAGAGTAGCTTGTGATGTGACAATGAATTTTTTGCAGTCCACTGGCCCCTCATGGACCACAAGCTAAAATATGTCTCTCAGTGTTGGTTCCAACTACTAGAAGGAATTTTCCATTCTGATAGTTCAATGAATTTTTAAATGTTGTCTTTTCCTTTTACCGTTTCTTGATAATAGGAGTTAACTTTTATTTATGAACAATGCCAAATGATTACGCTTTGGAGAAGAGCTGGTCAAGTTCAGGGAAATGTTTAGGCGACAGGATAAGCCAGGAAAAGTTATCAGCTGTAGGGGAGGGTGGATATTACACTTTTCTAATGAAAATGTGAGTCTCTGAAGCAAGTCAGCAAGGCATGCTCAACTGGGTTAAATGGGTTTAACAGGGAGAAATGAGCACAAATTATTCATGGGAATTCTTTAATCTTCTGTGTAATTATGTTATCATTCCCAGAACAAAGACTTTGGTTGCTCATAACAGAAGGAAAAAGTCAGTTCACACTCAGCACAATGATTAGCATACACCTATGGAAAACAAAACCCTCCTGATAATCTAGCGCTTTAATTTTTTCTGCATATTTTGAAAGTTTGGGAGGCTAAGACAAACTAATTTAAAGATAATTATAAGTAACTCCTTTTTTTTCTCAAAAGAGAGCTGTTTTCATTTTGTTCTTCATCTTAGCCTTTAATTTTGAGTACTACATCTTCTAGTGACTAATTTTTATTTTTTTCAACCACTTTATTAAGTCTTAGGTCATAAAACCAGTATCATTCTGTGACAAGTATTTTACAATACGTAAGGCATGCCAATTTATAAAGCTTTCATCAATGTTAATATGGTTTTGATATCGAAGAATACATTTGACTGGGTACCAACATATAATTATGTTAGAAACATGCTATGCCAAGGGCATTAATATTAGTAATCTATCTGGTATTCACATGGACATGTTAGCCAGCAGTGTACATTAATAAACATGACATTACAATTAGTCTCCACTGGAACTGTGTGTTACACTTACTTTAGTAGTTAAAGTATTCAAAGGGATTCATGTGAAGTGTTGTCATGGAATTAATAATGATTTGATTTGCATCTTTTTGCAAAAAGGGTTTGTATCCATCGTAACATAATTAATCATGTAATAAATTGAAGACATAAGTAAAACTCTCAGGGTTTTATGCTGCCTTGAGCTTCTATGCAAAATTGCTACTAATACAAAGCAAATCAAAAGGATAAAGGAAGATACTGCTAGGAATATATTACTAGATATATATTTCTATACCAATTTAGAATAACCAGAAGATAGAAGGGATTAAATTAGTCTGCAATTTCTCTGTGGCTGTCTCAGCCTGCAGGAGGTTTCCCTGGACATCCGTGAGAAAATACAATGGCCAAAGGATCCTTAGGTTCAAAAGTTCTGGCAACTCATGTAACTTCCTTTGTATATGCTAACTAATCAAGGCAATTTCTGCATTTTAGCAACACTATAAATGCTACTTTCAATGACTCGAAATCTGCATAATTTACTCACTTTGTGAGCTTTCTATCGAACATCATTTCTCACAGGTAAAGATTTGAAATGTATCAGCATTTACATTTGGATTTAGTCTCATTTTATTTTCCTGTCTGTATGACTTGTGTTTCACTTTTCTACTAAGAAGTAGGTGCAAGAAAAATCCTCTTCAGTTCAAATTCAACAAAAATGTCTTCAATTATGTATGGGGTACAATGGTGGAAGGCAAGGGAGGGAATCAATGACAGCAAATATTCAACATACTATGTATCTAGGAATAAAAATATTCTTATATTTCTATGCAGTTAGTGTAATCCATTTCCTACTTTAGTATAAAAATCAAAGAGTAAGCTAACATGCTCCTTCTCCAAGTTCACTGAAAATTAACTAAGGTATTTAACTGGAAAAAAAAAAAATCAATGAAAAGTTTTGGTTTTCAATAGTAGTGGCAATTCTTGAAAAAATCTCCAACAGAACGTTGTTGCACAAAATGTTACCTATAAGTAGAGACATGTGGGCTCACTCCTTATATTTAGCTTGTCATCCTCCTATAAATAACAATTAAACTCACCACCTCATGCATTCCTTCGAAGATCTCTGAAAATGGAACTGAAATGTAGGTGGTACCCAGTGCATACCATACACGATCTCAGATTGTTGTACCATTTTTTATCTCAAAATGAAAAGATAATTGTGGAACCACAGAATGGTTTGGGTAGGAAGGCACCTTTAAAGGTCATCTAGTCCATCTGCCATGCAAGGATCAGGTACGTCTTCAACTAGATCATGTTGTCCAGAGCTCTGTCCGACTTGGCCTTAAATGTTCCAGGGCTGGGGTATCGACTATCCCTCTGGACAACCTGGACCAGTGTTTTACCACCTTAATCTTAAAAAATTTCTTCCCTATGTCCAATCTAAATCTATCCTCTTTTAGTTTAAAACCATTACCCCATCTTTCTTATAGGCCTCTTTATGTACTAAACGGTTCAATAAGGTCTCCGCAGAGCCTTCTCTTCTCCAGGCTGAACAAACCACAACTCCCTCAGCTTTTCTCATAGGAGAGATGTTACATCCCTCTGATCATTTCTGTGGCCTCCATCTGGACCCACTCCAGCAAGCTCATGTCTTTCATGTGCTGAGCACTCTGCAAATATGATTATTTACAGAGTCCTACAAGAGAAAATTTAAAATCTTTCAATGCACAGATAGCACAGATAGCTTTGATTCCTTTTACCATGGAACTGATTAATCAAGCTGCACATATTTGCTATTTAAAACTAAGCTGAGACTACATGTTATTCTTTAACCTGACACAAATTAATCGTACATCTGTATACAAACACACGTTAGCTGCCATGAGGAAAGACAAGCAAAGCATGTATATCTCTAGACCTCTGCATCTTCAGAGAACTGTCTACGCTTTTGAATGGACTTTTCTTTTCCTGTGCCAAAGGGCTGTTTATTTCAACTTTCAATCTTTCATCTTTTTCAGCTTTTCAATCTTTATGTCTGCCTTTTTATCCTCTTCTTTCTATCTTCTCTCACTGATCATTCAGCCCTTCACTTACCCTCTTTTCTACATGAAAAGGAAATGGATTTTTGATGAAATGGGTGATTTGTTTCAATCATGCTTGTTAAGTTATACTTATCCTCTATACTGTCTCTAACTTATATATTGGATTGCAAAATCCTCACGGCTTCCTTGGTCCTCGGGCACTACTACATTGATTATCATGAATAATGTCACCTGATTTTCAAGAGTTTACATTGCCTATAAATCTTACTGAAGTCAAAGGGAACTGCAGTCCTGGGACCTCAAGAAATTCCAGACACAGCATATCTTATTTAATAGCCAAAATTTGGATTTAAACTCTTAACTTTTGGCACCTTCATTTCAATGTTTTAAATAATCATTTATAATTTCTTTATCTTTGTTTCATTTCTCACTGAACAGACTTGTATCATTAGATCAAACAATTTTCAGGCAGTTCAAAATCATGGTGTAGGAACTGTACCTGAAACACATCATCACAGATATTTGAAGCATTACTGTTCTCCTGTGCTACCTTGAGCAATAAGTGCCTGCCTGTTGTTTGTGTGAATATACCCCTGGGAAGAAAGGCAAGGCACATGGTGGAGAGGAATAGTTCATTACAGACAAGTAATTCTCCTCCATCTGACACACAACATAGCAACCATATAACAATAAGATAGACAAGTTTGTTGTTGATTTTTTTTTGTTTCAATATGAATCCGTAATATGAGAAATACACTTATTTTTCCCTCTTACATAACACGGTTCTGGAGCTCACCTATCACTTTGATATCTACTAGTTACCTTAGCATTTTGCACTGCCACAGAGGCTGCCCCAGTTGCCTGTAAACCAGCCATGCTTAGTTAACAGGATTAGATATAATTTTTAATTCATCTACTCAGAGAAAATCTTAGGCTTCAGTGTTACCTTGACGAAGTTCAAAGACTTTGAGACCCATTAAAAGACTCTTGGTAGCACCGGCAGTACGGCATCTCGTAAAACATGGGGAGAAAGCAACAAGTGACCCTGACACTAACTGAGTAGGTTAGAGTATGGTGCTAACAATGCGAGAGTTGTGGGTTCAATCACTGTACAGGCCTGTGGTGGGTCTGGCTGAGCAGGAATTTATTTCCCCATAGTAGCCCTCACAGTGCCATGCTCTGCATTGGTGGCTAGAGGAGTGTTGATAACACAACCCATGTTTTGGCTACTGCTGAGCACAGCACTGTAACATTCCTTCTTCAATCGAGGGAGAGATCCTGGGAGGGGACAAAAGTAGGCCAGCTGACCCACACTGTCCAAGGGGATATTCCACACCGTATGATATCAGCCCAGATATAAAAGCTAAGGCATGGAGCAGGAGGGAGGGGTATTCGTTGTCTAGTGGCTGCCTGCGGAGAGGCCGTCGCACGTGCCGGAGCTCTGTTTCTCGGGGGAGGCCGACTGGCACTGCTCATGGGAAGTAGAGAATAAACTGTGCTATCTTTCACTTCTGCAAGTGCAAGCTTTTTTTTTTTTTGCTTTAAATAAACTGCCTTCTCCCAACCCACGAGTTGTTGGGGTTTTTTCCCACCTTACTCTCTCCCCTGTCCCGCTGGGAAGAGGAGTGATGGAGCGGCTGGGTGGGCACCCGGCATCCAGACGAGGTCAACCCACCACAAGGCCATTCACTTTAGAGTTGAGAGTCCCTTCCAAACTCTATTTATTCTGTGTGGTCTGTGATTCTGCATGGAAATCTGGAGAATGCTGCAAAACTACAGTTCTGGAAGCTGGATGCATGTTTGGTGCACAGCTACCACAATCATTGACTAAAGACCTTTTGTTTGTCCAACTGCAAGAACCTAACAGAGCAAAGAATTTGCAATTCTGAATAATTTTCACAAACATGTTAATAACTTACCAATATGGCTTATGAAACTGGTATCTCCTTCAGAACAACAAAATATATAGCATTTTGTCTGGTTTGTTTGTTGGTTTGTTTGTTTGTTTTTAACTGAAATACTCCATGTACCCTGCCTGAAATGGTATACTTGTTAGCAGATTCTTCTTTCCTTAATGAAACAGGTTTTATTCACATGGAGGAAAATGACAAGTATCTCTGTATTTTGTGGTTCACTCTATCAGAAATGTCCCAATTCACTCTTTTTTGGGGGTACACCCCAAATAGGGATGCCATTAGAGAAACTCAGGTGACTTTGTGGAGGAATGTAGGCTGTAAAATAAAAGATTAATTGGTTTCTTTCTTGCTTTTGGGAGAGACATGGTTCGCAGACACGGGAATGGGGACAGAAGGTTTTGGATTTGGGTTAAATCTAATAAAATGGCCTAATCTGTTTGAAACTATGCCCAAAGGACCATAAATGTTCCAGAGATCTACAACACCATACTACGTAAAAATTTGCTTAATGAATGCTTTAAGTAGTGAATTAGAATTCCTCAAGAAACATTCAAGAAAAGAAAAGAGATAGCCCACTTAGGAGAAATTCTTTTTTGTTTTACCTTTCTTCTCTATGTAGCTTCAATTTTCCTGACACCTTCTGACCTTAACAATGTGTGACTAATAAATGCATGTTGGTATGTCTACTTTATATTATGAAATTATTGACTACAGAGTTGAACTGCACCACAAAAGTACTTCATGCCACTTTCCCATTTATATTATGTTAAAAAAGGAAATATCTTAAGGAGGACCTAAGAACAGACTTACAGGAGGAGCCTGTATAAACAGAAGATATTTTGTCCTTCTCTGACACCCACATGACACATTCAATACACTGCCAGAAAAATAAATCACACAGACAGCCTTTTCTAGATAACAAAGAAGTATTACTCTTCTCTTAAAGCTGTACATTTTTTTGGTGATAGCACTTGTTGCTTTATGCAGCAGTCAACGGAACCCTGTATCAAAATAGATTATTGTGTAAGCAGAAAGCAAAAGTGCAAGTTTTCAATTGCAAAACTGCTTCAGCTGCAGTACAGACGCAACAATACTTGCTTTCAATGGCTAAGGGAAAAAACAGATTAATAGACATACCAGTCAAATTACTGTAACTTCCAATCCAATAGAACAATGGCAAACTGCCCAGAGGAAATGCCCAAAATATTTGATCTGAGCTACGTTGAAGGACAGTGTGTTGTACAGCGGGAACTTTTAACCTTAACAATCACAACTAAATTTGAAAAGAAGAAAAAAGCCATCACTACTGTTAAAAATACCTTGTCCAGAGGAAAAATTTAGGCACTGATGTTTTTTAGGACATATTCTATCTGTATATGTTTAACAGCTCCCTGTGAAAACAATTCCATTACAATGTCCTCAGAATTTAAATGGTAAATAAATTTTGATTTTCATACATTCATAATATATGACTATCTTATGTTCTTGTTTATATATTTTATATATGTGCTTTATAAAATATGTATTTTAGTTGTATTTAAGGGTATGTGTTAAATTTTAAGAGTAGCATAATAAAAACCAGTTTGACTAATAGTTCTTGCAAGTTATTTTCTGTTAATCTTTTTGTTATGATATACCGTTTTCTAGATCATTCTTCAATGGAAAGTAAAGCTGCATATTGCTGCTGTTAAACATTATTAGCATCCCCTAAAAAAAAGCAAAAAAAGATCCTGAAGTTATGTGCAACATGTAATTACACACTCAATGACCCAGTTTGTTGTGTACTTTTGCACAACATGTTTGTCACTGATCAAAAAAGAACAGGTATACTGGTTCTGAAGCTAACAAGGACACAAATGAATTGCCTTATCAAGTTTTTCTTCAATCACATTACAACACAGTATATAGCGTGTGCTTCATTTTAAACCTGTTGGCCATTCCAGTGCAAAGCCAACAAAGTCAAGGCTATACAAATGGTTTAAGACAGGCAATGGCCACAGCTGTTTGGTTATTTTTTAGGTGATTAGTGTCATCATAAGTTATCAAAATCTATTTAGAAAATACATTATATATTAGTTGATTATTACACAACATGAATGACTATGCATACTCTTAAGTGGGACTAATTTTGTATCAAAAGGTGTTATATGAGAAGACTACCAAAATATTAATATACATTCTCAGAAACACAAAATTCTGGACTGTTAGTAATAGATAATATTAATAGTCTTACTAAATCCCCTAAAAGTTGGAGCGCCTATCAGTTTCTTTTTAATATTCATAAAATGGTGAGAAGAACAAGTAGTTTTAGTTCTAAAGCTAGAAACAGAGCTACAGTAAATAACACATTTCAGACTAGTTCTGTTCAAGAGGAGAATCCAGTGAAGTTTTTAAGCACACATTTAACTTTTAAGCATCTGCTGAAAGTACTTCCTTAAGCTTTACCAGAATACCTCCTTAAATTTCATTCCTATGATTTACTTCTTAACTGCCTTAAGCACTGAAGGTCTGAGGAGGTAAAGCAGCAGTTCTTAAATGTTTAAAGACTGACTAGGTTTTTTTCCTTTTCCCCAATAGTTACCCTCACCTTCATACAGCTCCCACATCTAAACCTCCTCACTTCAGCCAGTAGCTCCCTATCAGTTTGTGTGCACCTCGTGTGCACCTTGCACGTGGGAGTCAGAACGGACAACCTGAGTGGTTGTGTCGCTGCACGCCTTGTGAAACCTAACAACAGAAATGCTGCTCTCCAGCTCTTCTAAGGGACTCCCCTTGCACGGTCATGGCCTCAGAAACCCCTTTCCACCTCTTTTCCTTCCCTAAAAGCAAGTGTGATACTATTTAACTAGAAAAGAAGAAAAATGCCCAGCTACAAAAGAAGCTGAATGTTCTTCAGATTTGAAAACAATATTACATTTATGCTCAGCCTTTTTTAGTCTTGAAGATGGAAATTAGAATTTATAATTCTTGGAACCAACAGATATCCATACAGATATTTTCCCTGGGTAATATACTTTGATCCCTGCACTCTGCTGTAGGCTGTCTGCCAGAGAGTTTGATGAAAAAAAAATCAGATATTCTATATTAATTTTTAAACTCTTCATATCTATTTAAAGAACTTACCTGGTCCCTAACACTATAATATCCAGAAGTTTATTCATCCTTATTAGATGGTCAGTCCTTAACGAAACTGTCTGGTAGGCAGTCAGTAGTTGGCGTTCAGTTTAAATGTAGGAAGTGAGTCAGAGTACAAGTCTGGATCTCCCTCCCCTCTCCAGCTGCAAGGATTTAGGTGTATGCAGTGCAACACAAGAATTCAGATCACTTTATCCAAGCAAGAAGAGCTAAATATCCTGCCAGGACTTGTGAAAACTTCAGTCTCATGCTTAGTTCACAAAGTCTCCCTGCCCCAGTCTGGTGATCAGATCACACTGAACATCCCCTCATAGGAGGGTGAAATATGTGCCAACATGGGCACGACAATTACCTGCTGGTTAGTACAATCCTCTCAGAATGGTGAGATGTGAATTCCAAGACTATGTTATTCTCCTGGTGAAAAGGAGGGAGAGGCAAACCAAAACATCCGTCAAATCCTTATCTACACAGTTTTCAGAAAAGTACACAGGCAAGGGCAAGCTATATGCACTCACCACAAATTCTCTTGAAACCACATGTTTTTAGAGTGAATGTTGAGATTCACTGCCAGAGAACCAGAAGCAAGAGATCACTGCATAGGGATGTTGATTTCTGGTTCTTATCAATCATGTATTTTCATGACTGATCCCTTGAAAGAAAATGCCTTCTTCATCACCTGAAGAAATGTCTTCTCAGAAGCCAAGACCCAGTCCCCATCTGAGATTCGAAGCGAATTATTTTGTTATCCAAAATCAGCTCTAGAAAGGAGCTGTTTTGCTATGAACCCAAATTCAACAATTCAGGTTTGCAGGTAAGTGTGTAGCCAAGTTCTGGAAACCAGGTGCCCTTTTCCCCTCAGGACTTCTCACCAACTGGTTTGATTGCTTCTCCTGAGTGTGCTGCTGGTAGAAAGCAGCAGCATTCCTCTGCATGTGGCTTACTTTGTTTATTGTATAGGGAGATTTGGTTGGTGACTCCTCCCACACCTTCCCCAGAGCAGTGCCTCCCTCACTGCAGACTCTGCTCCACTGAGCACTGCTTATGAGTCTGCACCACAGGGATTTGCCCAAGCCCAGGGATTTGGGGGCAAGGAGTTCAATAAGAGCACTACATCTTCCAGGATAGTGATTGGAAACTTTTTCCTCCAGTTTTCAAGTGGTCTCAGGCCCTGATGGAGCTGACCATGCACTGGGGACCGTGCAAGCCACACGGTGAAGCAGTGACCACAGTGCTTTGCTCTGGCTCCTTTGAGTCTAGTGCCTGCTGAAGACCACAAACCAGTAAGAGACCTTTGGTTCTCATGGTTTATAAAAACTGATGTCCTCAGTTAACATCATCAATAGATACAGCTGAACAAAGACTTAGTAGTAATAAATGACAGACGGTTTGCTTGTCCCCCCCAAAGCTTTGAAAGTTAAAGGTGCAAGTGTCTTCATTGCTTGAATAAATAACAAGTAGCACGTGGAAGGATGCTGCCATCTGGAAATAAGAATCCAGACAATACAATGTAGACTTGTCTTTGCCTTTCCCGTTTTAAGAGACTTAATGTGCAAAGTGCCTTCCAGTGCAGGGTTAAATCAAAATATTATAGAAAACTCACCAGATTCTGGAGCGTTTTTTTGTATCTGCAGAGATCTATCCTCAGAACAGACAAAACTATATTTGGCATGTGGATATATATTTTAAAAATGCAATTTGAGATTTGTGCCAGCAATATTTATAATAGAAAATTTTATTACTGTATCTAAAAGATGTCTTTACTCACCTTCAGTTCTAAGCCTTCAAAAATTCTGATTTTTTTTAATTCTTTCCTTGTCGGTCCCTTCCAACTCAGCTTATTTTGTGATTCTGTGATTATTTAATAAAGGGAAAGCAGGGAACTGGAACCTAGTTGCATATTACTGTATAAGGAACAACATTTAGCACAGGTTTTCTGCTATATACTTCCCCCCAAATGGTATGTCTTGGGTTCTCCATGTACCCAGAATAAAGATGGTTTGTCTCATTGACAGGTATTTTCTTCTTGTTCTGTTTCTAAACTTAGAAGAACTCGTATAGATAAACACAGATTTGCACATGCTTCATAAATTTTAAAATGCAATTACTTTCCTGACAGTTTTTTTTAATACATGATCAATTCAGAGCCAAGATCTGAGGAAACTGTTTGGTTTTTCATAACCACAGCAATCAATCAAAAAGTAGAATGAGATCTTTTAGCATTGATATTTCTGAGCAATGGTAACAAAAAAAGATACTTGAGATTTTCTTCAACAGATATCTTTACCACCCTGTTCTCTGTGAAAGTTAAATACATTTCTCTGTGAGTTGCAAATGTTGGAAGCTTTGATTTCAAAAATGACTACTGAGACCAATACCAATGAAGGTCAATCACATCATGTCACTTTGAACTCTCTGTTCCTTCTACTTTAATAATTTTGGTCAAAGGTAGGTCTTTGTGCAGAAATACAATTGAGATGGTATAACTTTTCAGCCAGCTTTTATCTGACAGTTAGAAACTTCATTCCCCAGTCACACCAGCTGGAACTACCAAAGTCTGTGATGAAGCATATACACTTCACACCACAGCAATCAACTGGGAAGTGTTAATAATGCCCCAATCCACTCTCCTCCTGCTTTTTCCTCCAGCAAGCAGCTAATGAGGGGCAGCTACTACGAAAGACTGAAAATCAGCCTGTGCAAAGGTGATGAATGGTGATACCACAGCTGCCTCTAGAGATGCTGGAGCAGCTTGATGGGAAGAGGAGCTGATGTTACAAGGCATCAGCAGGCTAACATGGATTGCAAACTGCAAGAGAGGCTGAACTACTGTCTGAATTTTCCTGAAAAAGAGGAAGTGGCAGCTTTGAGTTTAAACTACTGATAATGCAGGACTAATCTAAGCTTGGTTTTATGTTAATTAGAAGTGGGTGATATCTGCTGCATGTAGGGGCAGTGGCGTTTGCTGTGCAGACACTATAGGACATGCCTTAGGTGTGGATGTTGGCTTTTGGTATGCTATGATGAGATTTTAAAAAAATGTGTGATTAAAATGGGCACTTTAATTTTATTATTTTTTTAAAGAAAATGTTAAATTCATTTGTTCTTTTATTTCATCTCAGAACTCTTTCCTCAAGTCCCTCTTTTCCAAAGGAAAGTCAGCTCTGTATTTTCACAGTGCACTGGTCCCCAGGGCCAGGCCTAACCCTGCTGTCAGTTGTAGCAACAAAGCCATTAGGGAATGACAGCCCTAGGGAGGCATCACCTGAAAAGAAGAACAGAATCTGGCCTTCTGTATCTGTGGTGATGTTTGTTTTTACTTGAATAGCTTTTATTGCACGGTTTACATTTTTTGGCTGATGTGTAATAAAACACTTTTACCGTGGTTGGTTTAATTTCCAAAGCATTAAAAAAATCAATTTGTTCCTTTGCACTCAGTATATTGGAGTTGAAAACCGTAATGTACTATTACTTCAGGGTCACTGCCTAACTTCTGTTGACCCTCTCGCCCATGAATATTTCCTGGAGTTTATTGCTGCAATCTATTTCCTGGATTATTTATGTATAAACTTACTTTTCTAATTCTTAAGTAACCAGTATCAGAGTCTTTAAGAACAATGATTAATTTTAGGACAAAACCAATTTACTACATGCAGGAACACAAAAATCATGAGACACTTCTTGTGAATACCCCAGTTCTCCTCTTTGTACTGAAGAGATTTTGAGAAGGTTGTGACAGATGTGGATGTTCCAGATGACACAATGTATATTGGTGAAAGAAAAAAGCACAGCACATAGAGCAAATAGGACACATTACCAAATACTATTCTGTCCTTTGGGTCAACACCCACTACTGTACATCACAGCTCCTTCAACCAGGAGGAGGAAGACAAGGATGGTACCAAAATCCTTGTTAAGTTTTGGCAAACATGTTGAAAATTACTAGAAACATTAAACACTTTTTAGTGTGGGCAGGTCTTTAAGAGCTAATTAAAAGGCTGTGAGTGGATTGGAGAGCAGCATTAGAGGCAAACCAGGATTCCTGTTGTAACTATCCTGGAAAGGGTTGACCAGTGGAGTTGAGTCTTTACAGGCAACCATCAGCAGAGCTGAGGACAGTACATGACCCTGCTTATTTCTGTAGTTAAATGCTGGCATCTAGATTCTTTGACAGATATACATATTATTATAGTTACAGCAAGACAACTATGTAATAACATTTCTGTATGTATGTCTATATTCTTCTAATTAATCTCTTATGCCATGCTAAAAACACCTAACAAGAAGCTGTTTTTCATAAAGACTTCCAATATCTCACTCCAGCTAAAAAAAATAACTTTTTTTTTATATCAATGCAATATATTTAATGGATGAGATCCCAGTGTTTCCTTCACTGTTGTTACCCAGCTCGGATGCTCTGTAACAGTACTTCTGATGATCCTGGTATCTCTGTGTTTTACCGGTTATAGCAATATAATGGTGCAACATTAGTCACACCGCCGACTCTCACTTTACTTATCAAACCAGCCTTTAGATAATTCCAGATGGAACATGACGGTGGGTAATCCATTATCCTCTTTGCTGGTTCTTTTGTCTTCTGAACAAAGGATTTGATACACATTGTTAAGCTGATTCCAAGACATAGCAGTTAGGACTAGCATTTTGAAAATATTTTTTCCATACTTGAATGGAGTGAATGAGCTTCTCCTACTTTCTTTAGGGAGAGAGGGAAATGTGTGGAAAGTGAGATGAATAACGACATGATTTAGTAGAGGAAAACCGCTGTACAAAGAGATAATAGTAGGTAACAAATAAAAAACTCCAAAGCAGGGAAGTAGAATACTACTTGAGGAAGGTGGGGGAAAAGTTTTAATAATCCTGCTCTTTGTGAGAACATCATGGGAAAAAAAATAAAATCAAGTCATCCTCAGCACATGACCTGCAGCTTGACAGACTGCAGGACACCCTGGTTCTGAAGCGTGGGAATAGCACCATCTATTGCAGGGCTGCCTTACCGAGGTGGTGCCAGACCTCATAACCTCCCCTGACTGGCACTCAAAACAGCTTGGTAAGGTAAGGACAGGGTATTTTCTCAAATTAGGAGCAGGGAATCTGCTTTCCTAGTGGCTCAGGAAAAGCCAGTGATACAGCAGGACTGAGCCTCCTTCTTCTGAATGACAAGCTCATGCAGTAACTCCCGGCTCTATTTCCTCTCCTACTAAGTTCCATCTGCTTGAGAGCCCTGATAAATCAGGCTTGGGAGACCACTTGTAACCATGTATTTTGCCACTAATATTAGGGAACATATTTATCCTAAGCTTCCCATGGATGAGCTATGCTGCATTTCCATCACAGTTGCATCACATTTTTAGGCATTAGAAAAACTGTGAATGTTTGTATTGGCAGAACATGTTTTCTAGAGTTGCCTGTAAAAAGTAAGACAAAGGAAATTCATACAGGGTAGTGGAAGGTAAGACAGTGTATATACATTAAAACTTATTCAAAACCAACTTTAGAGCTCGAAAAATAGATGCTATTTTAGAAAGAAATATAAAATGTCAGCATTTTTTTCTTATTTTGTTGCAATTTGAAAGATTCAAGCAGGTTTAATGTCTTGAAAATGCAGTTTGTCAGACGAGAAAAGAAGGAAAGGCAGCATGTTAGAACAGCTTCCTCTTTGAAAATCACTGTCTACAAACCACAACTGCCAAAAAGTAGGAAAGGGACTGAGAAAGATCACATCCATGCTTCCATGTGTCATTTACACAGACTGGTTTCAATTTTCTTGTCATTTATTATGTGACCGCCAAAATAAAAGTTGGATTTAAATGGGTCTGTCCAGACAGACGGTGAACACAACTCAACAGGGTGCTAATTAAAAATCGCCCCAAGTTCAAACAAGAAAAAATTAGCTTACAACTCTCTTGCTACCAGAGAACCCTGGTCTCACATTTTCCAGCAGACAGAGTGTATGTCTGTGCACACACACACATTGTAATCCCTCCACCCCTGCCTTTTCCCTCACAAATAAGTTTTGCAAAACCCTCTAGGTTGCAGTCATGCCAGCTGATATAATTATATTTCATCTTACAGTTTTCAACAAAAGTAAAGGTAGTGAAATGTATCAGACTTTGCTCTTTTATTTTCATGAAAACATAAATGACTTAAAGGCTGGATGGTATTAGGGAAATAGCCATTATCTAATTGTTACCTGCATAATCATTTCTCTTGCTGAAAGACTGCAGGAAAGTCTGTAACTCTCGGAGGGGTGTTCCTGGAGACAGGCTGTGAAATCCAGCCATGTATTGCCACTGTATTCTAGATCCTCAAATGTTTTGAACTGACATAACTTGGACAGCCACGTATTTTAGTTCACACAGCCTGAACACTGTGGTCAGATATCTTAACCAGATAATTCTTTTTTGCCTGGTATTGGGATGGACCTATAGCACTGATTTCCAGGAGGAGTTTTTCTTCAGCAATACAAGAAAGAGAAAATATTCTACAATTGTTGTAGTGAACTAGCACAGACAAAAAAAAGAATCAGGAGGCCCAAGTCAATTGTATCTGCTTTTTTTTTTTCTCCCTAGACTGCAATTTGCTCTTATTTTATACACACTGGCTCACTTGTCTAACTTGGCTAATTACATTAGCAGTGTTGAACAAAACCCTAAATTTAGAAAAATGTGCTATTCTGCTATTATCTTTCACAAACAAACAAACAATGCAGATGTATCTAAAATCTCAAATTATAATTTAAAAAAAAAAAAAACAACAAAACAGTTACTGTTCTTTCTGTCCTGGTTTTGGCTGGGGCAGAGTTAATTTTCTTAGTAGATGGCACAATGCTGTGAAGTTTGGATTTATTATGAGAATAATGTTGATAACACACCAATGTTTTAGCAGTTGTTAAGTAGTTCTTACACTAAATCATGGACTTTTCAGTGTCTCGTGTTTGTCAGTGATGAGGGACACAAAAAGCTGTGAGAAAGCACAGCTACTATAGCTGACCTGAACAGGCTGAGGGGATATTCCATATCATAGGGTATCATGCCCAGTACATAAACTGAGGGAGTCAGCTGCGAGGAGCTGGTCACCATTCAGGGATGGGCTGGGTATTGGTCAGCAGTTGGTGAGCAATTGTACTGTGCATCACTCATTTCTCCTGGATTCTATTACTCTCTCTCCTTCTCCTCCTTTTTCTTGTTATTGTTGTTATTATTATTATCATTATTATATTTTGTTTCAATTAGTACGTTGTTCTTATCTCAACCCACAAGGTTTACCTTTTCATTCTGATTCTTCTTCCCTTCAGGGGGTGTGTTAGGGGGGAATAAGCAAGCGGCTCTGTGGTACTTAATCACCAACTGGGATTAAAACACAGCACTTTGAAAAACATTTGGGCAGAAGTGCTATACTGTCTAACCTCTAAAAACCAATTCACTTGAATGATAAAGAGACTGTAAATCCTTGAAGTATATTTGACATAGACTTATTTGCACATTCTACAGTTTATAACTTTCTTGCTTCAAAGCACCATTCTTCTTGAGCAAAAAAAAAGAAATAAGGGAAATGGAAAGAAAAAAATCAAGCAGAAAGAAATGGGTGATGGATTATAAAGCAAAGAAGTTTATTTTTTAGATCAGATTTTGACTCGTGACACTGATTGACCTACATCTTTGAGGTACATTCCATAACATGTGGAAATTTATAGCTGCCAAAATGCCTAATAAGATTAAGATAAAATCCTCAGATGGTGTGAAAGGTATTAGCTGTATAGACTTCTTATTTTGTTACTGAAAGGAACATATGGGAATTGTTTCTTTTGCATCATCTGCTTGTTTGATATTATTAAAGACCTACTTGTTGCCAACACAGCAGTGTGCTTTGAGGAAAAGTGTGAGTTATGACTTATTGACTTAAACAGAATACAGTTATCATTATCATGTGTCATCTGTTCTTAAAATTCACTAGGTGCTTCCAAATTTAAAATTTATCCTCTTCTTCCTTTTGTTTGTTAGGAGTCAAACACTGATGGTTAAAGATGCTATTTTCACTTTAAAAATGTTTGTTTTACAATCCTTGTATTCATGATCTCTCTTCTGTATGTAACATTCATTTTCCACCAGAAATAAAAGAACCTAATTCTTCTTGATGTTAGCAGAGAAACTTTAACAGTTGTATCTGTGCAACTCAGATCAGACTTCATGGTGAAGCATAAAACTGTGAGGTCATAATCTCATAAAAAACTGAGTATGTGTACTGAGTGTGTGTGTATATCTATATCTACATCTCACTTGCATGTTTTTACTACCTACTTCTTTCTGAAATCCAGTCTGAATTGGTGACATGACCGTACTGGCAATCTCTTTGAAGTAGTATTTCTCAGTATTATGTGAATGGAATAGATACAACAAACTGAAACTGTAACCAAGCATTAAAATACATCCAGAAAATCATCCTCAAAAATAACTCCGGTTCTTTTAATGATGTTTCCCTTAGTGGCATCTTAAAAACAGTACTGGGAAACTGATTTTTCTGATCACATGAAATAAGACGGTTCAAAATGAATGTTAGGAGAAAGAGAAGCTGACAAAGTAGTCCAAAAAACCATGCCTGAATCAAGCTTAAGACGACATTTTGACAATAGTAACCTCAGCTTTTTGCATGAGCAGATATTTGGATCATTGACTTTGGAACAAGAATAAAGAAGCATACCATGGTACAGGGCTTTCTGAAGATATCAACAGCTTGCCATTGACAAAGGTAAGAGTATTTAGAAACATTTACAGTTTACATTTACTTAGAGCTCTGTTTGAAAATCTGGCCGTTGGAGGTGATAACCAGACACAATTTGGTATGGAACTGGATAAATTTTCTAAGATTCCCACACTTTTCTGAGTTCTCAGGCATCCAAAAGGTTTGTTCTGTGATCCTGTGTTGGCAATACCAGTTTGTTAGGCTTCCCAGAGGGGAAAAAAAACCTTCTGATTTATCAGAAGCACCTGAGATAATTTTAAACAATACAATAGATTGACAAGAAATCAGTAGTTTTATTCTACCAAAACGAAAAATTTTAGGTTCTTAGTTATAAAAATTACAAAATAGGAAAAAATCTAAAATAGTCCTGAATCATATTACCAGCAAAATTCTTACATACCTCCCCCAGTGACGTGGTTGACATGAATCAGACCTAGCACGGTAACACCTCCTGTTTCCATGGCTGGCTTTTCTCAGAGAAACTTCTGAATTCATACCTATTTTGAGGATACTGATTAAGTTGGAATCTCCTGCCCTTCTCTTTTCATATCTCTTTTCCTAAGTCTACTAACTTGTAAGACCAAGACAGCTCTTCATCCATTATGACAACAATAACTTAGTTTTCTCTTGCCCTGTTCACTATATCACATAAAGTAAATGCAGCAATGTCGGACATTTCCTGGCCTTATGTCTGGAATTTAATGTGTTCTTCAATTAGCATTAATTAAATAGCCTTTCTGTAAGTGTTAACATTTTCAAGGCTCTTCAGTGAGAAGTATTAAGTGTAAATGCATATTATCAAACTCCTTAATCTCTAGGTCCATGCTAAAGTCTACAGAAGGACCATATGTGACCTAGCACATCTGTCAGATTTATTACCGTTAATGAAAGCAGGTTTTTATCCTGAATCACCTTATCGTCCTGCATTTTTCAATAGTATTAGATGCTAGCAGTATCATGAAACAAAGCAGTGTAAATAGGGTCATCCTGAGGTAAACATGTTAAGTGTGTTGAATTGTTGCAGTTGAGTTTAAAAGAGGATGTAATCATGTCTTTCCACTGTCTAGACAATTGAAAGGGTTGTCAGGACTACAGCTACAGCTTACCAAGCATCTGCTTTTACTCCACAGGGAGAGCTAAATCTTTGAGATCAAAGTCTCACAATAAACACTTAGCTGGGGTAGATTTCTGACATGAAAAATCATCAAATAAGTGCTACCCTTGACTGGACAGATGCTTACCACTTCTTATAGGCATGCAGCCAGGCTCTACGGTGTATGTGGAACCCACAAAGAATCATATCTTAATGTTTATATAGGAGTTAAGGTACTCAAGGATAGTTTGGACCAACATGCAGGGGCAAATTACAGGGAAATCTTAATGTAGACAGGGGTGGAAGCTGTCAGAGAGGAGAATTTACTGCTTGGGCCCAGACTGTTACTTGTTACCTACCTTTGGATGAACAAAGCTTGTGTTTCTGAGAGATAGGAACCACTACAGAAACCTTTTCAATCTGCGATATCCAAGTAGGCACCACTTCAAAACAAGATAAAAGGAGGTATTCATCTGCTTTAGCATCCAACTGCTCCTGGAGAGTTCCCTTCTTGAAGACTTCCCTGGCAGAGGAAGTATTGCCACAGAGGCTGAAAGGAAGTAAAATTGCTAGGTTATGGTCTTCTCTGAAGATATATCCCCTCCTTAAGCCTGCTATGTGCACAAGTCACAGTTCTGGTTGGCACATCAGCTGTGCGCTCCTACACACTGAATGTTTATAACGCATTTTAAGATCCACCACAACAGACAGGAAATATGCTAACGTAACACTAAGACAATACGGCTTCTAAGTAACTATATCTCTCACTTCTTTGTAGGCAGATCAGATCCGTACTGATAAAAATAATGTCTCTGGCAGACTCCATTCTCTGCCTGCACAGGCTGTGGCCTCTGTGACCAGTTTAACAGGTCAGGTTAAACTTGCCCACCTTGGTGTGATCCTGTCATGTCCATGCTGGGGGTGCAGTCTGCTGGCATGCTTCTGAAGCAGGTTTCGTGGTTTGTGGCTCATCAGACATGACAGCTGTGCCTAGAGACATCAGTCCAGATACTAGGGAGGAAGTCCATGTTCCGTACTGCATAGTGCTCAAATTGTAAGGGAGCCAGTTGTTCAACAGTATTATTCCTTCCAAGTGTTGAATTGAAGAAAAAGTACCGTATCTGAACTGCACCTTAAACATGTTGCACAGTCTTGATGCCCATAATGGACCAAGCTGGGGCAATCCAAGCAACAGAGGTACTCCTGGCCACAAACTGCTAGAGCAGTCTGTGGTGTGGTTTCACGTGCAAGCAGGTTTCAGAAAGGCAAATGTGCAACAAGTTGATAGATGTGCAGCAGATTGTTATGCTTCTGGGGCCACAGCATAAAAATGTGGGGGTTTTTTTGGAAATTTAACTGCCAAATTTTTGCTACTTATTGCAGGTGCCCCCTGCCCCCTCCCCCACAACCGTCATTAACACCAAGCATTGACCCTCTACAGGTCAGTGTCACAGCTACTCCTCTGTCAGTTGTCCCAGCTAAGCACTTGTTAAGATCATTCTAGCATTAAAGTTTGCCCAGACTTGGTGACCTAAAACCTAATCCCAACCCAATTACTCTTTGTAACACCAGTCCTAACCCCAGTCTGCCTTCCCCTGCTGTGCTCAGCAGCAGATTTCATCCTTTGGTCTCAACTGATTAAAAGAGTTAACTCTACTCACAACTGTATGGGCTATAGTAATTGCTCAGGCCCTCCTACCAGCTCCAAATCTTGAGTAAGAAAAGACTTTGTGGGAATTTCTTTACATGTTTCTGCAGATTCTAATACAGATTGCTTTCTTGGGAAATCTGGCCACTGAAAAGCTTTGTTTGAAGTTGATTTGGTTTGAAATGTAGCTGAAAATTTTTGTTCTATTTAAAAACTTCCCTCAGCTTTCTTTAAATTGACTACTTAAGTGAATACTGCTACTAACATGTCCACCAAGAGATGTGTCCATTCCGAATATTGTCGTATGCTGAGCCCCACTACCCTGGCTGAATGAAACCTAATGGCTTATTCTGCCACCAGTCCTCTCCTTAGCACATCCCACTTTCCCTGTAGCCATTCATGATAAAAGGCCTGGGTGCTGTGCTTGTATGGTTCATCACACAGAAGTCTGTGTCCATATATAATAAGGTTTCCATCACAGCAATAGAGAAATGTCACTTGCAAAATTGGTTTTTTCTTCTATCACTTTCAATTCCATGGTTGCTTTCTCTTCTGTGTCACCCTTTAGCCTCTTTCAGTTCTCCTATGGCTTTAATTTAGCCTGCTGACCAGTGCTATACTGAAATATTAACTTCTCTGTTAAACTTGCCCCTGCCACAAGCATTCAGGAAGCCTTCTAGCTCTTCTTGACTCACTCAGGGTCACAACCCTGAGTTGCGAGTACCTGTGAGTTCCACTCACACTCAGGGTCACTCAGGGTCTTCTTCACTCAGAGTCACAACCACAGACTTTACTGCAGTTGCAAGCATGGGGTGCAAGACTTGGAACTCCCAGGCCCTGTTCTGGGGTTTGCTGCCTTGTTGTTTTCAAAGTTGAGTAATGTCCTCAAAGCTTCCAATCACAGGCAGTCAAAGACATTGTTTGGTGCAGCACTGCTTTTGCCTGTGTCAGTGTTGTTGCAAAGGCAGATTCATTGAAAGAAAATGTTTGACGCATCTTGAGTTCAAATAATTGAACTTTAGCTGGAACATTTTGGTTTCTCATCTTGAGAGGATGTTTCAAAAACTATTTCAAAAACTGTTTCAAAAACTATTCCATTTTTTTAAAATCATTACAGAGCTTGAATAAGAATCAAAACTGGTTTGGATTAGACGTTTTGTTTAACCTCAAACTTTATTATTTTTTCATGCTGCATTTCTTGCTGAAATGTTTGTTTCCGTTTTTCCCTTCCTCAATTTACAAGTGAACCACTTTATCACTGTGTGAGATAATGAGGTTGAGTTCCAGTTTCTATATGACAAAGTGTCTACCACTCCATGAATCTGAACTCTTTGCCTCAGCAGAACCTCTCTCTAACCATGCATCGGGGCATAGGCGTAAGGCAGTACATGTGGGAGGTTTGCAATCCTGCTGTCCTAAAGATAAGTAGGAAGCTTCACTGAACAAAGCTACACTAGCATGAACCGCACAGCCCTCAGTACAAACATATCCTAATAAGGCACAATTATGCAAACTCATGTGTTTGCATACAGCACCTTGTAGAGAATCACAGGGAATTAAGCAGAAGCTTACTGGATGTGACTCAACCAGAAAGGGAACCTCAGTGCTTTCCCTGGGAAATAAAGCAGAGTGGTGACACTTGGCTCTCCCAGCCAGGGGAGGAGGGGAAGAAATGAAGGCTTTCTTAAGAGTGCAGTGCAGATTCTCTGGAAAGTTATTTGATTTCCCTATTTAACAGGGAAGCTCCCTCTCTGCCTTATATTTGACATCTGCGTTTTGCAGGGTCCTTTAATAATTCAGCTAAAATGCTCTGCTCCTCCTTTGAACCGGCAAAGTCAAAGACAGCTGCCAGCTGGGCAGCACTCTAAGTTCGTTGCTCTAACACCTCTCTTTGACTATACTAAACCTAATACCTCAGCCAAATTCCTAAGAGCTACCCTAATCACCTTCTTGAGCCCTAGTCAATGCAGAACTCCAAAGGGAGGGAGGTGAATCTCAGTGGCAAACTCACTCCAAGAGATTAAAGGCTATGTGCAGCTTCAATCTGCAATACTCATAACATCAAGCTGTGGACTACTTGCTCCGTAAAGGTCCCACAATCAATTTTGTTCCTGTGGGGACTAATCCTGGCAGATCAAGTATTATTTATTGCTTTAAAATTATTTAGATCTTTTTCTCTCTGCAGTTGGGAAAGTAGGTTATTTGTTAGACACCACTCAGTTGCAGCAGAAGATATTGATAGTTGTAGTCTTCTTAATTATATGCAGACACAATCCTGTGCAGAACAACAGGCAAGTGCAGGTTCACTAAATAGTAAAAATTACTTTGGGGTTTTTTTCTTGGAAGACAACATAGATATATTCTCCACTGTCTCAGGGATGCTGCAGTTTATCTACCAGGTTTTTTTTCCCAAATTAAACAGAGATATCCTTCCCTGAATACTCAAATGTAAAAGCAGATATTGTTCCAGGCTGGCACTGGATGCTTACAGAAACGCAGTTGAGAGGTGCCTCTCTTGTACCTATTAAAGAAGAAGAGCAAACAACATGTTAAAAAAGACAGAGAAAAGAAATGTTAAAAACTCCACATTTTATAATCAGATTGCAATAAGGCCAGAAAGCATGTAGGTCAAAAAAGACTATGTTGATACAAAAAGAAAAAAGGGAAAAAAAAAAAAAAGGCAAATTCTTAAATGAGTGTGTAAGTGAGAGTGAGCACTTGCAAGCAGTATGAAAGTAGAACAAAATGAACAGGGAGAATCTTTCCACTCTTCTTTCCTGAGTGATTGATGTTATAATCAAGGATGGTGGAGCTACACAGGAGGGGAAATCATAAGGCCATATTCTTGACTGGTGAAAGTGGAAGTGTTCTCATTGATTTCTGTGGAACCACTGCTGTTTAAGCCACTGCAAGATATATACCTAAGAGAGGTGAGCTAATGTGCAAGGATGGCTAAGATAAGAGTAATGAAAACTTACCACAGGCACTTTGTTCTGAGTAGAAAGAGCTCATCATCTCAGAAAGCCTTCAAGAAGTTGTTCTTTCAGTTTTACTTGTGCTTATAAGTAACAATGGATACATATACTTCTCTGCCTTTTCAACAAAGACATATTGTCATTAATCACTGTAAGATTCATTATTAGCTTTTGTGTCAGGCTTTTTCTCGGTGCAATAAAAAGTTTTGCCTATGTTTTTACACGCAACTATACCAAGATACAGCTATGCCCTGATTATGTTTTTTTAATGCGTGAGGCACAATGGCTACAGCCTTCCTTGGAGGGCACAGTTCAATTTTTTTCTGTGGAGCACAAGAGATACTGAATTCAGTGACTATGTGTTAACTGCAAAACTGTCCCACAACTGCACAGAGCACTGCAAATTAGGACTGTGGGACCCAGTATGTTGCTAATACTTTTATCTGTAACTGCATGCTTCACTTGTCTATTGCTAATCTTCAGCATGCAAAGTTTTTCTGGTACATCTATGAAGAATATAAATCTGAAACTATAAACGTCTCTAAGACTGAGAAGCAGAGAGCAAATGAAAGAAAATTTAATTTGCCCTCATTTAGGCTTTTTTACACTATAGATTAGGGGCTTGAAGGATTATTACTTATTTTAGCACCATGTAAACTTTTTTTCTCAAATCAGTCTTTTGTATTTCAAGATTTACTATAATTTTACAATAATCTAATCTTTCTCATTATTTAAAAAATGACAAAAGAAGATGAAAACAGATTTTGAAGCTTTTCCAGACCTTATTCTGATCTAATTCCATCTAGCAGTATTGCTGAAAAACAGCAGAGAGAGAGGCAGTCTTTCTTTAAGACTACTTCCCTACCCCTTCCAGTAAAGGCCAAAAGCTCAATAGTCCTCTCAGCAACTTCAGCAAAACTTTGGGTAAACTGAGCAATCCAACCTGCTGCATAAAATCTTCAGTATTATCTACTCATTGAAAATATTTTCTGCAGTTATTTTTAGCAATATTTGGTCTACTTTTTTATTTTGTGTAGAAAATTCATTGGCAATGTCTTCCAGTAACCTATTTAAATATATATTGAAAACATTTTGCAAATTTCTGCCTATATCTCAAATATACTTCTTAAACCCACAGGTGTTACTCTTTGACTTACACATAAGTAAATCAACGATTAAAGAGCAAGACAATTACAATGGAGCTGATGAATTCTTAATCTCAAGAATAGTGTTAAATTAAGGGAAAACACAGTCTCATTACTGGTTGTTCTTTTGTGATTAAGTATTAGTTATCTGCTATGTTTGACATTCTGTAGAACTATTTATTTGATTAATTTAATTGTCATCTAATTAATTTAATTATTTTGTAGCAAGTGCTGAGAAGCTGGTGCATTCATGGTTCTCTACATGGTTGCTCAGCTGATTACCAGCGCCACAGTTTGCTGAACTGGTAAAAAGCTGCCGCCCGGTCCCCGGTGCCCCTTTCGCTTGTCTGGGTTTGACTGATGTGCCCTCTGCTCGCTTCTGTCTCCGCGTCGTTGTTCACAGATTAATGTAGGGGATGGGATTATTCACGGTGCATTTAATTAAGCATGTAGGTAATTTATTTTTTTTTCAGGGGAGAACTCCTAGTCATTGCACTTTTTATGTGAAGAGTGTACATAAACAACTCTTCGGTGTGCGAAAAGAAAATTACAGGGTGGGAGGAAGGAGGGGGGGAAGGGATGTGGAGGGAGGTTGCTTTCCCCGAAAGCATAGAGAAAATTTAGGGAAAGGGGAACAGGGAACGGGGGTTGGAGGTTTTGTGTGTTATTGCAGTTGTCGTCTGCCAAACGGACGCATGTTTTTGAACGTGCAAACGGATGTTCACATATCCATTTTTGTTGGACGCAACTTTTGAACAAGCAGGCGGCGTTGGGCCAGGCTCTCTCCGTCCCGAGGGGCTTTCCATGCCGCCCGCCCCCCTTCCTGCTCACACACCGCGCAGCCCCGCCGGCCCCAGCCCCACGCCGTGCACCGGAGGCTCGGGGAGCCGCGCTGTGCCAGGTGCCGGGCAGGCAGAGCCTCCCGGGACCTCCGTGCGGAGCGCGGGCGGTGCATCCCGCGGTGCCGCTGCCGGAGCGCTGCTCCGCCGTCTCTCCCGCCGCTGACGGCGGAGCCCCGGCGCCTGCGCCCACCG
>VXAY01012530.1:6307771-6492667 GCA_013399855.1 Oxyruncus cristatus
GCGGGGCCGGCCCGGGGCAGCGCGGCCGGGTCGGGGTCGGGCCGGGGTCGGGTCGGCTCGCGGGGCCGGGCCGCCTCTCCGGAGCATCCCGCGGTGTGGGCTAAGCTGGCAGCTCCACGGGCCGCGCACCAGGAGAGGGCAAACGCCGTTCGGGGGCTGGCTCCCCCTCTTCCTGAGGGAGGCCCGGGGTCCCGGATTCCCCCTCTTCCCCGCTGGGCTTCTCCGGAAAGAGCTCTCCATTACTTCAGTTTTTATTTTAACGGGAAATCGGGACTTTCCTCCTTTAATGGATCTGCCCCACGAGCACCGGGAGCCGGTGCTGTTCCCTTCCCCAGCCCCTCCGCGGTGTTTCCGGAGCCTCCTTCTTAGCTCTGTGCGAGACGCGAGGGGCTCCGCTCAAGCGCCGGGAAGGAAGGGACGGAGACACCGGCGTCCCCGGGAGCTCTGGGGTGCCCCGGCAGCTTCCCCCGCCTCCCTCTCTCGGCGGGGCCCCCCTGCTCTCCCGGCAGCGAGCCGTGGAGGGCAGGCAAAGTTTCCCTGCAGATCCTGCCTGGGAGAGCTAGCGGGCACTCTCCTCCCCCGCGGAAGTCAGTAGCTTGCAGCCTTCCCTGGAAACCGGGCGTTGAGAGAAGGAGCAGGATAATGGAAGAAGCCCCCCGGAGCTGTGTGACCTGATCGTTAGGAGCGAGAAGCTCGCTCTGTTGACGAAGTCTGCTTGTGAAGTATTGGGGTCCTCTTGTCAGTCCTTCTCCGAAACACCTGTTAATGCGTGACACACAGCACCTGTAGTGCTTTCTCTTGGGCCACTGTTTCCCTCAGCATGGAGTTCCCTTTTGATCACTAAAGCCTTCTGTATCCTGCATTCCTGTGCTGCGGAGGGGAAAGCTGCTAAAGGAAAGCTTGGCGGATAGCACTTGCAGATAGTGAGAAAAGTCGTGGGGTTTGTGTGTCAGGGGACCTTTCCTGCAGAAGCTTCTTGTGTACAGGTATTTCCGAAAGCTGTGGCTGTATATTTGAAACACCAGCCAGATTATTATCAGATGAAACACGCCCACTGGTTTCCCTGGTGCAACAACTGCCCCTTCCTTTTCTTAAAGGTTTGATATAGACATGAAAAGTTTAGTGGTCACAGTGTAACTGACCCGAACAAGAGAAACTGGGTAGGTTTTTTTAAATAACCAGTGAGATTATCTGCTAGACAGAGCAGGATTTTCCTATCCAGGGGCCTACCACTGAGTTTTGGAATTGTTAAATAACAAGGTAGCTCAGCAGGTTGCCAGGGCTCACATGTCACTTGGGGCCAAAGGGAAAAACCAGGAGGAGACTTTTCATGTACTGCTGCAAAGCCCATGTTGCTGCACTTGGGGCTATAGCCAACAAATCTTGGTTAACATTTATTTGTTAACATTAGTTATAGGGGAAAATAGTGTGGTGTGAGATTAGAAAGAGAATTACTGTGTTCTGGACTGAAGTCACAAAGTTTATTGTCTTCCAGCCACTGTATCCAGACAATAAGATGTTGGTACTGACTAAGTCAAATATAATTTATCAGTGAACAAATAAATGCTGCACATCACTGATTTAGGCTAATAAACTGTATTATGTCTGCACTAGGAGGTGCTAATTAGAAGGTATATCAATGGACTGCTTATCCATAAATCATTTAGTAATGTCTTATATCTTCCTGAATGGGATATAAAGTATGAAGGAGTTTATAATCAGGCCAATGCTATTCTGCTATTTAATACAGTCTGAAGAAAATATGCCAAGCAATTGTTTTCTTCAACTAGGAAGATGGGCAACCTGCTGTTAGTTTTGACAGCTAGATGTTTATAGTTTGGGCATCTTTTCTGTTCCTCTTGCTTGAAAAAAGTCTATATTATGATAGTAATAATTAAATGTCATTTACAGAATAAGGGTTTTATTTCCCTTTTGCTGTTATTTTTGTTTGTTTGTTTGTAATACTGCTCCTCTTTCAAAAAAAAAAAAAAAAGGCATTGAGAGATTGTGTCTAATCAGTGAGAAAAGGATAATTATGTAAAACCAGAAATTCAACTTCAGGTCCTGTGAGTCAAAATAAAAAGTAATGTTTCAGAGTTTTACTGTATTGAGCGTCTACTGTATCCCTTTAGATCAGCTCGGATAAAATCCTTAAAGAATTAAAGAATAAATGTTTGAAGTAGCTGCAAATTCTTAACAGGAGGCTGTTTTTGACATATTCTACGAATACTCAGTAACAAAACACCTTATTGAATATGAATTGAATAACACTACCAAGAAATGGAAATATTTAGTAAGCCCTGGCAGAGCTGGAGCCATGGAGGATTTCTGAGGATGCTACCAAAGGGATATGCTCTGATTTCAACAGAGATGAAAAAAATAATACAAAGGCCTTTTTTTGACAGCTCCTCAGAATTACTTTGCTGGGTAAAATCAGGTCGGACCAATTCAGGTGTAATAATTTTCTAGTTTTGCTGAAACTTACATGGCTGTTTTGGGGTGGGGGGGTTAAAACCCAAATTTTTGTGACAGGAGTGCGAGGCTGCACTGGCCAGAGCGGTGCTGTCCCCGCCAGAGGGCGCAGCGGCGGCCGCGCGGGCTGCGGCTCCTCTCCAGGAGCCAGCCAGCCGTCCATCCATCCATCCATCCATCCATCCCTCCATCCATCCTCCCCTGGGCCCGGGTAGAACTTCAGTTTTGCTGATAAAAATGCTATAAATCCAGGATGGAGGTTCTTAGACACAAGATTTGTGTGTGTTTGTGTGTTTTACAGTAGCCAAACTGAAGATGACATGAATTTAGTGAGGTGAAGCAGACGGTCTCTTGAAGGCTCACACATAAATTCAGGCTGCCAGTTGTACAATTGAGGGCTCGCTGTTGAAGTGTCGCCACAAGAAGTCCTGAAAGTGTTACATTCTTTTGCAAATGTCATCAGTCAGAATTAGGAGACTGTTCCAGAATCCTGATATAATTTATATTCCTTGGCCTGCTGCTGCATCCGGGCATCAGCATTCAGGTGGGGGTATTATTATTATTATTGGATAAACTGCTGTTAAGATGTGTTTATCTAGCATTTATCTACTGCTGAAATAGTAACATTTTGTATATTGGCTGAGCTTTCCTCTGTTTTAAAAAAAAACCCCAGTTAACTGGAACCAAACTTTCACCATTACACATAAGGACCTGCAGCTTTTATCATAGCTTTTTATCTTAGAAGTATCAAAAGAAATACAGTATTAGACAACATGTATATCAGGTATGTTTTTATGTTTACATTTGTATTGGGGCTTTTTTTTCTCTACATGATATGTGAACAGGGACATTTGGGTTAGAGAATCCTAGTGACATTTGAGAGCAAATCCTATTTACATATCATATATATTTTACTAAGGATTCCCTCTAAAGAAGTCATCTTTTTTTCCAAATTTCTTCCTGATTCTTCCTGTTTTTTGGGGGGGAACTTTTCATCATTGTCATTGCCTCTGAAAGAGTTGTTTGAAATATTGTTGGTAAATATTGGGTAAATTGAGACTATAATAAGGTCTTTAATTTAGTTTTACAGAAACTCATTTCCACAGATTTAAAGTAAGATCAATACTCATAGTTCATTCAAGGTTTAAAATTCCCTTGGGGAAAACAGTGTTTTTGTTTGGCTGTAAATATTTCTCTTCAGAGTTTACATCCTCATGCAGGCACTTAAGACCCAGCAAATACGTGACTCAGATCCTAGGTTTTGTCTGACACTTAACTTGGAGTTGATGATAAATAATTGGGAAACTAGCTCTCAACACTGTAAACAAATGTAGTAAATAAGGAAAAGGTCTTTATAATCTGAGAAGTTCCTTGTTTCTCGTCAACAATTTACTAGCCATGCATACAGGCCATTTAGAGCAGAATTTTGTGACGACATCTTGCTGGATATCAGTTTCGTCTCAAAAAATGCAGTTCGGGAGGGCTGTTTCCTTTCAAGGGAGAGAGTCCTCAGACCACGAAGGAGGCAGATGAAGAAGTCCTTAGTGTAAGGTGTTGAGAGATCCCCTGAGGAAAATAGTCACGGACCTTAACATTTTTCGTTAAGGACTTTTTGGCAGGTTTTTGGTGGAGCCGTGCTGCAGGTCTCTGCACCTGCACAGAGTTCAGGAGATGGAGGTTTGGACCCGAATCTTGTTTCCTGCAGGACTACTGTGCAGCAATGCCCAAAAGTTTGCTTTGCTCTGAATTATGCCAAAGGCAACTATCACACGAGAAACATGCTCTGTTGAATCCTATTGGATTTTTTTCCACAAAGGAGATAAAAATTTCTTATTAAAAGCATGATTTGACCCTGCTTTGTATAAAAGTCACTGTGGTTTCATTGGACTGTCTGAAGTACTGAGCAGTTCTGCTGCTTATAACCTTGACAGCACAGGAGAAAAAGAAAGCTCTGTAGCAGCCCCAGTTTCAAAACTTATCAAGGCTGCAGTCTCTTAGACTGAGAACACAGCTGGGGTCACTGGTATTTTGAATTCCCAGTGTGGTTCATGCGTCCTAAGAAAAATTTATACTAAAGGAATTTAAGGCTGCAGTGGTTAAGGTAAGTCTCTACTGGGGGCTCTCTACAGAGGGAACAAAAAGTAATTTGATGGGAGCATTTATGATCCAGTACAAGGAAATGCTGCAAGCTTGCCAGCAGTGTGGAATTATATCCAACTATTAGGTTTGATGAGGGTTGAACTGGGAGTATTAATGCACTGCAATTGGCAGATGCCATACTTACTAAATCAGAGAATTGCATAATCACAGCAGGAACTGGAAGAACCTATGAGTTTTCTTTCTATGGAGAAGTATGCAGAGAGGTCATGCTAAGTGTATGTGGGGTTTGTTTTTGTTTGTGGCTTCTCACAAATGAACATAAAACATTGCCCTGAAGTAATGTTTGTGAGTGCCGGGTGCTGTGTCTCATCATGGAACACTTCCTCCGCTTTCTCCTCTTTTCTTTTTTTTCATCCAACCAATAAACATAGCTTCAGTTAGCACTCCTTGCTGTCAACATTGAGCAATCAGTTGCACTAAATGTCTGTAAATTCAGGGTTTGAAAGAGCTTGTGTAACGTTCATCTCCTTCAACCGAAAGACAGAGTGTGTTTCTGAGTTGGATTTGGCCCAACCTTCTGAAACAGGAAAATGGAGTAGGCCCTGAGGCCAGGTCCGGGGTCAGACATGGTACTTGAATTGAACACACAATTTCAAACGTAGAAAACATCTTGTTGGGGTGATACATCAAGACAAATGTAAGGATTAATATGAAGATAGATACAAGGCAAGACATCACAAGAATGATGCATATGCTCTACTCGACGGTGGTAAGGTCCCCACAGGAATATTCCCTTCAGTTTCGAGCACAGCATTTAAGAAATATGTGGACTAATTGAGGACTGTTATGTGAAGGAAGGAAGAAAAGAACACTGCTATAGAGACTAAAAGTAAGAGATGACACAGTAATCTTAACAATCTTAAAGTGTGTAAGAGACTTCCACAGAAGAGGGAATAACTTGTCTTCAGTAGCAACTAATGACTGAAACTGCAGCAAGGCAGACTTTAAATGATAAGGCTAGGGGAGCAGATTATCTATGAGTAGTCTTCATCACTGAAATAGGTTAGATAAACATATGTCCAAAATGTCATTCTGTCCAAAAAGGCAGCTGTTCCTACCTTGGAGCAAGCGGCTGGAGAATGTGACCTTTCAAGGTCTCACCCAGCTATCTGGAATTATTCTGTGTGGATAGCTTTAAGTACACAGGGGTTCACCTTGAACTCTGCAACTGGATAAAATATAAGTATGAATTCCGATGCTCTCTTAGCTTGAGGCCTCTGTCTCTCATTTCTCAATGATATATGTGGCTTGAGTGTGATTTTAACATACACTGCAGACGAGGTAAAGACATTTAAAATGCTGCTTTAGTTAGAGTTCTTATGAAATAAGGGTTTTAAAATCAGATTTTGTTCTTACTTATTTAGAAGTTTTACGTTTTAATAAGGCACTGCCTAGCTTCCATTATAAGCAGATATTTTTTTTTTTCAAGATATTCTCATAGTGACTTTTTTGGTCTTTAGGCAAACATCACTTATCCCATGTTATTTTATTGAGTGAAAAATCCTTGACTTCAACAGGGAGAGTTCCATAAAGGGAATATATAAACCTTTCCATTTAACCTATCTCTGGCAATGTTTCAAATATATGTTGTGTCACAGTTGATGCTAGGATCTTGGGTCCTTTGCTTTAGAGATGTAATTGAACTGTGTCAAAGGGCTGCTTATGTTACAGAGATGAAAAGCCATTTATAGTATTTACTGCGGTTTTTTTTAACTGCTGTCACAGGGCAGATTCCCTCAGAAATTTCAGCTGTATTTAGTAGCAGAATAGGATGCAGTGGTTATCCAGTAATAAGCACTTTGAGATGTAGTTAATTTTTACTTCTATTCAAGCATTACCTTTTTTTTTAAATTTTTTTTTCCTCTTTGGTCATAATGTGCAAACTGCATCTTTGCTGAATAATTGCGTCTTTTCACAAGACTTGCTACGAGGCTGATTGTAAAAGGCAAGTATCATCTATTGTAAATTCAGTGCTTTCTGAAGGATGAAATGTTAAAGAGTGTTCATCACTATGCAGATTCTTCTTCTATGAGTCAGCAGCTCAACTAAAAATCCATTGGAAAATGCTATCTTGGCCTCTTTAGAGAACTGGGAGCCAGCATAGGTCTTTATTACGATAGTTGCTCCATGATAGTCTCCAGCTGCATGTTTTTGCTTTCCTTTGTGGGTTTAAATGACTCTGCTTCTGAGTTTGCAAGCCAAGCAGCATGTATTTGCAGTTCAACCTCAGCCACCCAGGGATATAAACCCAAGGCTTCCTTGGTTCTTTGTGGCAGGACAGGTTTTAGAGTTCCTAGGCCCATCCTCTTCTGCCTCATCATTCATCTCCTCCTTGCCCTTCCTGCCTGCTTCAGAGATTTCTTTCTCCTCACTTGCATTGTTTCAGTAGTGGATGTGACCATGCTTTAGGTCAGGTGGCTCAGACCTGCTCTTGTTAGTTAAGTGAGATTTAAAAAAGAGGGAAAAAGAAACAGAAAAGACTACATTTTATAAGAGGTAGAGAAGGTGAAAATAAAGTGATAAGGAGAATGAATGTAGTATTTCAAAACCTCTGAGCGTTAAAAATCCTCTTAGAACAACATAGAAAGTCTGGATAAGTAGAATACCTGAATTCTATTTAATACTGCGAGGTGTTACATCAGTTCAGTCAAAAACTATGCAAAGAAAGAACTGGTTGTAATTGGAAAATTATGTCAAACTTGACATACTCTTGTCAAATATTTCAACTGGGAAGTGTCAAAACAAGCAATTTTGAGTATCTTGTTTTGATGATAGAATGTCTCATTTCAAATTTTTCATTTGGACCTTTAGATCAGAATTGCTATATTATGTATAAATATAACTTTGTTTTGAAGTTTATGTGTGTGTACATATACATATTTTTCATTTAATACCCTACAGCAAACATTGACTATTCCCTTTTAATCTGAATAAGGTCAAAATTTTGACTAGGATGGAAAATTAACTTTCTAGTCATCTCTAATTGAGACTTACTGCTGTTGAGAATTTGGGTATGAAAGCCCTGTAAGATCAGGCCATTTTATCTTGTAGAAACCTTTAGTTTGATAATAGGAAAGGAGAGAATAGCTGAAAAAAACAGTCTTCTTGATCATCCAGCTAGGGGTTTGTGTTTTTTAACTTTATAGCATATTTCTCATGCAGGTGGCTTTTTGGTTAATAAGATACACATGAGACAACAAAATTGAAAGAGATCACAGTTTCCAGATTGCAGCTGCTGTAAAGATAACAGATTTATGTTTTATTTTCAGTGAAGGCATTTATGGACTAGAAGTTCAGCATTTGGTGTATTGCAGAAACCTGACCTCAGTATCATCACAATTTATTACTGGTTCTCTACTTCTCCATTGCTGACTGATCTAAGTTGTGGTCTCAAAACAAATAAAATGATTAGCATGAATCACCATTATAGATTGTCATCAGTTCTGGTTTCCTTCTACTTTTTATTATGTCTGTTATTAATTTTCTTTTTAAAAAGTTTTTATTAATAATGTATGTGTAATGCAATGCTTTTTAGTTTATTATGCAATTTATGCAAGACTTTATAATTGAAATGTATAGTTATAGATTGTGGAAATACACAGTTTTTCATGTTTACATTCAGCCACCGAAAACCAAAGCATTCTTTCCTCTATTAAACATCACAGTAAGCAAAAACATAATTCCTTCCAGTTTGGCTAATGTTAATGCATTTATCCTCCCAAAACCTTCTCTGCAAGCTGTTGGAGACATTTCTATCTTTCCAATGCACAGATGAAATAATAACAGTAGTAAGTTGTCCTAACAATTTTTTACTTAGAATGACATAGCTAAGAAAGGACTGTCTAGGTCAGCAAGTATTTCCCTGAGATGAGAAGCAGTTGTGTCACGAATGTCTGTTCCACATGCCCCCATGCACCACAGGCCATCAGTAATGTGCTTCCCTTTCACAGTCTTCAGGCATGTGGTAAAATAGCTGCAGACCCAAGTATAATGTGCCACAGAAGGTGATGAGGGCATTGACAGTAGTCTGAGTTTCTACAGTAGCAAAGAAGTTGTTAATTTTAGTATGCTTTGTTTGAAAGCTTGTCAGTCTTTATCTGGTTTTGCTTAGCTTGTTTTTCTGTTTATTTTTTGACCTAATATACTTGGCTTTTTCAGCCTCTTTTTTGTTTCATGCACAATTACATGGACAATGATTGCAGAGTTGGTAACACTGGTTTTGTTTCAATTTGGAGCCATTTTTTGGAATAGCCTAAATGACCTGCAAAATGACTCTTCCTGTCATAAACTTGTCCATTGGAATGGAGAAAAGGAACTACCATTATCTTTTGTCAGCTGCTTGAGCTCGCCAGGTATATATCCTGAAAAGCAGTCTAGTGTTTAAAAGGAGGTGGATTTTTACTCTGACTCAGCTGACATGCCTGAGGATTGGCAATTCTGCCATTCCATTGTGTTGTACTGCAAACTTGAATCGAGGTTGTATTCTTACCTTTATTTAGATACTCTGATGTTCAGCCTCAGACTTTTGATTCCCATCACTTTTCATCAGGCAGCTCTACTTCTCCATTGCTGTTTGCAAAGCACACTTATTTTACAGCTTGCTTGATTGTTCCCAAAATCATCACAGATATGTGCTTTATATTCATTAGTATTCTTATTCTTGCAAAACCTTATAGAAGTAAGGTAATATCCTAATTTTACAAATAAGAAGGTGGTTTAGAAAAAGTGACAACCTTACCAAAATTAAAGATTCATCATTTCTCTCTCAGAATCAGGTTGAATTTTTCTGCAATTGCCCAGTGATCTTTTGTATTTCCCCTTGCTTCACCAAATTCAGGGGTGTAATTTCTTACTGCATTCTTATCCTTGAACTCCCTAATCTCAGATTTTAAATTGCGGTTGGATCTCTGATCAAGTAACCTGTCTGTCTGGAAAAAAATCCAGATTAGAGCTGACTGAGGGTTCTGATTAGTGCAGAGACAACAAGGCTTAGTTTGGGACTGCCATTACTGGTGTTCCTTTCCTTGCTCAGGCTTGCATCAGGAGAGAGGTTTGTCTCTCAGCTGTTTATATAACAGATCCCAAACTGCCACACTTTATAGTTTAGTGTGATAAGTTTCTTTCCTAAACACAAGCATGTCTGAAGCATAGACAAGTACCGGGTCAGATTTCTGCCGGTTGGCACTTTGACAACTGGAAAGGACTATGTCCAAATCTTTTTGGTTTTGTCCTTGAGTTCTTGGAGAGAAGAGAATGATGGTGTTCCACAAACTGTAAAATTATTTTTCCTGTAATTAGACTTTAAGAATAACAATCCAGATTCAGAAATTACTAGTCAGAAGAATTTCAAAGCAATCAGTTTGCAGCACTGCTGACTAGAATGCTTTGATTGTTCAGAACATTTATCCTCCTCAGAAAATGATCATTGCAAAATATAGAATATTATTATTTTGCTGCATAAATATGATGCCAGCTTTTACTGAAACTGTATCTTCATGAGCTTTTAAGGAGAAAGATTATTGACAAATGGTTTATAACACATGTATTTATACAGTCCATGTACAATACTCTGCCCCTGATGCTATAAATCATGCTGAAGTTTCCCGTAGAGCAAGTGTTTGGCTGAAAACAGAATTGATAGAACAGCAGACCAGTGCTTTTCAGCATCTGCTGTTTAATCAGGTTGTTTTTGTTTGTTCTGCAGAAATAGTGATAAGTTAAAAAAGCTAAATTTTAAAATGCTGTTATTCTTATCTTGCAAAGTATATTAGTTCCCCTCTCCCCCAGATAATTTGAAAAGAAATTTAAATTATCTTTTAGATAATAGATCTAACAGAATCATCAGGGTGGTGGTGGGGGGAACCCAACACAAACTAAAAAACCCTAATAGAACAAGAAAGCAAGAAGACCAACAGGGGGGATGAGGGGTGGGGAAAGGACCTACCAAAAAAAATTAAAATCCAAACCCCAAACGGACTTTATGCTTTGGATTACTTGATGTTTCATCTCTAGGCTTCAGTTGTGGAAAGCTTCCCTTATTTAGAACTGTGCTTAAATGTTTGCTTGACTATGTCAATCTATACAAGTGGTGTGCTATAGATAAGTGGACTGAAAAAGATATAGATGTTTAAGACTTTTCTCTGATCTTGGATCTTGGAATTTAGCTGACTCAAAAGCCCCAGAACATTTGCAACAATGGCAGTAAGTTTTGCAGCATTGTTGCAAATCCTGAAATGATTTGTGGAAAGCAGGATCTTTCAGCAGGCAGAGAAGACTGACTTCCACCTCCCTGTGTTTTTGTAGTGGATAAGAGCAGAGAGTAATAATCTCTCCTCTAATGCATGCATGTTTCATTCCTCTTGAAGAGCTGGACATTGGGGTTTTATTTTTTTTTTTTTTTAATATGATGTGCAAGACACGCTTAGGAGATGCATGAACTAAATATTCACTTAGATTTTATGATCTGTCTCCAAGGCATTGAAATGTGGCCTGAGCTTGAGAAGCAATAAACACACATGGCTCACATCAAATTTAAGTGTAAGCATTTATTACATTCTGATTCTTGAATGCAAATTTATGGTTTATTGTTCTACTCTTTACACAAAAAAATTGCTGTTAGCTTCAAAGGATGACCCAGCGATGTAACGAATCACATTTTTGTCCCTAGGCTTGTATAGAAAATAAACTGAAGGTAAGGTCTTCAGGATAGGAATTTATGTCCAGCTTTAACTGTAGAAGTTTGCTATAGTTAGTTTAGGCTGTAAAATAAAACCAGTTCTTTCAGCTTAAGCTTTGACACTCCCATGCCTCTATTTGAATTTCATTATTTTGTCCCTATTCTGCTCTTTTATGGCACAGCTTAATGGGGGTGCATACCAAGCCAGCATTCCTACTGAAACTTAAAAACTCTGTGGGCAGGGAGATTGTCCAGTGTTTGGTTATCTTTTGCATGGCCATAATTATGTTTTATTGATCATCATAAATCCACTGCAGTTTTGAATTTATCTCTCTAGTTATCTGAGAGTCTGATACTGATGCTGGTACAGTTACAGAGCTTGTCTGCAACTAAAAAAGAGTTGTCCCTCTTTTTCCAATAATCTATTGTTTGGAGATCTGGGGAAATTTTCTTTATACTTTTAAGTAGAATTCAAATCCATTTTGAGGTTTGCCATAAAGTAGGAGAAGGCAAAGAGAGAAAAGATATAAATTCATTATAAAAAGAAAAAGTCCCAATTTGGCACAGCACTTAAAAATGTTACTGAAGTGTGTGCTTGAAGAGAATTTCATATGTAAAGTCTGCACCAAACTGACTTGTGCTAGAACATGCTGGTTGGTGTTGCTGAAATGTTTATAGGGCCTTTTATATCTAGAATTTAATTTAGGGGAAAAAAAAGAGGTTAAATTCTGCCCTCACATACTTCAACATAGCCACAGTTTACTCCTGTAAGAGCAGTTTGGGCCAATTTGAAATGAGTCTTCAGCCCACAAAGCCCTCCCTCTAATTTTGTGCTGTGCTCAGTAACCCTTAGTGTATGTGAAGTATTGCCGTGTGGGATCTTTGGTCACAGTAGAGCTTGATGCCACTTTCCCACGGGCAGTGATCATGGCTTGTATGCTCCCAGGAAGAGAATGAATGAATGAATGAATGGGAATGATTTTTACCTTGGTACTGAAAATGCACTGCATTTCCCTAAGTTGTTGATTGAAGGCATTTGGGATTTGGAGGCTGAAAGGTTCTGATTGTCTGTTTCATTGCTGATGTTTTTATTTGTATTATCTATTTATTGTATACAATAATGTAATTTGGTTATTTCTAAGGGTAAAGGAAGTGCATTTGGTTTCAGAGAGCTTGAGACTCTTGAGGTGTGAAAAAGAGGAGCAAGAAGAGTCCATGGGTTGACAGTGAGAGCTATGAGATTATTTACTGGGCAGGAATGAAAGGCCAGATTCATTTCACTCTATACATTTTAGCACCCGTATTAATTCTGTGGGGCTATTCAGTGTGAGAGGCTAGAGATCAAAACATCCATGTGGATTAAATAACTAGGTTACTTTGAGGACAGATATTCTTCTTCTCTAATTTAAATCTGTAGGGAGCCAGCGAGTGAAGATAGGAAAAGATATATTCAGAAGCTCTATAGGGAAGCAGTGTCCCTTTAGGGGAAAATGCTGCACTTGCTATTCTAATACAGTTTCTTTTTCAATATTAAAAAAGTAATTATTAAAAAAAAAAAAGTACTTTCTCTGATTCTTTACTCCTGAAAATCATAGAAAGGAGGAACTGTGTTGCAGAGTTTAAGAAATGTTAGAAACCTCTAAATTATATAGGACAGGTAAACTGGGAAGGAAAGGTTCCCAACCTGTATCTCCCTACCAGGTGACTGCTCTTATCAATGGATTCCTTGTAAAAAATATCTGAGGAATGAAAAGACTTTTTGTCTGGATCTGTGCTGGGCTATGCTTCTAGGCATTCAGGAGCAATGCTTCCTTTTTCATTGCTGAACACCTGTTTTAGCCAGGCATTACAGGATGGGCGGAGGACAGGCCAGGAAGGCAGAGTGGGTTACTTCTGGTTTTCAGTATTTCTTCAAAGGTCCAGTTGTTTCCACACTCCTATAAACATGCTTTTCTGAGGGGGAAAGAGGAAAAGAATTGAATAATGATGATGAAGATAAGTACAGGCTAAGTTCTTTTGGCCCTATGGTAATTTCCTGTATATTTACAGCTGTGCTGTGGCAATAGCGGCTTAACTTGCAGCTCGACAGAGTATCCTCTGACCATCCTTGAGGCACTGTAAATCCCAGCAGAAAACACTAAGATATAACTCAGAATAGTGGCTTCATTAAACATGGAATGCTAAATGTAAAACATGTTCTGCTCTTGTTCCACATCCCTCTGCAATTGTGGGCTGTATTTCCTTAACTTGTTAACTGACATGGTAGATCACTTATCTTTGTTTGCCAAGGCAAATTGCTCCAGTCTTCATCTTTCCCATGAATCCTAAAACATGTTTCTGATTCAGAGATGCCCATCTCCCTCAGCTTGCTCTTTTTATCAGTAACAAGGCATCTCTGCTCTTACTGCCTTAAGGATTCTGATACCCACCTGCCAAGGCATTAGATGGAAATTCACTGAACTGTATCTATTCTTGCTGTTTATTATTTATCCAGCCAAATGGCATTTGAAGAATAATAGCCATCATTCTACAAACTCAATGAAAAAATCCCATGTGCATTTCATGATTAAAATCATGTCATGTGCTTTTTCTCCCTCCCATCTCTTGGTATTTGTGCTGTAATATTTTTTTACTTAGTGTTTGTGGATTTAGAATGGACAGCTTTGAATTTTGAAATAACTATTTATAAGTTTTTCTATAGGTTTCATCATCATCATTTATTAAAGTTGTTTTAAAAGACTGATGGATTTAGCCACAAAACTGCCATGTCTAATTACTGTTATTATTTATTTTCATTTTACCAGTGGAGCACTGGAGTTTTGAATGACTTGCCAAGATCACACATATCAAATTTAGTGTAGAAACAAGAAAAAAACCTCACAGTTTTAATTTGTATTTTCATGTTTAACCTTCAGAGCAGACACTGTCTGCTTCACAGTGATGGAACTACAGACTTAAAGTTGAATATACAAGAACTATTCACTAAAACACAAGCTGATAGCATCTTTACAATTTCTGTCAGAACTCCACTACCCTGCCAGCAGCTCTTTAACTTCCATTTAAATATTTGGCAATCCAAGACTGTTTTTTTCCTCTCTCAGTTTCTGCAAGATGCTATTCAAGCTTACTGCTGAGTAGATCTGCAGTCTCTTAAATAAGGGAATCTGTTTTCCTTCCATGGGAATACTAACATATGCTTTAGAGAAAAAAAAATATTAAACTAAAAACACCCCAACAAACCAACCATAACAACAAAAACAATACCCCCCAAAACCCTGAAATCCCTCCTACCAAACAAAAACCCCTACCCCCACCTCTGGGTGAAGATATTAATTTAGTATGGGTTGTATTTATTTGTCATTTTAGTTTTTTGAAGACTTTTCTGCAACTCTGTTCTCCTCTTTTTCCACTTTTCACTTTTTAAGTTTTCCTTAAATGCTACGAGCAAGAATTAGAAGTGGAAGTTATGTGAGGCCAATGGAACAGGCAGGGATCCACACTTCCTGGAGCAAAGGTTTGGCAGAGAAGTGGAGGCCTGGAAGAGTCTAGGCTTACATTCAGGACCTCTTGCATCTATGTAAAGGAGATAATGAAGGCCATATAAATCTTCTTAGAGAGGAGAAATCTGGAGAAATGCCATAGACCAGGGATAGTTACATTACTGCGACCTTCTTCCAAATGCTCCCTTCAGATGCTTTTCAATAAGAGCATGAGTTCCTCTGCCTCAGTGTGCAAGGACAGAAGAAAAAGTATGTGACTTCCTAACAATTCTTCTGGCCTACACATAAAATGTACCTGGTCTTTCATTAAATTACACTACATAGTCACAGGCAGCAAAAAAAGTGATTTGATATAGTAACTGAGCTTGGCTTTGGGATATACCAGCAGCAGAGGTATTCCAAAATTTAACCTGTGAAGAATCCCATATTCTTTAAGATGTGGAGTCCAGCACAATAACTTTTTAGATTCTTTCCTTGATGAAAAGACAGTACAGTCTGTAGTCTAAAAATAGAATAATCAAATCATTCAACAGCACAGTTTACCTTGAAAAAAGATATGCCAAGTAGCTGAAGAGTTGTTCCCAAAGAAATGATGATGAAGAAAAGGCAGCCAGTGTGACCTGTTAATTTTCTTGTGCAGTACATGCAACTGAGCATCTAATCTAATATCTAGACCTTTTGCAATATAAAATTAATGACCTGTATGATTTATTTTAAGATCTGCTATAAATTAGATGCATTAGTTGGATGTTTTTCTTTTTTCTAAAGAACAATTATCCGGTTTGGAAATTTAATCAAGTCATTGAGTTAAATTATTGTCTCAATTCTGAAGGATATACAATTGTCTGAATATTTAGAGCAGATTCGTAGGAAAAAATATGTTAAAAGTTTTCTAATCCTTTGCTTAATAACTTCCATGAAACATGTGCTCCATTTAGCTTGGAATGTCTGGCTTTACTATGCCCACAACACATTTGGAATGCTCTCAGCAAAACTGAAAATATGAGAGTCTAGTTAATAAGATGAAATTAACTTACAGTTATACCATGAAGTCCTGCAACTGTTACTGTACAGTTCCCTAAGTGCTTAATCTTACCACTGACGTCAGTGGCAACTAAGTGCCCAAAATCTCCTTAAGCACTTCTAGATGTGCAGTATACAAGGTTATATTTTCCATTTAGTTTGGTTGAGTTTATTTTCTGTTCACTTTCAATAATGCCAGATAATGTGAAGGGTTTGCAGCTTAGTAAGCCATTCACTTGGGAGCAAAATGAATTTCAGCCACTTAGACTTTGAAATCAAAATAGAAAAGATAATAGTCTTGGGACAAAATGACTTCTGATCAGTAGTCCCTTGTACTCACAGGATATTTGAATATGTGTTTCTTGAAGAACGTTTCCTATCAGTTCCTGAAGAGCTCAGCACTGCAGCTCTCACTGGCCTGGGGGAAGCTGCTGTCTGGGAAACACCGAGATGTATGTACAAGAGGATCTTTTGATCTGGGTTGTGTTTGTTTTCTGCCACTAAATATTTTTTAAAGACATGTAAAATGTCACAGCTGTGTAGGAAGGATGCAAAATAAATTAGAAATATTTAGAAAGAGCTGTGGGACACTGTGGATTTATACACTGAAAATACTTATGAACCCATTTTGACTGGTGCTCAGTTGTAAGCACTTTGACATTCAGTATGTAACCTCTTATATAAATGCACAGACAGAAGAGGTGTGTGTAGGTACTTGTATATATGCGTGTAAGTATTGTCATATTTAAAGACAAGGCTGCATATCAGTTATACAGTAAATTTTCTTTGTTTTCATTCTTATTTGCCTGCTTCTACTTTGGTTTTCACAGTCTTTATAATAAGGATATTATTTTGAACATTTGTGTGTTTATTTCCCAGAGGTGCCATGCCTTTTTCTATTCTGAGAGCATATTCCACTCCAAGTTTTGCTTTTGTTTAGTGACAGAATTTAGTCTATTCAGGAAACACAACCCTCTTTATCCTAGCTTAATTACTGTTTTCAGTATTTTGTCATCTTTTTTAATACTCAGTACTAATCAAAGTGATAAATCAATAGACTGCAGAGAGCATCTAATAATTCTTTTCTTGAAATTTGCTTTTCCACTTTTCACTGCTACTAGTACATCATATGGTTTCTGATAGTACCTCGTAGTGCATTCAAATAAAGTGACTGCATGGGGCATCAAAGTTCTTCTGATCACTTTTCTTTGCTGGTCCTTATACAAGAAACTTCACAGGTTGATGATCATTGAGCACAGCTATACCTACCGATGTTAGTCTAAATTTGCTTTTCTTACTCTGGCAAAAAACTGCAGTGCCCCCAGTAACAATTTGCCTGGTAAAGTTTATACCTGTCCATGCTGGAGTAGCCTGGGTCCAGCTGCTCACAGCTCCTGTCTTGAGCCTGAGAGGAAGAAGGCACATGAAGCTCACAGTGCTCTCCAGCCCAGGAGGAAGGCAGGCCCACAGTGTGGTCTGGTCACCTGATGTGTGACACAGCTCCTGAGAGGCAGGTGACTTCTGCTTCCTGAGTCTTACAGCTGTGGCATAATAATGTGAGGCCTTCAAAGGTTGTTAGAGCTGGGGGCTAAACCTCATGTTGAAACAAAAAAGCCAAATCAGTGATATCAATACTGTAGTAGGTATTTACTGCTTCAAAACCCTCCATGGGCTGCAAGATCAAGTTTCGAGGGAGAAAATCCCTTACTTGCTTATACATCTAATTGGTTTCCCTGTAGCAGGTGGATACTTTTTGTGTTTGGCATGAGTTATAAGCTTAGCATATAAAAGAAAATAGAGGAATAAACTTAAATTGAAACAGGATGATTGGCATTTACTGCTCTTTAAATACTGTTCTCTTATGTGGGGAAGCAGGAAGAAATTGGGAATGCCTAATGACTTTTCATAAATACACCTCATTGGCAGATATGCCTATGTAATTTCCTGCCCTTGAGAGTTTTATGACCTCTTCAGCCCTCAGTTGCTGTCTTTTACTGCAGCCCTCCATGTGCTGAAGAGAATGAATCTTTCAAGAAATAGTTGTAAGTAGAGAAGGAGCTTTGTTGCTCACTCTTAGTAAACTATTACCACCTTCCTCAGGATACTTCATTAGGACACCTGAAGTGATGCATTTTTTAAGAGGGTTTAATTATAGGTCTAGTGAAATGTGAATAAAGAAGGAACTCAACAGGCCCACAGATGTTGATGTGAATTATAGAAAGTGCTTTGTTGAAAGAGGAGCCTTTTAAGACATATACCCAAAAAGATCTCTCGTAAGTTTATCCCACAGTTGTAGCAAAGAAATTCCCTACCGTTTTCACTCCATAATGATAATACAAATCAAAAACATTCTCAGCTGAGTATCTGTATTTTAATAGGTGGGTTGTTGTTTTGTAGATGGTTTTGGAAGAAACAAGGTTTTTCTACGTAATTTTTTTAGAGATGACTAGATCATGAAAATGTATTTATTCAAAAAAGAGGGGGGAAAAGGAGCTTTCACCTTTTCACCCTTTGATTTTCAGTGTTTTTCTGGGAAGAAAAGGATCTGTTTTTTTAATTTGGTAATACATGATGTTTTGTCATGTGTCTGATTTTTCAGAATGAGAAAATAAATGCAGGCAATTAGACTCTAGAACACATTTGGAAACTCAAAGTTTAAAATTCCAATTATACACTTATGTAATGATTTTGCCTTTTTTAAAATATTTTTTTAAAAAGATCTGGGTGACTTAAGAAAGGGAAGATTATTACTGTACTGTTTAGTGAAAACAGTTTGTAGTAGGTCTTATTTTACTTTTCTTCCCAAGGGCATTTGTTATTATATCCCATAGAGGTTGTTAGTTAGAATCATAGAATATTCTGCGTTGGACGGGACCCACAAGGATCATCGCTTCCAGCTCCTAAGTGAATGGCCCATGTGGGGATCAAACCACAGCCTTGGTGTTATTAGCACCATGCTCCAACCAACTCAGTTAGTGTCAGGGTCACTTGTTGCTTTCTCCCCATGTTTTACCAGATGCCGTACTGCTGGTGGTAGGGGATGGTCAGATAAGAAAAATGGTTACGAAGAAAGGAATTGTAATGGACATGGCAAGACTGTGAAAGAGAAAGTCGTAGCAGCTTCCCTCCAGACAAACAGAAATTCTCATAAACTGGCTTTCGGACTGGTCTTTTTTAGTATTTTCATAAAAAAATTGCAATAAAAAGTGGGAGTATGCCAGTAAATTCTGCTGTTGTACTGACGACTCCTTTTAATTTGTGTCAGAGGAGGACTAAAAATTCCTGTAAAAATAATTAGGAGATGGTAGAATATGAAAAAGGCATGAAATAATGCATAGTCAAAATTCACACATTTGGTGACTGATAGACAAAATTTCTGCTTCTAAACTGAAATAAAAACTTATCTGCCTCCTTACTGCAGAAAGACTGGACCTTAAAAATATGTGACAGATGTGGAAAAAGCGAATGTGCTATTAAAAGATATGAGAACCAGCTTTTTCAGCAGCAAGAAGGAAGTACATTGATATAACTGAGAATAGAATATTTCATGAAGTTCTGATCATTCATTTGCAATAAAAATTCATTCAAATTGCAACAGGTGCAGAGGAAGACTATTTGGGATGAAAAGAACAAATCATCCTCTGTGAGATGGGTTAAATTTCTTTACTCTCACAAAATAAGAAGTTGTAATAGCTGGAAGAAGTTGTAATAACTTTCCCTAAATATATTTATGGAGAAAAAAACAAAGAAGAGGAGATATTTGAGGTAAAAAACAAACAGTTATACATTTGCCATGAATAAATTTATGCTGCAAATACAAAGATCAGTAACCAGTAAAGCAGTGAGGTTCTGAATGTGCTTCCCTTTCAAAGTCAAAAAGCTCTCTAATGAGTGCGTATTTAAAATTTATGAAACATATAGTGGATACACATGGCTGTAGGGTACTGGAGTTCTAACTCAGGTATTACTGCTGCATAACTTAAACTGCTCCTTTTGGGTCCTGTTGTGCAATACTGCAGAGGAAAGTGTTTTGGCCATCTCAGGAGGTGATAAATGAGTCCTTCAACACTGCTCAGTCAGTCTTCCACAAATAAACACCTTCAGGAGCAGTGCAGTGGAAGGGTGTTGCCTGAAGTCTGAGGTTGGAGATGTAAGGGAAGTAGACGTGTTCACAGGCAATCCACTTTTTTTACGTTCTGGCCTTGCAATTTCCTTTTTGCTATAATCTGAAAAGACACTTAAATCATGCGTGCTAGACTCTAAAACAAATGCCACAGCTTCTGCTGCCTGGAGAGCATCCCAATGGGCTTTTGTCCAGGAGATTTGGCTTGCAGTTTCACCAGCAGTGCTGTCTGTGGGCATGGGTTATATCATAACTTTGCTGTTTCTGCTCCAGCTGTCCCAAAGTCTGTGGGTTTTTAGCATCACAGTTGTGAGTCTAACCTGCTGGCTTCTGCAAAGCCTTTATGGCATGGCTGTTTACAGATTTCACTCGGGATTTTTCCATAATGATACTATGATAGGTACTTACATAACCCTGCTGTACTACTTTGCAGTCTGTCCAAACCTTGCAGCATGAATGTCGGGAGGATGCCTAATCACTGTTTTTTGAAAACCACTGTGGCCCTAGTGTAGTGGAGGATTGAAAATGAAGCATCATAGCACTGTGTTTGAGTCCTTCAAGCATTCCCCTGAAGGGATACAGGCATGTCATGCACATCAGACAACCTCTTCCTTAATCCTGTAATTAAGCTGTGCTCAAGTACCATGTTTAGATTGTGTTGGCTCCTAAAGGTCATGTGACTTCAGTTATGGGACTTATGCACTATGTCATTGCAAAGTTGGTGTGATAACAATTAGTAAAATGTTACCATTATTTTTTAATCTTTTGACTAGCAAAAGCTGTTTAAAGCTAATCCAGAATGTAATATAATTAAGACAAATCTAAGGATATTCAAAAAAAAAAAAAAAGAAAGAAAGGGCTAGGGGGAAGTCTGTGTGTCCCAGCACACACTGACAGGAGAAGAGGAAGCAACCTTGGGAAGGACAAATGAGCAGTGCTCTGCCATTTGAAGTTGGGAAACACACTGAGAGGATTCCCGCTCCTAACTCTTTGCCATTCCTCCCTTTTCTAAAATGTCATTTAGGCAAAAGAAACCAGAAAAGTTCAATAGCAAAAAGAATCTTGAAGAAGTGGTAGAATTGGTGGCCCAAATTGCTGCTTCAGAGAGGCCGAACAGGTTGTCTGATCAGTCTGACAAGTCTGATCAGTCTGTACTGTTAGAGGTGCTGAGAGGTCTCTTAGTTCTCTTGCTTTTGTCTTCTTAGAGCTTATTTGAGTCTTACAAATCTGTTTACAGGGCACAAAGAGCACTAAACCACTCTTCCATTGTCTTTCTTTAGAGTATCCAAAGGATAGCAGGGATGTACAGGCAAGTTTAAAAACTGGAAGACAGATTTAGGAATATACCTGTGTCACCATGAAACTAACCTCAAATGCTCTGTGGTGGACAGCTAAGTAACAGGGTGTCCATTCCTAGGGTTCACTTGGAGTTTGTAACTTTGATGTCGTATTGTTAAGGCCTGGGTATGCAATTATCTTACAAGAAATCTGATTTAAAGACTTCAAGTAATGAAGACTGCAAGATATAACTTCATCCTACAGTTTAGGATAGTTGCCAATTTTCGGGAGATTCACTTTCAGTCCCAGTTCTTTCAAGTATTGTCTCTGTGAAAGAACCTAACTAAAAATCAATTTCTGTGCCTGATCTCTAGTTTTGAGAACAATGTTTTCTTATTTGTGCCTTTTGTCTTCAAGGTTGGTGACAATTTTTTATACATTTGGTTGGTTTCTATAGCAAGGAAGTTTCCAACCTGGTTCAAACCACAGGGCCAGTGAAATCACAAGCATGTTGTTTGGGCTTCAGGTTTCAGCCAAACTGGTATTTATGTTGCCTGTATTTCTCCACACACAAACAAAGAGATATGTCTGAAGAGTTTAGCAAGAAAGGGAAGGATGGCTAAGGGATTTTTGTACCCTGACTCATCAATATCATTTGCACCCATTTCTGCATCATGTGAAGAGAAGCTGTAAAAGCCCCTCTGCCCTCAGGACTCCCAGAAGAGGCATGTGTTGCAGCAATTCTTTTAAATGCAATTGTGATTTAAGAATTGATTTTGGTAGTACCCCATTTAGTATAAATACAATTTTTTTACTATATATCAAAAAATGTCAGGAAATGGGAACACCTGAGAGAGAACCCAAACTTTCATTCTGTGTGTCTTGTTGTGTCCGTGTGTCTTCATTTCGTTTACTATTGAATTCTTTCTTTTGCTTCTGATTTAGTCCTTTTCTTTGGTTCACTGAAACACTGATTATATGTAGAGTATCATATCCCATGTAATTATTAGCATCCAAGCACTGATTATAGGGCAGCAGATGTCAGAAAAAACTTTATAGTAATAAGGACATGAATGTAGCAGCTAAATTTTGCTGTGGCTGGAAACCTCTTCTTTATGAGGAGCAAGTGCTGCAGTGTTTTGCCTGGTACTAATTTACTATGCTCTTCAAAGTGACTTTTATCAGTAATTGGAGAAAATAAGAATGTAAAATTTTATATTTTCCTTGGTGATATGGGAATAAATATTTCCTGCTCCAGTGTATAGATTGAGCAATCAATAGATTTACATTGGTACAGTATTCAGGCTTTTTCAATGCTGAGGATAACCAACTCGTATCTCTGCCTTCATGAATAAAGCTTTACTGTGCAACTGACTCTAAAATTAAACACCACAAGTCTCAAGAAATCATGGGATTTGTTGAGAAATAATAATACTGGCATTTTTATTTGCTTGTATAATTTCTGAATTGTCCAGACTAATTTCTTTTCTCCCCAAGAAGCCAGAGTAAAAGCCACAATCTTTATTCAGTGGCAGGACTTGTGTAATTGATCTTGTAGAAAATGAAGTATGTGGGAGCTAATGGCACTTATCTGTGAGAGCCCAGTAGTATATTAAGCCTATTTAATTTCTTGCCATTGTTTGGCCACCTTTGCCCACTGGGTCTTAGATACTCTGAATAGTTTTTATTGCTTCCCTATTTTAAGGTCTCTCCACAGACTTTTTAGCTCATAAATTAGATGTGCCAGCTTGCATGCTATACCCTAGGCTGATAATCTTTTCTCTAACCCTTCCTCGCTGGTGTTGCACATTGTTGCAGAGAGAGATGGATTTGCATCCCTGTATGATGTATGGTGTGCATTCTGTCTAGCTTGGGACTGAAGAACGGATAAATTCTCTCATTTAGGAAAAAATTGTGTCAGCCTCTGCGGCTGCAGGACTTGGGACAATGGAATTTTCACACAGATGTCATTTAACTTTAATAAGTGCACTGGTTATATGTAGCAGTATCTGGCAAATCGTGCAAACACATCTCTCTCCCTGCTGTCCTCTGACCCTAACTTCAGAGCAGCAGTGACAAAGTTCATTGGTGGTGAGGGAACTTTGAAGGCAAATAACAAGGTTAGCACACCATTATTTGCTAACATCTGGAAGACGAATACAGAGTGGGACCTGGTCCTCATATAAGGAGTATGAGGCTCTTCTAATAATTTAATTTAACACTGAATGACCTTGAGAAATGGCTGCATGGCTGAGAAGACTACAGATTTAATTTCAGTACTGACCCTGGGAAGAAAACAGTTGTTTTGTTTTCTTCTCTCTCCAACCCCGCAGCATCGTAGGATTTAGGAACTGAATTTTTAATTCAATAGGACCTTTTTTTTTCCCCATATATAATTTCCATAAAAATATTTCTTGCTCTTAGTGAGGCAGTTGTAATGTGTGAATTGTCAGGCTGGGATCTGTTTTGTGAGTCTGGCTTCCATTTAAATCTTCATCAGTTTAAACCAGATGTTGGGGCTCTTCACATAGCATTGCTATGATATCTGGGTTATTTCTACATGTTGAGTCCATCTCTTTCACTGTTCCCTTTAGAAACCCTTCTTGAGTGTAATCTTCAAAACTGTGGTTGATTTCTGAAAACTGCAGTTATTGCAAGGCTCTTAAAACACTGCTAAGGTATGTAAAACTTATGGACAGTCCTCTCAAAAGGGAATTAGGATTTCTTAAAATACTATTTTTTTCCAGGTATATGATTTATAGAGTAAAGTTGAATTTATATATGTGCAAGTACTCACCCGTAATTTTCCCGAAAGATTTTTTATACATTTGATTTTCTTCCACTTTATTTACATCTCACCCACTGTCGCCTTTATGTTATTGCATTGTATGTTCTTGTCTGATGGGTTTTAGTTTAGGTAACCTGGGGTTGAGTGTTCAAGAAAATCACTGCTATGATTCCAAGGCTTCAATTATCTCCTGGGGCTCTGCTTTAGGAAGCATACTTTCACAGTTTCTGCCTTCATGAGAAGCTTCTGATTGAATAATAGCCTTGAATTCCATTAGGAACCATGTGTTTTTTCTGAGCAAAATATGGAGAAGGTGGTTATTTCCCCATAAGCAACATGTTTAATTTTCTTGCAGTCTATCTTCAGATTACACATGTGCTGCTCCTGTTGTCATTCATTAATTTTCCTTTTGAGATCCATGTTCAGTCATTATTTTCTGCCAAGTCCCGAAGAACGTATTTATATAGTTGGTTTTTTTCAACTCCTCCTTCTTTCTCTGAATTAATTATAAATTGAATCATTTGCTATCTGCTTGTCTGTGTTCCAAGCAAATGATAGTTATGTGTGCATTTGATTGCCTCAGTTATTATTTTATGTGTTTCAATTTCTGAAGTAATCATAGTTTGACAAGTGCTGTCCATTCTTCTGCATGTCAAAGACTCCACGCTCAGAGAAGGGAAATTACAGAGAAAACATGCACCACAGCTGAATGAGCTATGTGACTATCTGTTTAAGGACCAGTATGGCCTCTCCGTAAGCATGCAGCTATAACAGAGTTTTAGTTAACTTGTTGAATAAGCCTCTATAACTAAAGTAGATATTTCCCTGATACAGATTAAGGAAAGTGTTGCATTTGACTCAGTTTTATGTATTTGTTGTTTGCAACTATAGCTACTTTTGTAGGGTGGTGGTAGGAAGCACTGTATAGGAACCATTTTCTTTTTTTTTTTTGTTTTGAAGAATCTTTAATGCTTGTTGTTAAGAGCCAAATTAGAAAAGCAGAAACTCGTATGGTTGCAAAAGAGACTCTCTAGCCTGCCAGGTTGCCATGTGGGATTTGCCTGTCTGCAGGCTTGTTCTTCACTGGCCTCTTCGCTAAGGCTCCCAACAAAAAGAGTGATTGGGAGTGTAGAGGGTGGTTTTTGGCTCGTATCTTCAGAGATTTTTAAGCATGTTACAACAATGGGAGTTTGGTATCTAAATACTTTTGGTATCTAAAGATCTTTCAAGATCTTTCTCTTTTTTTTGCAATACACATTTATACAGAAAAGTTCAAGAGAGATTTCATGCTGAGCACTTTGGTCTCAGTCCAACATGACCTTCAAACTTGTAGTCAATTGTCAAGCTCTTGGGTAATCCGACTGAAATACCTGTGTGAGTCCTTGGCTGGAACAGAATAGGCTTGGCATCCTTTAGCCTGGCACTGTAGAGAACCACTTGTCTAGCCAGAAATTGCTCATCACAAGTACCAAAAAAAAAAAAAAGACTGTGATTGCCAACGCTTCTTGTGTCCTCTGAGTCACTGAATAGTTACTGAAAAGTAATGATATTTTATATCTCATGACCCAGAAGCCGGGACTTATGTCACCATTACTAAACCGTTTCTCTAGTGGGAAAGCACTGAGTGCTCACTGGTGTGTGCCAATTATCTTTTTGGGTCAGTGGCTGGTAAGTTCTTTCAGATTCATTGAAATGTTGGCAGTTCAGTCTCATTTATATAAAACAGTGTTGTGCCTCTCCTAAAAATGAACAATTGGGAAGCTATTGATTTCACAGCCTGTTTGCTTTACTGAGCCTGATGGTGGATGAACAGAAGGAATGCACTAGGTAAACTTTGTCATCCCAGGTCTCAGTAAGCATTTCACATAGCCTAGTGAACAGCAGACATTGTGCTCTGCCCGGTCTGTACATAGTATGTTGACTGGACATTGTAGGTGTCAGAGCTTTGGCATCTTGTCACTCTTGCACAGTTTGCTTCACTTGTAAAGTCTATTATATTTTAATTGTCTTGTGCCATGCTGCTGGGATTTTTCTCTTCTCAATCTTGAACCACAGAATAGGAGTGGAGACAGAGCTCTGTTTTCTGGTATGCTTGCTGCTGCCTGGAAAAGGACATATATTGTTGTTGCACATAAATAAACATGGGAGGGAGTGTTTTGAGTCTCCACATTATCATGAATGTAAAATGAAGATGCTATATTCTGCAGTCACTATTTTTGGCTTGAGTGCACTCAAACTCTTGGGAATGAGTTAATTATTTCATGTTTTGAATTCACCCCTATATGGAAAAAAAGCAACCTCTTTGCCTTTTGATGATAATGGATTTTTTGCATGGCACCCAGAGTGCTTCGGTTCTCAGGTCTTATGTTTCACAGCTGTCTTCCACGTTATTAGGGAAAAGAAGGGATGGATAAGAGAAATTTCTAGCTTAAAGTGCCTGTAGATGTCTGCAAATTACAGCCCAAATACTGTGATTACAAAGGCTAAGCCAGGTGTGGCAGTGTGAGACAACAGGAGGTGCTCTGTGGTTTGGGTTTTATAAAGCTTAAAAAAGCAATGGGCCCTGTACTTACCTGGAACATAACTCGTTAGAAAAATTACATGTAATTCTGAATAACCACAGCTGGGTTGTGTTTGCTTGTTGCTGTTTTTCCTTTTAAATGAATTTAATTAATGGTTTTATTATTTTCTTTTAGATCTTGGTCATGCACCATAAAAGTAACTGGGCTTTTTTCCAGTGACTTGAATGTGACCTGCTCTACAATTAGCTTTAAATTAGCAACTAACATAAGGCAGTGAAACAAGCACTGGAGACTGAAGTTGTGCTGCCTCCAAGAGAGATGTTAAGGAAATCCTTAAAGTTTTTGTTAAAATCAGCCACCTAACTCTTACATCCTTCAAGGTGCAAATGGATCCAGATAACCCAGATAACATTTTACAAACTCACCTATGTTCAGCATCCTCCAGCTGAGGACAGAACTCACCTTCTGTCTCTCATGAGGTCTCCTAGGGGTAATATGGAAGCATGTTTTCATATTTAACTTATAAGTAGTTAATAAGAGTGACTGTGTCTCTGAAAATATAAACTACTAAATCACTTCCGTCTGACACCCTACAGCTTAGCCCCTAACAAAAGCCAAGACATAAAGTGGTTAAGGGGAGGGTATATCCCTTTGCCTCTATGATTTTCCAAGTAAAATTCAAGGCTCTTGGTAGTAGCCAGGGGCAGCTGAAAAATCTGTGCAATTGATACAAAAGGCAAATTTTGCCACAATTGGTCATTTAGTTTAAAGTATGAAAAGAAAAATGAGTGAAAATTTGATTCAACTTGACTTAAGAAATAATTTTTTCATCTGTTCCTACCATCATATCTTTGTTTAGTCCCATTTGTAGGAGAGCTTTTCTAGAGAAAAGACCCAGTGCACTCTTCAGCAATCTTTGTTTATGGCTATGGGTGCACATTTCGTACACTATAATTCCTTGGACATTGCTGAATTATCATTACCCAATATTGGAAATGTTTATCAGGCCTCCTAAAGGCCTAGCTGCACTAGTTATTAAAAAAAAAAAAAAAAAAAAAAAAAAGAAACCACAAAAACCCCCACACCCTACTTTGAGGTGCAAGCAGATCAAATACCTGATGTCTTCCTTCTACGTTACTCCCAGTCATCCTGATGATGAGAATGAGATAACATAGGATTTCATTGCCTGCCATTCTAGTGTTTTCTTTTAGGGTGCCTTTCAACACTGTTGTATTTTCAGTGTCTTTGAGGTTGCATATTATCTGGTTTTAGAATAAGTGATTCTGGTCTTTGTTTAACCCAGGGACCACCTGGCTTTCCTCACTCTACCTGCTATGGGTATGACAGTCCTTGCACTTTTTTTTCTTTGTTGTTCTCTAAAAGTATATCAGTGACTGTCTTTTACTTGAATGCTGCATTTATTTAAGGTCATCCTACATGAAATCAAAAGACAATGGGGTTCAGAAATGAGGTAGAAAATACTTTGGGGTTAAAAGACCTTTCCAAATGGATTTTATTTCTTTGCCTTGGACTTTTTAGTTCTGAAAAGTACCAATTGAGAAAAGATGGACAAACTAACAAGAATTGAACATGCAAGCTAAACACTCTGCTTTCATCTTCTCATACTACAGGAAAAACATATCCAGTAAAACAGAAAGGAACAAATAAAAAGGCTGAAGAAAACAGGAGGGTATGATTTTTTTGGGTCTTGTTTTGTTTTTCATGTGCCTCATGTTTAACCTGTAAGAACTTACTGCTGATAGGTACGGAGTCTGAGAGCTCTGCTGAATTTCAAATAGAGTAAGTCACTTAAGAGGGTAATGTGAACATCCCCAACATAGGCAATAAAAATGTTCTTCAGGAGTATGTCCCGTTCTTACAGATGTAATATATAAAATTCTTAAATGCTGTTATTCCACAGGAATCCCTTCTTTCCTATTATTCTGCAGAGCAACATTAACTGTTAAAGAACTTTGCAGTTTTAAAGAGTTTGATCTGTTCTCCATTTGGTACCAGTTTGAAAATAATAAAAGAAATGAAAGTTGTGGTGTCTACCTAAGGAAATGCAAACTACTTATTGTTTAAGCTTCTGTAGCTTTATGTATTGTAGTACTAGGGGACAGGGTAAAGACTTTTTTCATAATATTGGTTAGTTGTACAATTATTAGACTTACTTTGTCTGTAGGATGATGTACTGCCCTGTTCACGCTGTATTCTGGATCCTTTTTTTCCCTTCTATGTCTGTACACATTTTATTTACAGATTTTCATTTACCACTCAGATATTTGATAAAGAGACAAAAGAAATTCAAATCAAACTTTGCATTTGTGGGGTTGACGGGCAAAAAGCAATGAATTTGGAATGGGGGGGGGGGGTAATTAGTGTGACTTTAAGTCAGTCATAGATTTTAAAAGTTTGTGGAATATTCTGTTCAGATATTAAGATTTTTCTTCTTACCATAAAAACTATTAAATACTGGAATGGGATGTACAGAGAGGTTGTAGTGTCTCTGTCCTTGGAAGTGCTCTAGGCTCACTTGGACATGGGATGAGCAGCCTGATCTAAACACATCTGCCTTGAGCCAGGGATTGGACTAGATTGCCCTGGAAGTCCCTTATGACTTCAATTTCTGTGATTCCATTTACCATTTTGAAGAAACTCGCTGCTAACCATGCTTTTAGGAGTTCTTTCCCTCTTCCCTTTCCCACAATGTGGTGAGATTACAAAGGTTTCTAGTAGAAGCTGTGTTAGACAACACACATTTATGGAGAGTTACTGTCTCCATAAAATCTGAGAAACTATGTCCTCCTTAAGAATTATTAAGAAGGTAATTCAGGGATTTATCTGAAGCCATGCAGGAAGAAGAAAAAATATTTTAAGACTTATTAAAATAAAAATTAATTGAAGTAAGACCATGTTTTCTGTAAATGCTGTGCAGTCAATAGAAAGAAGTTATAAATAACATTGCACCCCTAGTGATTCTGAGCAACTATTATTCATTTAATTGATTGGACTCACCATTTCTGAAATGATTCAGAATTTTCTTTGCAAAATGTTTTTTACCAGGCTGTCAGTTTACATGGGAAGTTGGAAGGAAAAAGACCCTTTTTTTTGGTAGAAAAACGGGCAACAGAAATAACAGCTGCAGTTACAGCTGGTGAATGCCGTAGGTAGCCATAACATTTTCAAAAATGAGTGAGCAATTCAGGACAGCATGGGACAGGTGCAAATCAGGCTAGAATGAAATCAAGTCAGAAGAGACCCTTCAGCTTCATAAATTAGGTGATTATTTCTGTGCTGCATCCTGTTCAAGGATACAGTTCCTCCAGATCCAGTTATATTTTCATAGATTAATGGCTGGGTCATGGAAGTGCATTTTGACTCTATTTGGAAGGAAATCCAAAGATACTTTATTGAGATGGAATCACCTTTGCAATTGCTCCTTGATCTGTTTTTGACCACATGTATGCCTAAATCATCTCTGTAACCTGGCTGATCAAATACAATAAAACAATTACAGGGTGCATTCCCAGGTACAAATTACTTTCTACAGACCACTTTTGTTAAGTTCCTCTACAAATAGGCCCATTTTTTGGTCCTGCTCCAGCTGGCCTGGATGAGGGCTATTCAGTATTCTGGTTTTCACTTGTGTCTCACTTGCAGCATCCTTCGGAAATGAGTAGCAGATGCCCAGTTTGATGGTGCAGGTCCTCTGATCATTGAGCACATATGCTCTTTTGTCATTCTGTCTCAATAATTGAAAGTACTGTCAGATGAGAAAACAAAACAAAACCCTGCTAAGATCCTAAGGAAAAAATTGTCTCTGCCTAATCCACCAGATGAATTTTCAGTTTATAAACAGGTCCTCTGCACATTTATCATCTTCTGTCCAGGGAAAGTCTGTCTGTACTGGATTGGCTTTCTAAGTGCCTCAGCCCACTCACTATTTTTTCCTTCACTATCATCTTGTATTTCATGCAGAGAATTTTCCAGTTAGTAATCTAACTTCTTGGTAATGAAGAATTTTCTTCTTATGCCCTTGCCTTTACAGTGGTATTCATGATATTCATATGTCTGGAAGTGTTTATTGTGTGGCCATTTTGTTCTGTACTATTAAGGAGAAAAATTGGGTTGGTAGAATAAGAACGCTTTTTGGAACCCTCTTTACCAAAAATTATGGTTGGCATCTTGGGCAATTGCCAGCCTCTTATTTCCAGATTGAACCCATTGAAATGGAAACTCAGATTCTGTAATGCTGCATGTTTATCTTTTTTTTTTACTTCAGTATAAAGATACTTTTCATTTAAGATTACTTCAGCTCAAGCTTTCAAAAACAACAGAACTAAGCCCTTTGGGCGTGGGTGATCAAGAAGAAAAGAAAAAAGAGAGCTGAAATGTGGTGCAAGTAATTAAAAGATTGCTTGTATCTGCTTTTATCATACAGCAGGGGAAATTTCTTGCAGCATCTGTCAGAGAATACTTCACAGCTGATTTTTGATGGCATGTCATACCATACTGTTAGAGTAATATCTTGTGCATTGTGTCACTCTTGGGCAGCACGGGGTGCAAAGGAATGATTCGTACAGAGGACAATAAAAGAGAAGCTTTCTAAAGTCATTTAACATGTTAGGAACTGAGAAGCAGTTTGTATTCCTGATTCAGTGGCAGATAATACAGAGTGGGGTGAAACATGGATTAATAAATGCTAATTTACAAAGTTTAGACTTGGGGGATTTGACTCTTCTATCAAAGAGAGTTGCAGAAGTTACTAGCTAATGAGAAGTGATGGGACTTGAAGTGGTGTTTGAAAGAACTGTGGGAACAAAGAGACACAAACTCCAATTACAGAGTTGAGAGCAGTTTGGGGAGATGAATTATGGGAACACGAAAGGTCTGATGTTTGAGGATATGAGAGGAATATTTTTCTGGTAAAATTAATTGGTTCTGATGGATTAGATAAATGAGATCTTTTAGAGCTTTCTTGAATCTGAAGAGAACTGTTATCAAGAAGGAAAAATGTGTGGTGGTGAAGACTATTAGAAATTCTATTTGTACGGTTAGTTTCCTTTTAAAAAAACTAGTTGAACAAAAAGAAGCAAACTGTCTGCAGTAGCTCATGACTTTGTTGTTCTGAGTTATATATCCTTCTGTGATATATAAATATAATGAAGAGGCTTAAAAGCACCCCTGTTCCTTTGTTTTGAAGTGCACTCCGATGAGTTCCAGGTTGGATGTAGGGAGACACTTATTTTCAGCTTCAAAAATAGCTGGACAGGAAAGACCAGGATATCAGCTTGGTTCTGTTCTTATTTTACCTCCACTCATTCAACCGTCCTCAGGCTTTTAAGAGATTTATAACTAGGCACTTGAGAAATGCTATCAAAATATGCAGTGAAACAAGAATAATAATTACCATGAGAGCAACAGTGAAAAGGCTTGTTGCCAGTTCCACAGACATCAGCTAATCAGAGTAATTTAAGTCTTGGACACATTTCAGAGAGGCCATTTATATAACAACTCCAAGTGAACTGTCTAGCTTAGGAACTCTTCTCTCTGCTGCTAATTTATCAGCTTTCATTCTGAGAAAAACAGAAGACGCTGGTAATAGTTTTAAAGAATTCTGTAGTTAAGACCACAGATGAAATGTGGAGCTTTTATTAGCCAGAGCTGTCATTTTCTAACTAATGGAGGGATAGTTTTTGTTTCTCACCTGTGTGTCATACTTGACAGTAATAATAGCTGTGTTCCACATTCCTCTTGTTCAGAAAGTCCTTTCTGCAAAGTTCAGTGGATGGCCTCAAAACAACAGAGATGTTGTTGATGAAAAACACCCTTTCGATCATCCTGAAACATTCCCTAATTACATGCCTTATTTCACAGAACCTCCCATCTGAAATGTCTTTAGGCTCTCTCCACACTTCAATTAGGAGTATTCACACCAGTGTAGGATATGTTAATGAAATTACTGACCCATCCTCCAGGCCTTTGCTACAAGAAAGTTCAGCTGAAGCAATCAGTTTTGTTTCCATGAAGGTTAAGACTGAAATTCAGTGGGCTTCCATCTGACATGACTTCACCACAAGCGCGTGGAAAATTGAGAGTTGAGTACCACGTGTTCAGGGATGCTGGGCAGCACAGCATAATAGACTAGGGACTTTGTCCAAGAAACATGCACAGCTTTGCCCAAAAAGTATGGAATTAGTAATTTTGTACTATACGTGTGTTAACTTTACAACCAAACAAATAATAAAAAAATAGGATTATTTGGAATCCGTTGTGTAACTCATATGAACAGCTGCGTTGATATCAAGCGGATTATCTGCAAAGAGTAACAGCTACAATGCCATGCTTAGACAAGATTAGAAACATTTTAGGCTTTTAAAAGCAAATATTATCTTAAGTTACACAATAGCAAAGGCAGTAAGTAAAATGCTGTCGTAACATTCTTTCAGCAATGAGAGGTTTGGTACTGATTGTATAACAGTTATAAAGAACAGGAAAATTGCTTAGGTGACAGTATATCTGGGAGGAGAAAAGAGTTCAGGATAAAATGGAATGAAAATAGGTATATTTTGTTCTGTATCTATGAATTTTATAACATTAAAAAGAAACTTAAAAGCAATTCTGTGATCTCATCTAAGAACTCAGATACTATTGCACATGCTAGACACACTTACTAATAAGTTGTTAGCTTTGAAAAATCAACTGAGAGATACTTACGGAATTTGCAGATGAAGGAAAGGTGAGAGGATTAAAAGTACATTGGAGGGTTATATTCAGGATGATCATGACAAATGGGAGAAGTGTTTTGAAAGAAATAGAAGCCAATTCTACGTGAAATTGTGCAAGACTGTCTTTCTCAGAATAGGGACTGCACTGTTACAGGACTGAGAAAGAAAGGTGAGGCAGAGGATTCTTATTTGAAGTTCTAAAGGCTAAAATGGATCCTAAGAAGAAGAAAAAGATGAGGCTGTCTGTTTTCTTCTGAGGTCGAAGAGCCTCAGCACAAATACTGCATCCAGACTTGCACATGTCATCCTTCAGGAAGGATGCAAGCCAACTAACTAGTTGGAAAGAGAGGAATGAAGATGTAGCAAATGGGACCCACATGTCTGGAAATTGTAGAGAAGTGTTAAAGGGCCTTGGTTACTAAAATGTCAGCAGACTCAAATGGAACACAAAATTATTTTTCAGGTGGTTAAAATATAATTGGAAAGGGAAGGGCAATAGTTTTTTCTTCCTGTCCATTGTGGATAGAATAAGTAGCGCTGGCAGCAAGGTAAATGAGAGTAGGGGGTTACGGAAACCCTTGTGACTGAATGAGGAGTTTAAGCTCTACAGTACATTGCTTAATGACATGGAAAGTATCCCCTCCACGTTCATACCTGAGAATGTATTAGACAAAGGTCTGACAGGAATATCTGAGTTATAATTGAGTCTGTTTCCATGCAGAAGGATGTGATATGTTTGTTCTTGCTCAATTTTTTAAACATTCTGTGAAATACGTAAAAAAATACTTACTTTGTCTTTCTCCAGAGAGTCATTTATGTTTCCCATATCATTTTAATTTGAGGCATTTTGGTTGATTCTAGAGCTGAATAACTACTGCTGGCCAAATCTTGACTGTTGTTGCTTAGATGGACCCTGTGACTGAGGCAGAGAAATACAGCCTGGACATCATCTCAACAGACCCAAGGCAAAGATTGGTTGGAACCGTTGCATTTGAGTTGACAGCCTAACAGCTAGGAGCGAAGTATGGGCTTTCGTTGGTAGAATCTTTTGAAACAAAACTGAGTAACAGTTTTTATCCTTCATTTAATTTTAAAATGTCAGCTATGACTGTCTGTCTCCCTATATGCCATCAGAAGTGCCTTAGGGTAAAGTTTGGGATCCCCTGATTCAACGAATTCTGGCAGCGTCTTGCTTGAGGTCAAGCTTTTGTCTCCAGTCTTTTCTTTACCTCCTCCCATAATAGTGGGATCTTTCTTCATTTGTATTCTTGCCTCCAGAATAGTAGATGGAAGTCCAGGAACTTTATGAAAGCTGAGACTCAGCAGAATTTTTCCTAAAGTAGAAAGAAATAAATCATAACTGGACCAACGTTATATGAATGGGCTTCTGAGAGCTGGCTGGACTAATGGCAAATGCCTCGTGCTTATTTGTGATACAACCTAACACTGGAATTCAAATGTTCAAAGCTGCCAGACATGTTCATGACTTATCCTCAGAATAGTAAATAATGGATATATTTTTAAGGGTCCATCAGATGCTCTGAATTCCAGGTTGTGTAATCACCCTGAGTTTCAAAATTGAGGATTAAAGTGCATATTACAATTACTCCTCTGGGATAGTTGTTTTGTTGAAAAAGAATTTTGTTGCTTTTGTTGCTCAGCCAATCCTGAGGTGCTAAGCACTTTAAACAACAAATAAAATACTTGAATTCATATTTTATTTAACAAGTGTGGATACCTTGTATAATCCAAAATGGTTTTGGTTGGAGTCACATTCTGTGCTGTATTATTCAGCACCACCTCAGTCTCTGAATTCAGGCAGCTGCCCCAGCTCCCAGCTTTTACCCGGCAAATATGCTCCTTCAGAAAGCCAGTGTTTTCAGGGATAAGGAATGGGATGAAGTACCTGCAGATCACTACATAGCGTATCTCCTAGGTCCTGTAGTGTTTGATTACATGAGAATTTAAGAAAAACCCTTGTCTCCCATTCACTTGTTTATTTTTGAGGGGCTGACTGATTCAACACTTGGTAGGTCTATCCCAAAGCTGAGAGAGACGGAGCAAACAGCCTTCTTTACAGATGCATTTAGATCATTTGCTTTACTACTATTTCTTCCACAAACAAATAGTTATAGTACAGGTTTTTCTTGTTTGTACTTTGATGGTACAAAACAATTTTCAATTAAAGCTTTTCCAATTATTTTCTAAAAGTATTGTTTTATTTTTTCATCTTTAATACGTCTTTGAACTCTTTTTGTTCTCTGTAGTTTAGTGAGGCCTCCTCAAGACAAAGAAACCAAATAAAAACAAAACCAAACCAAAAAACCCCAAACAACCATTTTCCCTGCATGGGAGACTGGTGGTTAACTATGTCAGTAGGTTCATCTTTTGAAAGTGAATCAGAATTTGAGTTCTCAAACAAAACTATAATCCAGGCATATTTTTTTTGCTATCACTGTTCAAGCCAGCAGGAGTAAGGCATGTAGTAAAATCTCTCTGCTGTAATTATATATCCACCAATGTAGTGTACAGCATATTTAGCATCCAAGGAGTGTCTTGCCTAGTAGATAGTGGGACACCAATGAAGATACTAAGATATTAGCTGTGTTTGGGAGAGAGCTTGGAGTACTGACTAACCAGTATTATTGTTTTGATATCTTAAAAAACCTGCATGTAGGTTCTTAGACCTTTCTAGCAGGTGGGTGATTTCAACCTAAAGCATATGATTCTTTTACCCTATTTTTTCTAATTGTTTTGGTGGAATTAATTTTTTTTTTTCAGTAACTTTGAAAGATATTCTGTCTTTTTGGAAATAGTCTTGACAATAATGTCTATCTAAACCATTCTGACCTGAAAGAAGCCTATTTGCATCTCCTGTCTTGTATGGCAGTTTCATGAAAAAGCCATATAATACTGTGCTTTAATTTGCCAAGTCAAATTGCTCCACTGTTTTCAGGCAGGAAAGCTGGCAATCTGGGAACATCCTTTCAGATTTCAGTTTTGCCACATATATGATTATGAGGAGGTATGATGCTTCTGGGTGGAGAAAAATCTATTTTTTTCTAGATCTGTGTTGTAATACAGTATTTAGATATAGCAAATAATCTAGTCTGCTCAGGAACACCTGTGGAAGGAAGATTCATACTACTCATAGAAACCAAGCTTTGCACAGATACACATGTATATACATGTATAAAATGTACACATTTTATCTGCTTTGTGCATGAGAGAGGAAGTCTCTCTGTGTGAAAGCTGACGTCTAAAATTCCCCTCTCTTTAGTATCTCTAGTATCTCCCTCTTAATAGAATATTTACTATTTACTCAGAAATTAAATGCTATTAATTGTAAAATTTATAAAATGTAAAATTTATAAAATATAAAATTTATAAATTATAAAATTTATAAAGTACAAATTGTACTTATTTATGCATACAGAAAAGAACATGTCTTTCACAAAATTGAGTTACTGAAAGATCTGGAAAAGAGGCCTTTTTGAAGTTCTGAGAGGAAGGCAGAGTTATTTTATTTTACTCTGTCATCACCATTTCTATGAAGTTGATGGATGATGATACTTCTTTGATACTTCCTATGAATTATTACTTCTACCCACATGAGTGGATATACCAGAGAAAAAATAATTTTTTTACCTGTAATTTTGCTTTCTCTCAGTATTGATTTATTACTTAGTAAAGACTTTTCTTATGCTAAAATGGTAATGTTTCCTACATTTGGTCTGGCATAGAATTCCTGGGGGGTTTTTTTATTTCTCTGAGTGAAAACAGGAGTGAGGATCACATAAGGTTAAACTCTTCCATATCGGCACCCTGCTGTGTTCCTTTTGCTTGGTTCAAATCTGCTATTTGTGCCTAAGTTTTTTGTGTCTTCTGCTGTGGAATTCTGCTTCTAGGCAAGCTCCAGTGGTCAATCAGTGCATTAAAACTCAAATACCAGGTTTTAAAAAAGAAATAGGAGAATTGCACAGCCCTCCATTCATCTAGGTTGTTATTGTAAATTTTGAATATGCAAGAGGCAAAACCATCATAAGAGAAAACAAACAAAAAAAAAGAGAATTAATTTAGCTTTTTGAAGATGAATATGCTATGAAGAAAATTATGCATCTCAGCATTAGGCTTCCGTTGGCCTCAATGATCCTTGTGGGTCCTTTCCAACTCAGCATATTCTGTGAATCTGTGATCTGAAGGATTTTGCTAGTATTAATGCCAAACGTTATGTACCAAACTTGATTGTATTTCAACTGCATTGTTTGAAAACAATCTTTGGGGGGTGGGGGGGAATAAAGCTCATAGCAGTTAGAGTGCAGAGAATAAAATAGAAGAACACAGTCAAATCATCTTACATTTTTATTGAAAATCTTTCTGCCATTTCACTTGGATTTTATTTAATCAATGTTTGGGTTTTTTTTTTTCACATTTTGGCTTTGGGTACTAAAGTTTAGAACGAGGTTCAGTAACTGATGCCTGTAGCAGCTGCTAAGGCTTCCTACTCAACCTGTATTGCTAATCTCCTACCTGTTTCAGGCATAGAGAGAACATTTGGGGCGGGAGAGATTCTCCCTTTTGTAAAGGCTGACAGGAAAAGCTGTAGCTAAAATTGCTTAAGTTGATGAGTAACTCCATCGATACCCATTTTACATTTTGTTTTTGAATAGCCCCTGAGGCAAAAATGAGAGAAAAAAAGCACAAAAGTTACATTGTTAAAGGAATTTTTGATTGTGGGTTTTTTCTCCTTGTCTTTCCCTTCGTTGTCCCAGGGACTACCTTAAATTATTTATTTTGAAGGTTCTTGCTTCACCCCTCATTAGACATTTGTGATGTTTGTTGACATAAACATCTGCATAAATCCCAGTTCAAAGGAATACTTAGCTGAGGGAATTGTTAGAGAAACGGCTGCCGGTTGACATCCTGTCACTGCAAGGCTGGAGACGCTGGCATACACCTTACATTTTTCCCTTTCTGCCTGTTGCGTATTGACAGCTGAGTTGGCCAGAAACTGCACTTCTTGTAGCAGAGAGTGGAAGACTAGGCCAGATATTTTAGACAGCCTGAGTGTTACTGACTTCTTATTAATTATTTAGCATGATTTTGCTCAGTCACTGTGATCGTTCTTCATCCAAAAAATCAGGAAGCTGTACAAATCTTACTGATCCCTAGAAGCACCATAACATCCCTGCACATATAAACAAACAATAGGGGGAAATAAAGTTAATACAGTAATTTTCCAGTGTTAGCATAGGTTCTGTCTTGTCAAAGTCTATCACTAAGCATACTCAGAAACTTAGTAATGACTGATTTTTTTTTCACTTTCAATTAAAAGAGTACAATTATATATTTTTTTTTTTAAGCAATAGCATTTCATTTTCATAATTGCTTCATTCATCCTTATTCCCAATTTCAAAAAGTATATGAAGGGATACCAGAGGGGCCACAGATTTTGGGGGAGGAGAAAGAGGAGATACTATTTTTTCTCCTTTCAACTGAAAAAGATTAATAAACACTATGTTTGGGTTTTGTGCACGTATTCCAAAGCCAGGAGAACATTCTGTTATCACTGAGGTAATGGTGGGAGTGTTCTGTGACAGACAACAGGCATTTCTTCTCTATACACTAGTTAAATCCACGAATTTGATAGTTAAGAAACACAGCATTTGTTTTATTAATTTCATATTTTATAATGTATTATTGCTGTATTCTTCAGGCAATGGCACCTTTCCTAAAACATGGAGCAAAAGGAAAGGATTTTGTATAGACCTAGATAATAGTTGCCCAATAAAAGTTTAATTTGCAACTGAGGCAGTGATTAATGCTTGACAGATGAAACAAAGGAAGAAAGAGAGAGAGAATGTCCATCAATGCCTTTTAAAGGATAACAAGCCAATATGTTTGTGTTCAGTTTTCAAAGCTCAGGATGATGAGAGCAGATGCATAGCTGTTAGCTAGTAATGTATTTATGGGTTATGTATGTCTTTGTCATGAATGACATTGTAAAAAATATAAATTAAATCTTTGAATGTACTTGTGATAAAACAATGATAAAGCATGTATCATTCTGTCAAGATTATTTTTATTTGCCCATTCATTCAAGGTAGGGTAAAAGATCTGGTTTTAAATGTGTCGTTAAGCATCTAAATTCATGCCACGGTCTGGGTTTGTCTTCTTTTTAGCTTTTGCAAATCATGTTGTGTGCCTGAATTTGACAATGTAAAGACAGTGTGAGAGAGAGCTATAGAATATATCTATTTTACAGGCAATGTGCCTGAAAAGTAGAAAATTATCTTTCAAAAATATACACCACCTAAAACAGGGCTTTATCTGATAATGTTTGATAATGAAATGTTGTACAGATCTCTAAATCAAAACACTCACAGTGATCTTACCTCACTGAATTCAGTGTTTGTTTCTTGGTTATTTTAAACCGAGGTAATGATGAACAAAAAGCTGAGCGTTACCGTCTTTTGACACAGTGAGAGCACTTGCTGACAAAATCATTCAGGTTGCATTTGAGATTACATTTTAGCCACTTCAGTCCTTTCTCAGAGCTCTCTCCTCTGTCTTCTAGGTGTCAGTGCTCCAATAGCTATACTGCCACACCAGCAGTATATCGCAAAGGTTGGAAGGGACCTTAGCAGTAAAATGACAGCGGTGCTTCAGAGAGGAGAGAAGAAGTCATTATCTAGAGAAAAAATACTGTGACATTAATTATTCTCAATCAAGCAGGTTTTCTCCAGATGGAAGCTCAACAGTCTTGCTGTCTTGAAATCCCTTAGGCCAATAATAGGCATGAGCCACTGCTTTGATTCTCACCCTCACAATGAATGTGGCAGTCCTGATATGCATTGCTAGGCACCTTCCCCTTCCCTGGGAGAGGCAGTTTATGACTTTTTCTGTCTCTTATATTTTTAATTATTTACTTAACAATTTATTAACAATTTATTTACATTAGAGTAGTTCCAGTTGGAAGGACCTACAGTGATCATTTAGTCCAACTACCTGACCAATTCAGGGCTGATCAAGTTAAAGTATATTAAGGGCATTATTCAAATGCCTCAAACACCAGTGTTTGACCACCCTCTCACTAAAGAAATGCTTACTAACATCTAGTTTCACTTAAAAGAGAATGAAAGCCTTATAGCAGTCATCTAAAACAAGGAGCATTCTAGTGTAGACTAGTTGTCAGCAAAGTATTGTCTTCGTCTCAATTATGAGAAGGTGTTTAACAAGTAAAGCAACATTAAATCAAGCTGTTATTTTCCCTAGAAAATGATGTAGTGAAGTAACAGTATATTGCAAGTATATACTTTCCGTACCTATAGTACTGGACAGCTATTTTTGTAATACAGCTGAAGAAAAGCTGTAGAGGGTAAACAGTATAGAAACATACAATCAGAATAGTTTGAGTTGGAAGGGACCTTTAAAGGTCGTGTTGTCCAAACATCCTGCACTAAGCAGCGACATCTTCAACTAGATCAGTTTGCTCATCATGGCTTGATCATCTTGACTTCTTTGGGAAAATGCTAGAGGAATATTTTTGAACACCAATATCCGAAGGTGTATTATTCTACATGTATTGGACTAGAATTGTGACATTAATTTCCATAAATAGACAAACCTAATATGTTGTGTTTTACTTTGGAGTTTGAGGTAAAACTTCTGGATACAGTTTGTTCAGTATTTCTATCCCCCCTTCACACACACTCATGGCTGTATGCAACCACTTCCTCTCCCAAAATACTTCAGCACTCCATTTGCAGGTAGTGCTCTGCAATGAGCATGGTAGATAATGATATTTTGTGCTGCTTTGAAAAGCATCATGTTTATCCAATGGCACTTTCAGGAACAGAAACATGTAAAGGTAGAGATGGATTCTTCCAAGGTGGTGCACTACAGTCCATTGACAAACCAGTGGGGTAAGATGTTACAGGCATATCTACTTTAAGATATTAAGGACTTGATCTGTAGTAAGTCATCAAACATTTGTTCTCTTGCAATAACAGATTTGTGTATTATTAACGGTGATGCTCTAGGTGCTGTCTAATCACAAAGGAAATCATGAGGTTTTTCATTGATTTGTATATATCCAAGTATGTTTCTACAAAGTTATTGAAAAGAAAGTTTTAGCAGACAAATTGTAACTTAGATTTTGGCACATATAAATAATGTATAAGAATATATATATATACATAGATAAAATAAATAAAATATAATAAATCATATAAAGAAGTTTTAAATGGGTCAGAAGAATGTTATAAGGGTGGTATAGACTTCATTTTTCAGAAGTGTCAGCTTGGAGCTCGGAGATATTTGTGCTGGGAGGAGTGTAGGAGCAGCAGGCACCAGCGAGAGCTAATAAAAAGGAAAGGGAAAAGGAGCTGACAAGTAAAAGAAATTATTCTTCTTGAAGTGTCTCTTGATTTTCATTAGAAGAAAATAATTGGCAATGAGGGTAGTAGAAATTATAGGAGGGAGAAAACTAGATAATTACAAGCAGGTAAAGATTTTTTGGAGAGGTTTTACTGACTAGAATACCTTCTTTATTGAATAGTGCCTTGGTGAAATCTGGGGAATATAAATTCAGCAACTTTTCGTGGTTAAGTAAAAACTCCAAAAGAGAAACTGTGGGTATTATTTCTGTGGGTTAGCTGTGGGCTAAAGACCTGGACGTTTTTCTTCAATATAGCAAATCATAGTCAGAATCCTTTTTTCTTTATGAATAATCTATCAGTTTTCCTTAGTTTGACTGCTCCACCACAAAGAGACAGACAGAATTTTTTGTTGTCTTATTTCTTAGTGGCAGGTGTCTGGTGTTCTAAAATGGCCTGATAAGGTTTACCTGATCTGTGATATGATCTGGACAAAAACAGGGGTTTCTGAGTTTTCTGAGGTGCCCATAGTAATCAGTTGCACATCTGTGCAAAAATCATAACACTTTTATCTGGAATATGGTACCTCTGTGGATTAAACTCATGGAGAAATTTATCTGGCTAAAATGATAATCATTCAAAATGCCAATCTGTTTTGCATTAATTTCTTGAATTTTCTGAAGTTAGCAGCAGGTTTGTCCAGAAAAAAAAGGCAGAATCGAACTGGAGAGCTGCCTTCTGGGCTTGGCTTCTCGGTTTCGTTGGTTTTTTTTGTTGATGTCAACTGGGGCCACTGTTGCAGAGAATGCCAGGCTGTGAAGAATAACTAGTACTCTACTCAACTTTAATTGTATTTTTCTACTGAAGTGGAAAAGGAGGTGATCAATATGCATTGGAGAGTATATAGCACAGTACAATAGTACTCTCTGAAAGGTCATTTTTTTTGTCTTTTTGGCATGTTTTCAAGTTCTTCACAAATTAACGTAACTGATAGTCATAACTGATCATCAAAAAAATCCTAGTGCAGAGAAAACGATTGATCCATTTAGAGGAGTGAGATTTTTTTTTTCCTGGAAATAAGTAAACTAACGAGAAAGGTTTTTTTCTTTTTCCTTTTTTTTTTTATTTGCCTTTCATTGTGTACACATTTAGTAATTATTATCTTACTAATTTCTCTTACTAAACTTTTCAATCAGATAGTTTTTAGAAGTCACATTTTACGTAAGAAATGAGAGTTGCTCCAGCATAGCTTGGAATGCCCTTTGGGGATTTTCTAGCTCAGGCTGATGGTGCCTTAAGCTTATTCTTCAAGAGGATTGATGGCTGAGGACTATTGGGAAATTGCTTTCTTCTTCTTTCTCAGTATAGGATACATAATCATTTCCCATAAAATACCTTTCAAAATCTAGGTGAATAATGGCCAGGGACAAAAAGCAAGGATTTTAGATTGTGCATATATCAAGGCTTTTTCTGTCTTAATAAAATCTTAAGTATATTGGGTCTTTTCCATACCATGTGAACTTGAGACATGACTGCTAGGTCTATTTGTACATCTCAGTTACAGTCTTTTTACTCTTCAGAATCTTTATTATATCATATGGGTCACTTGCAGTAATAAATACCATTAATAAAACCCACTGGAATTCCAATGAAAAGATTTTCTGAAAATTAAGATATTGCTGCTATTAGTGTAATACTGTGTTCTGAGAAGTCAGCCATGGAGCAGTAGTGAAATGGCACTTCAGCTTTTCAGCCTGACTTATAAAGTTCCTTGCTTGCACCTGGGGAACCTGAACACAATGCTATAAATCTAATTAGGACTTTTGTTCTTTGTATTTTTAAGCAATGTAATGCCTTCTGGGAGGTCCTGGTGTTATTTAAATCTTGGCCCAATTTCCACAAAGTGCTTTGCAGGGAACTTTCTACCCCCTTTTGTGGGATTCTCTTTGTGCAGATGCCAGCATCAGCAGGTACCCTGAGGCTTCCCCGCTCACACTGTTATCGCCTCCCGAGCTCTTGGTGGAGCAGGGCTTGCCTGTTTGCAGTTTAGGTGTCTGCCTTTCAGAAAATGGAATGTTAGCCTTTGAAAATGGTGTCTACTTTTCTGGTTTTAGGTATTGTGGTAGAGAAAGCTAAAAGCAAAACTGAATGTAGACAGCTTAGAGGCCTTTGTTACAGGTAGGATTGCTAGAAGTGAGACTTGGTTGGTATTTTTAATAACTTGCTAGTAACTCAGAAAGCAGGCAGTTGTTTATTATTATTTGGCTAATAAGGCAAATAGATTCCTTTGCTAATTTGGTGGGTAATTAGACTGGACGATAATAAGGGTTTTTTGGTAACGTGAGATACTTATGAGGTTTGGATGTTCTGACAGCAGTGATTTTGAATGATATTTCTGTAGCTTTCATGGTATGATTAAGTAATGGAATATAACAGAAGTAATGTAAAAAGTGTTTTACTTCTTTTTACCTTTAGACTCCCAGCTACACTGTGGGGAATGCAAATGTATATGAAAATAAGAATAAAGAATGGTTTAGGAATGTCCTCCAACATGCTGTTAGCTCAGTTTGCCAAGCCAAAGAATCTCTGGATATGAAGAGGATAATTAATAATTGCTAGCAAATATTTTATTTTATAATAAAGGGGAAAAAATTATCTTTTTTATTTTTGCTGGGAAAAAAACCCACCACATTATTTGGTAAACATGTTAGTGACACTGGTCAGAGAAAGACTTGGCAAAAGTCATCTGCACCTTGGTTAAAGTAAAATTTCAAATTTGGCCATAAGCAGTTGATAAATATTTGAATTGCAGAAGGTAATGTTATTTCAACTGATAAATTGCAAGCTTTGGTAGACCTCTGGTACAGGGTTTTTTAGAAAAAAAGCTTAAACATTGAAAAAGGCATACATATGTAGTTTACATGCTTCCAAGGCAACAAATAATTTTTACTGCTACATTTGGACTTAGGGCTAGTTAAGAAGGCAGGAATTTTAAACATAAGATTAATTAGTCAACATTTCTACAAAGTTTGGTTATTCAGTAGACCAAAAATCTACAAAGGGGAAGTTTAGGCAAAATATCATGTCTTTAGGTTTTTTGTATATGCATTTGCTACTTCCATGTGCGGTATACGAAGAGTTGCTGAAGGCAGATTTTGTTGCTGTCATTGAATTCAGTGATTTCTTGATCCATTGCTGCCAACATGTGACAACAAGGAAAAAGTAAAATTTAAAGAATATATTTTGCTCATAGGTTTCTCCCCAGCAGTGAGGCAGAGTTCTTAGCACAGTGTTAAAAGTACAAATAATATCAAGATGCTGTGGAAAAGAATAACAATATCAGCTGTTGAATCAGATATATTCCAAATAACTTCATTTTTTAAAATTTTGTTTTCACTGAGTTAACCTCACCAATAGTTATAAAAAATGCTGAAAAAAACTTAATTCCTCTGATAATTCTTCAAACTATATATCCTACCACATCATGGGACTGCTGGAATTTTGGAATAAGAGATTCATGATCTTCTGTTGCAAAGGGTTTGAGAAAGGAGAGATATTATGTTGGGCTTCTTTTGGAGAGTAATTTTGACTAGAATCTGGTTCCTAGTTTTTTCAGTTTAGATGAGATCATGACCAGTTTGGAGAGATAGGGAGAAGAGGGGTAAATTCCTGGAAAAGTTTTTCTCAGAGCAACAGAGTGAACAAGCTGTGAGTGTGGGAGCGTTTGGAAGGATGTGCTATCTGAATAGACTGCCTTGTTCTGTGGAAAGCTGTGCTTATTCCCTAGTGTGTTTTAGGTTGCATGGTGCAGCAGTAAGCACAGGTACTTCTGGAATAATGCCAGGGCATCATTAAATCACTTAATAAGTCTTGCTAACCTCTCCCTCCAGTGTGTTCCAGTGAGAATAGTGGTAGGAGCCAGTAGTTCAGAGATGTCCCTTCTTAGGTCAGTTGTGACATCACCTGATGTAATAACACTGCTTGAAGTTGTACACATACCCAGGTGTAGGTCTCTCTGACCTGGGCCCTGCTGCACAGTGTCACAGGCTCTCTGAGGGACTCGTGGAAGTTTTAAGAGGAAGAACTTGGAGTAGAGTGAAATACAAGTAAAGGGAACTGCAGAGAGCAAGTGTAAGTCTTCTAAACAACAAAATGGTTATAAGCCTTTTCTCTCCTCTGCGTAAACTTGCTCGCAAAGACATATATGCCTTGTGGGAATGGAAGCAAACCCCATCTCTCATTACCGCTACATTTTTTACACAAAGATACTTTCTTCTATACTTTGTGTAGAAAAGTCTGAGACTGTACAAGGGACCCAAACTCAGCCCTTGCTATAGGAAGTAGATCTTTTTATCCAAGTCTTCCAGATTTCATAACTGAATAGTTGAAGATGGAACATATTGGGAACCACAGAAGTCTATCTCGAAAAAATCTGTTCTCATCCTGGACTATGTCCTTCTTCCCTTGCATCTTCAGTGGATCTTGAAAGAAGATGAAAAAATGCAGCCACAGGATTGTTTGGGGAATATTAGACAGCTATAAGCATGGGAAATCCAGAAATAATTGTAGATGCACTGTGCAAGCATAATATGCTGCTGATGGAAATATGATAGTGTCAGTTCTCAAGAAAGGACCTTTTTTGATGCTTTTGGAAACAATGTGGAAAAGGCACAAGAACCAGTGTTAGAGGCTAGTTTTTTGGCAGCTGTAATTTGCAATTCAGAGTGTTTGGAGTGGAGACTTCTTGGCCAAACTAAATAGTGGAAAAGAAATTAAATAAGCAAGTAAAAACAATCAAAAACAATCTGCAGAGAGAGGCACACATAATTAGTGCATGTCCACCATGTGCACTTGACTGCACAGACAGCTGAAGCTGACACAAGAGATTTTGGGGAGCAGTCTGGTGTCAGGCATCCTGTTAATTTCCTAAGATTAATTCTTTCACCTTCTGCACCTTCATTGACCATATCAGCTGCTCCATCTGGCAAAGTCTGCACTGCTGATTGTAAAAACTCTGAGCATGCTTTTGTTTTGCATTTCCCTTTGTACTTCATGGTTTATCTAATGACTCTCTGTCAAATGCTAAACCTAGAAGCAGAAAAATATGGATATTAACATGGCATAGACTGTAAAAATGGAAATCCATCACTGCCATGTGGAATCTACACTAACATATTCAAAAGAATATGATATGTATTCTATGAATCTATGAAAGGATTTTTTTTTTTCATTTGCCTTTCTGTGTATACTTTGTTCCCATTGATGTCAATAGAAATTATGTCTGTGGATCTGAGGAAGACTATGCCAGAACTTTACTGGCTAAATTATGCAACTGATTATCCTATTGAAAACCTAAAGTTTTAAAGTTAACACTCATCACCCATCTTGAGTTGTAGACCAAGGCATGTGTCCATGAATGGAATTTTAATGGCAAAAGAGTTTTACAGAAGTATCATCTCTCCAATCCAATGTTAGATACACTTCAGATTGCTCCTGGTCCTACGATACCCAAGGGAACCTTTATGTGGCCACAAATTGCACAGCACCTGAATCAGAAAGGCAAGAGGAGGAGGAGAAAGTATGTGTGTGTCTCAAAGGCAAGAAGCATTACATGGCTAATGCTGCATCATGGCATCCTGGGGATTAGTCTGGTTTGGGTGGGCCACTGTGCTGTGTGTAACAAGCCTGGTCTCAGCAGCTCCCTCTTGATATTCTCAGTTGTGTTTATGACTGATTGCTTCTATTGCCACCATATACCAGGAAGGTACCTGCTTTGTGATCAGCACAAGAGAACTGCTTAGTTGGGAAGCTACAAGTCAACCATCTTTGCTGTGTGCTCTGTTAAAGCACTTGTTGAAATGACAGTGAGTAACAGGGCTGAAGCGTTGCAATATGAATTCCTATTTCTAGTATTGCAAAATGCAAAAGGACAGTACTGTTATAATTCCATAGTATATCTTATTTTTGTATATTATTTGTTATTATTGTGTTGTATAAAATGGGATAAAGTTTATTTTAAGGTTATTATAATATTTTGCAATCATATCTTTTCAATGCAAAAAGGAGATAAAAATAATGCATTTTATTGTTGCATAATTAGCCACAGTGTTTGGTAGAGATTGCTAAATCCGTCATGGACTGTTTTCCACCTACTACTCAACTAAATCATGGGAATTTCTTGCGCAACAGAGCATAGAATGTTATCAAGGAAACCTTGACCTAAAACTGAGGCCCTACTTCCTTGCTTCAGGACTATGTGTGACTATTCTTCAAGACAGAGAATAAACCAGACTGCTTTAGTTTGTTTTTAGCTTGTAGAAGAGTCTTACCCCTGCCCTCAGTCCTTGTGAGCATCTTAGTAGATCCATTGCTTTCATTAGGCTTTCTTATCTGAGTAGCAATTATTTCTGTGAATAAGCATTTGTGGTGGTGAGCTCTTAATCAGTTGTGCAATTGCCAAGTGTTAATAATGCACAGCGTGTTCTGCATGCAGTTATGCTGCCATTTGCCCTCAACATCACCAATTTCTCCATTTCAAGTGGGCGAGACAATGACTTAGCTTCCATGATTTCATTGACCCTATTTATCTTTTTAGAGTTTTCTGAAGTTATGCTTAATCATAACAAACATTTGTTGAAGCCTTCCCTAAATTGAAAGGACTGCATAGAGATATTAATCAATGAAGAAAAGCAAAACTGGCCTTTGGCTTTCTCCAGCCTCATATGGGAGTCATGTTACTGAATCCTTTCTGTTTCCTGTCAATTCACTGATTGCCTTGGCTGGATGGAAATTTTGAATGAGTGTAATCTGTGGACAGTAACAAGTCCAGATGCAAATTGAAAGTTTCTGGTTTGCACTCATGTCTGGCCTGCTGTCTGCTCAGCTTCTTCCTTCAGTGTTGCTCTCTGTGGAATTGTGTCGCTCACAGTTCATCAGTAAATATGTGGGATGATCGATAGTGTTACTTGTGCCTTTCGTAATTATATCATGACTCATTTAGGAGTAGGGATAGGTCAGATCTCTCAAACAGATGTATTTGAGCTATGAGAATATTATCATTCAGTGATCTGTTAAAGGCAGTAGGAGAATATTTAATTAAAGAACCTAGTAATTCCAAACTTTGATTACAATTAAGAACGTGCAATGCATGATTGTTCACAGTATGAAATCTTTTGCTCCAGTTGTGATAAGTGCAGAGAAATCTGGCCTATTAATAAAAGAAGATTACGTTTTTGTCTTCACTGGAAGAAAGGAGATTGTTGTTTCCTCCGTTCTAACTCCAGGGCTATTTGTGTTCTTACATTACCAGCAGTTTGACATGGCTCCCATTTACTTTAAAAAAACCTGCTAGGATTTAGTAATCTTGCTTTGATTTTACCTCCTCTGTATTTGTATAGCATTGGGTTTTGCATTTTTTATTTGAAGAGGAGTGAAATTTTCTGGAGGTGCTGAGAGAAAAGGCGAATAAAAATGCTGCCATTTGGATGTCTTCAAGTCCTTGCACAAGATGCTGCTCCACACTGAGGCAAACATCAAACCTTTGTCATATTTTACTGTGAGGCAGTGAGGGGGAGATGAGCGTGTCTTCAAAAGCAATGTTGTAAAGACACTCAAATTGCTTTTTTTCTCCTTCGCTTTTTTCTCAACTGATTCTTCTCTCAACTGATGGACTAGGCAATTAAGACCCAGCAAGGTGGAGATTTTTAACACTAAATTTATGAGGTGCTACATTTTTCTAGTGACTGCTGATTGCTTGTGCAACTAATCTTATTTTGTTTTCTTTTGTTATTTGCCTATTGAGAACCACTGGAATGGAGTTCATAGAGATTCAGACCCACAAACCACAAGTTAAAACCTCCATTCAGTTAATTTACTGAAGCAGAACTACCATAAAATATCTACATGGAGAATGGTTCCTAGTACTTTTTCATGAGAGGTAGGAAAAAAAGTGGTATAAAATTTGTAACCTAATAGTAAATCTCATCATATTTTGTCTGGGATAACTTAAGAACACCTAACAGTGTGTTTTTGTATCCAATCTACCTCTGTTTGTGAAGTTGTCTTAGGAGACTAATCAGCATTGTCACGTTCTCACAGAGACATTCTTTGTAAGTTTGCAAGGTGAGATAATAGAATGGGCTAAAGAACATTTGGTTTGTTGACCTGCGAAGAAGTCAAAGTCTGGCATAAAGTTTTCAACAGTATTGATTACTGTTTTGCTCTTAACACACTGGAAATATCTTTTTTTTTTTTTTAATGAGAAGTTTATATTTTCAGTCTGAGCTGCCATTGTCTTACAGTAAGGAGAAAGCTGCACTTATCAAGCAACGTATGTGACTTAAAGATTAAAATCTCACCTAAATGTCTGTCCAGTCCTTTCTTTAAAATAAAAAAAGGTTTAATAAATGACACTAGGAAGCAATTTCCAAAAAAATGCTAAATAAATAAACCTAGGTAAGGAAGAACACTTTTGTAATAGACTTCATGGTAAAATTCCCATGCTCTTTGGGTATGTAAGTGCAACTTGATTCATAGTAGGTATCACTCTTGTTTACTGAGGAGCAAGTGCTTTTTTCTCCTTCTGCCTAAGGTGAGCAAGGAGGCTATGGGGGCCTACCACAGTCCACAAATGGGTCCTATCACTTTCACTGAAATGTACAATGTGTGGTAAAATATATACAAAATATCTTAGAATCATAGAATCAGACAGGTTGGAAAGGACCTCTGAGATCATCAAGTCCAACCCTTGATCCAACACCACTGCAGTTATTAGACTATGGAATTAAGTGCCACATCCAGCCTCATCTTAAAAACCTCCAGGGACGGAGAATCCACCACTTCCCTGGGCAGCCCATTCCAATGGCTGATTACTCTCTCTGTAAAGGATTTCTTTCTAATATCTAACCTAAACCTCCCCTGGCACAGCTTAAGGCCATGCCCTCTTGTCTTACTGCTGGTTGCCTGGGAGAAGAGACCAACCCCCACCTGGCTACAACCTCCTTTCAGATAGTTGTAGAGAGCGATGAGGTCTCCCCTGAGCCTTCTCTTCTCCAGGCTAAACAACCCCAGCTCCTTCAGCCTTTCCTCATAGGACTTGTGCTCAAGTCCCTTCACCAGCCTGGTTGCTCTTCTCTGCACCTGCTCCAGCACCTCAATATCCCTCCTGAACTGAGGGGCCCAGAACTGGACACAGCACTCCAGGTGTGGCCTCACCAGCGCCGAGTACAGGGGCAGAATCACCTCCCTGTTCCTGCTGGCCACACTGTTCCTGATCCAGGCCAGGATGCCATTGGCCTTCTTGGCCACCTGGGCACACTGCTGGCTCATGTTCAGCTTCCTGTCAATCAGCACCCCCAGGTCCCTTTCTGCCTGGCTGCTCTCCAGCCACTCTGTCCCCAGCCTGTAGCGCTGCAGGGGGTTGTTGTGGCCAAAGTGCAGGACCCGGCACTTGGCCTTGTTGAACCTCATCCCGTTGGAATCAGCCCAGCTCTCCAGTCTGTCCAGGTCCCTCTGCAGAGCCCTCCTGCCTTCCAGCAGATCAACACTCCCCCCCAGCTTGGTGTCATCTGCAAATTTACTAATGGTGCACTCTATCCCTTCATCTAAATCATCAATAAATATATTAAACAGAACTGGGCCCAACACTGATCCCTGGGGGACACCACTAGTGACCGGCTGCCAACTGGATGCAGCCCCATTCACCATCACTCTCTGGGCCCGGCCCTCCAGCCAGTTCCTAACCCAGCACAGGGTGCCCCTGTCCAAGCCATGGGCTGCAGCTTTTCCAGGAGACTGCTGTGGGAGACGGTGTCGAAGGCTTTGCTGAAGTCCAGATAGACACATCCACAGCCTTCCCCTCATCCACCAGGTGTGTCACCTGATCATAGAAGGAGATCAGGTTGGTCAAACAGGACCTGCCCTTCCTAAACCCGTGCTGGCTGGGTCTGATCCCTTGTCCATCCTGTAGGTGCTATGTGATTGCACTTAGGATGATCTGCTCCATAACTTTGCCAGGCACTGAGGTCAGGCTGACAGGCCTGTAGTTTCCTGGGTCCTCCTTCCGGCTCTTGTTGTGGATTGGTGTGACATTTGCCAACTTCCAATCTTATAACTTAATACTGAGAAAGTACAGTTTTGATGGATAAAACAGTGAACATCACAGCACATCTTTCAGGAGAGAAAACCTGAGCAGTTTGTTGTACCAGGGCTTGTTCGGGACAGACAAAAGCAGGGCAGCTAAGTGCCAAGGGCTTTCAAACAGCATGGCTGTGATCTCACCTTTGACTGTCCCAGAGGCAAGGGGAATCTGGAGGTCTGCTGCACCACATTTTAGGCAGTGGGAGCAGAACGACTAGCTCCATGCCCTTTGTCCTAGGCATGCAAGCTGAGTGCTTTGACTCCAGCAACAGGCTTTTTATTGCTGATAGGGCAAAGCTGAGTTTTGCCTTTGTATCATGGTGGGATGGCATCAAGTCTGCAACTAGTGTATAGCTCAGGTTACTGTACCACTTCTTAAAAAAAAATCATTACTTTTTTCCTCTTCTTTGTTTCTAGGAAACACATATTGAGCTTTAAGGTGGGGAAGAATTGTTGGCTTTGAACATACTTAGGAGTCAGAATGCCTCTGGAAATGTACTTAGTCATATGTGTAGGCAAACATTGTTTTCTTCTATTGTTTTCTATTCTTACTTTGTTTACAGATCTCCACACTGATTCCTTTCCCTGTGCACTGTAAAACTGAGATCCTGACTGTGGTCCTGACCCATTGTAGAGTCATTGCTTATGACCCGGGTGGAAGGGAGATGTTTCTCCTTCTTTCACCAAAGTTGTGGTAATTCAGTTCTGTGGCTCTCACACATTCTTGTCCTTTGTTCTCTACCTAAAGCATAGGCCGTACAGAATTCTATCATATGGGAATTTGTTATACACATTATTACTAGAGATCTGTGGGAGACATGTCTGTTACTTTTATATGCAAGACAATCTCTCCAGTCAAAACCGGGTGTGCTCCTTCTATCCATTTCTTGCTCCCAGGTCTGGCTACCTGGCCACAGTCCCTCTTGTGCATTGGCTTCTGGCAGATGATTTGACTCTTTAAATGAGAAAAAAAAATCCGAAAAGAAGTCCCGTGCAGCTTGGTCAGGTGATTTGGCTGACCAAGTGATCAGGCTAAAGTTAGAGTCAGCACAAGGGCAAATAGGGCAGGACCATATGACCAGAAGGAGGAGAGAGAGAAGGGGTTACTCTGGTGACAGAGACCTGAGAGCTCTGTTCAGTGATCTTGTCAGGTCAGGCTCGGGGCCATGGAAGTATCTACTGCCTGTTATCTAGCTCAGGAAACAACGTAAGAGAGGTCCTACATTAAATTATGTACCAGCTCTGTGTATTCACTGAAGATGACTTTTGCCTCATAACTGATGTAACTGTGTAAATAAGGCATAATCAGGGATTAAGTGAATTTGCATTGGCTTTTCCTACCTTTCAAGAATCATTCCTTATGAAGGTTTATTGGCACAGGGCATATTCTGGAAGAAAAAGGACAAGAAGGATAAGGTGAAAAGAGACTGAGGGGCCTGGGATTGTTAAACCCTAAGAAAAAATGGTGAGGGAGGACCCCTAAGCTGTCTGCAGCTAAAAATGTAAGGGGATAGGATGAGTAGAAATGGACACAAGTTGCAACAAAATCTAGTTAGATTTTAAGAAAAAAAAAATTGCAAGATTGGTCATGGTTTGAGGAAGGGGTTGGACCCTGTGGCTCTCAGATATAATTAATCTCTGAATAATGATCCTAAGGGTTTTTTTGATATGTCATGTACTGCTGACCTGTTATATCTCTCTGATAAATCACACTGGCTCCTATTTGTTTACTTTAAATACATAATTCTTTTTAGTTTCTTATCCTTTTTGCTACTTTTGGTGGTTGTTGTTTGTCTTTTTAAAATAAGTAAAAAAAAAAAAAAAGCTTGGTTTGTCCTGCAGTATCAACCCTGTAATTGTGTCTTCATAGAATCAGCCAGGTTGGAAAAGACCTCCGAGATCATCAAGTACAGCCCTTGATCCAACATCGCTGAGGTTACCAGGCCATGGCACTAAGTGCCACATCCAGTCTCATCTTAAAAACCTCCAGGGATGGCCCACCTCCCTGGGCTGCCCATTCCAATGTCTGAGTACTCTCTCTGTAAAAAATTTCTTCCTAATATCCAACATAAACTTTCCCTGTTAGATCTTAAAATTGTGCCCTCTTGTCCTACTGCTGGTTGCCTGGGAGAAGAGACCAACACCCACCTGCCTACAACCTCCTTTCTGGTAGTCTGCTCACACTATAAATTGATCACGATTGGTAACAGATAAATTCTTTTGTACTGCCAGTTCATCAACTTCAATGTTAAATAATATTGATCTACCAGGATTATTAGACTGCACACATCTGGGTTCTGGTTGTTGATGGAGTTTGTCTGACAGATGTCCTGGCCACTATCCACATTCCTCCTGTTCTGAAAAACAGAGGACATGAGTCTGCAAGTCTGCTGAGCCAATGATTTCGTAACCTCTACATTTATTTTCATGTCTGTATTTTGGAAAGGCATCAGCAAATTGAGGTTTGTGTTTTTGCTAACAGACTAAAATCCAAATATAAAATATTTAATACCTCCATTTTCTTTTTCTTTTTTTTTTTAATACTCACAACATGTTTAACTATATATAGTTGCAATATGGCTGAGATCATAAAATTACTTGGTACAAATATGACAAAAATTTTGGAGAAAGTAAGAAAACTTGAATTTGAGAGTTCAAATGAGTAAATGACTATTCGCAATACCAACCCAAAAAACTCAGCTGTGTTAAATCTTTGATTCCACAGTGATATTAATTTAAAAAGGAAGAACAGAAAACATGGAAAGAGAAAAACAAATTTTTGGCAGGAACACAACCAGACAGTCACTTGGGTAGAAAAAAAAATGAGAGTTCACCCTCTCCAAAATATGTCATGATCTCACAAATGTCACTAATTTCTTCTCTGTGCATTTGGCTCTGCACAGAGGTTAGGAGTGCTGTGGAAGGCTCCCCACAGAATAATGAATAAGGTATTTAAAGATATCTTAGTGTGTGGGTTACAAAAAGGGTAGAAAGGTTTTGTTCAGTTTCATTTGTTTTTCACAGCAGTTGTTTTGTTGGGAACCAAGTTTTGCCTTGGAGCACGAACAGACGTTTTTCCTGCTATGCAGAGGGAAGAGAAGGTTTTGATACCTCACAAACGCTGTTTGCTTTTGCTGATCACAAGCTCCCTGTGTTGTCTGAGGGTGGAGGAAGGTCTTATATGGCCTGTGATCAGGAGTCAATGCTGAAAACAGAGAGATGGCCTCATACAGTAAAATCTGTGGCATTGAATCAGGCCACTGTTCAGTCTCTCTAGCTTGACCCTTTTGATGTTTAGTACCAGCTGCTTCAGATGTGAAACACATTATAATGCACTTTACATACCTGTTTTTTTCTAATTTTAAAATGTGGTGAGGTTGGTTTGATTGGCATGTTTTCCCCTAAATTACATCTCACTAGTTACTTTTTAAGTCTTTAAGCCTACTTTTAATATTTGAATGTAATGGCTCAAATGCATACTATCTGTTTAAAAAAATAATGAAAAGGGAAAAAATAAAACCTACAGATCTAGTATATGGTTTTTTCTCTTGGAAATAAAAGTGGAAGCATACCTTGCTGATTAGTAGTTGTTATGCAATAATAGTTTTTATAATATTTACCTTCCTGTTTCTACCAAAAGAAACGTTTTGGGATACAACAAAACATCCTAAAAATAAGTTAATACACGTGTGAAAATGTGGAAGCTAGTGCTTAAAGATCCCACTTTGACACGTTAAGTGTAGCTATGCTTTTTTCTAAACTCTGTAGGATTTTTTGAGGTTTGTTTCCAAACTCTCCTTAGCAAAACCATATAATGGCAGTTATATTTCCCTAATCTTTTCCTAAGGCTTTCAACAATTGTCATCTCTGCTTTGTGAGAATCAGAATGATGTCATCCCATGGTCAGAATGAATATTTACAAGTTCTGATACAAACACATTGACATGCTGGTGTGGTACAAGTTCATTCTGCAGACTTCAACTGAGATCACCAAAACATATATTTAAAAGATATTCTGATGTCCTAGACCATTTCAAACACTGGCATCATCTGTGAAGTCCTATGTTGTAAGATTTCTGTATTGATCTCTCCTTTCTTTTATTAAAATGTATTCCTTTATTCGCTTCATTGCTGCATATATGTTAGACTTCATCACTGAGTCTTTGTGAGACCTGGATTTTTTCACATCAGTAAATTATTGAAAAAAATGTAAAACTTAGATATAGTCATAATTCTCCCTTACAATTTAGTTTACCTTATCTCGTCACTCTGTGCATCCTTCATCTGAGCTTCTTATTTATATATTTTGCATTCTGATCTGAGAGGTGCAGAGAATCTGTCTCTCCCAACAAGGTTTTACAATTACCCACGGTTTAATTAAAATAATTTTTCATGTTGGCACCCTTTTTAGGTTATACTAAAACTATCCTGTAGACTAAATCATTATTTCTCCTAATACTAAGGAAAGCCTTCCTATCTTTCCCCTTTATTTCCTGCCTTTTAGCCATCATCTCACTTTCTGGAAGGCAGCTTCTATGAGCAGCAAACAAGTTTACAAGAATTTAAAAGGATTTACACAAAAGCATAAGAACAAAATACTTTAAGAATTGTTTTGTGGTAGGAAAGAAAAAGAGGTAGCTTTTTATGACCAGTTAGACAGCTCTGACAGGGCATATGTCATTTTGAAATAGAGTTAAAGCTGAAACTGCTCAAAGCAAAAAATAAACAAGGCATTTGGGGTCTAACATTACTTCAGCCCAGCCTATGCTCTTTCATATTTAATTGCTTAATTACAGTTTACTGTACATTTTAATGGCATAAACTCTGAATCACTCAAGCTAAAACAATGTATGATGCTGTGGTGCTCACTGCATTTTTTCAGTCTAACTGGAATTCATTAATGTGCCTAGTCAAGCAAATGAAATGATCTTTTGTGCCATTTGCCCTTGTTCCTTCCTGCTTTTCTCAACTGACTGTCATCTTTGTGGGGGTTAACAGCTTTGCAAGTGAAAAAGGGAAGGGATAACAAGTGAGTAATGAGTTACTTTTTTTTTTGTAATATTGAAAACAGCAAAAATATTGATTCACAATACAGATTAATTCAACATTTAGCAGAAAACAGCAGATTTCCATTTTTCAAAAACAGATCCCTGATTTGTTGACTGTTGATTTATCTTGACCATTGAAGCATGTTATAGTCTTAGCACACTATTGAACTTCCAGATAGTCCTTCAGGGTATCTTTAAAACCTTGTTGATGTTCAGCAAATTATTTCACAATTAATTAAACTGTAAATCACTATGTCAGTTCCTACCACATTTTACTTTATTTCCTTTTTTCTTTTCCCTTTTTTTTCCTCTTTCCTCCCTTTCCTTTTCACCTCTTTCTTTTTCAAGCAACAGAACACAGAAGCTACATCGCTTGTTTTGAAATTTGCATGCTTTTGTTTGTAGTGAACTCATGGTTTCAATGTAGGTTATTTACTACTACAACCAAACAGCTACACGAGTGGTAGGGAAGTAGTTTTGTAGTATGCTAATGAACTGATCGGTTTTTGGTATACTTCGATAAACCATGATGGCTGCATGCCATATTACAAATGAGAGTTACAATGAAATTTCTCTTTTACTGGGTTCTAGTGATTTTTTTAAGTGCTTGTTGAGGTCATCATTGTTAGAGTTCAAATTAAAGCTTGGCTGTAGTCAGAGCAATAAATATTTGATAGACATTCATTGAAAGTGTCAGTAGCTGTTTTGGATAATACACTTCATAGAGAAACAAGGCCCACTAGCTGTGGAATGAATAGATACTTCTTTCTTCCCCATTAATCCATTGGGTGTGCCCTAATCAAGGGAGGAAAGGAGCATTAAGAAAAACAATCTCATTGAAATCAGGCATGGAAGTTAAAGTGGTTCCAACAAATCAGCAGTAAAACTGTATTTGTCTTCTATGGGACCTGTCTGGAACCTGTAACAAATGCAAAACTCCTTTTCTGAATTTTCTTCAGAGGTGGTGGATGGTTTTTTGCAGTTGAGCTCGTTCCAGAGCAGATCATGGTCTTTGCTTTTCACTAGGAACTGCCTAATACCGGTACACAACATTATATTGTGCTGTCTGCATTGGCTACTTATTCTTCCAAAGCAGTAGCCAGAGGACTGGGCCTCTGTTCAAAGTCCCAGATAAAAGCACAGGGTCAGACCCTGGAAAATAGAGCAGTAAGTGAGTCAAGGCTGGTGCCCAAGCCTGGATGTAGTCATAGTAGCAGTGTACCACCACAGTGCTTCTAGTAATGGGTAATGATTAGAATAGTCCTTGTTTACATTAGTGTTTGCCCTTGGAGTACAACTTTCCTCTACTCCGTAGACTATCACTGGTCATTCATGCTCCCTTGGGCAAAAAAAAAAAAAAGTTTCTTGCTTAGAGGCACATTTATCCAAGTGGTAGTTGCTTTATCTTTGCTGCGCCAGTGCCTGGCCTGCAGACTTGTGCTGGTGCTTGCATGCTTATTTTATTCCCTTAGGAGCAGGACGTGGGTTATGAAATGGTGATACAGACAACAGCGATGTAAGTTGGTGCCACAGGTGCAAATGAGAATTTTTGCCTGTTGCCAAACTCAAATTGCTGGTGGAAATCAGTTGCTGTTAGAAAGACCGATTTGTAAAGAGATATTTTCTGCCTTAGCTAAACAACTTTTTATTTTTGCATCTTGATCACTGCAAGAATGATTTTTCAGTGCTGTCACTACTTTTCTCCCAGGCCAATTGCCAAGTGCCAAAATGAAAAATTTTTTAACTGTGAAAAAATATACAAACTTTAGGAACTGTACAGTTAAATAACAGTGAGAACAATACCACCTTACAGATGGCTGTTTCAAGACATAATCTATTTCGTATAAAAAAAATACACCCTTTTCTTAAGTGTGAAATCGTGTCAGGAGCAGTGACAGGGAAAAGACAAAACTCAGTGAACTATATTAAATAGCCTCTTCTGTTTAACAGAAAATCAAGCAACAGCAGAGTGGTATTTCAAAGGTATTCTTCATTCACAGTTGTGTGTAAAGAGGTATTCTGCCCTTCTGATCCTGTGGGTAGGCAGGGTACTGAAATGCACAGTAGTTCTGCTATACATATTTTAAAAAAAAAATACTATTTTTGTACATTTCAGCACCGTGTCTTTTGAAACAGAACAAAGAAATATTTGATCACGTACAGAGATATATGCACTGTCCACATAAATACAGGAACTGTGGCCAGCCTTAGATTTCCTAGCATATAGAATCTTCCTCTAGCTACAGCAGTGTAAATAGCCTATTTCCATAAGGCACCTTAAAGCAAAGTATTAGTGACTGGTTAGGTTTTTTCTCTGAGATGATTTCTGCTCTGATGTAATCACTATGGCTCAATTCCACAAGCAAAAACAAGGAATAGTTTTGCTCAAGCTTTTTTGAACAAGTGAAGCAATTAAAAAATCAGATACGTTTGACCTTTCTTATCCCAAATGTCTATACACACATTTTCACACAGAGGCTACGAATAATTTCTCAAATGTAGATAAAAATACTATGATTTCTGGCCTGTGTGTGCCTCTGAGGGCTCTGTTAGCTCATGAAGTTTGGAACACACCTCTGAAGCCCAGAGGGAGCTGCCTGTGTACATCCCTGCTCATGCCAGTAGCAGAAAACATCCAGTCAGAGAGCCCAATCCTGTCCCTTCTTGCTTCATGCACACTGCCTGCCTATTGCTGATGAAAATGGGTGCCACTGGTCCCTACCAGCACCTTGAATCCCCTGTGTCTCTGGCTCTGCCAGAGGAGCCCAGGATCATGCTTTTCCTTTCCCGTGATGTGCTCCCAGCTCCAGTCTAGAGGTGTGTTTACCCACTCCTCTCCGTTTCCGATGTGCAGAGATACCTCTTCTATAAAGTGATAAGTCAGGACTTTCCATTTGTATTTAAACTGTCAGGCACTCATGTGAGCAAAAAGTGTAACAGGATGATCATCCTCAATTTCCATTTTTAAGTGTAGTGGTCAATTGCCTTGTAGATCAGTGGAACAAAGGATTTCCAGCATACAGTACAAATAAAGTTTAAAAGCATAACTCCCATTAGTGCAACTGGTGTGGCTGGTTTTCTCCACACTGAAAATATACCTATTGCATCCATCTCAGATCCACTTAATTGCTGCTTGTGATTGATCCAAATCCAGTTCTGGCTAGTGCAGTGCAATGCTGGCACCAGACATCAGAAAGAGCAGGATTCCTTCGAAATGAAGGTTCACTTCCAGGAAATCCAGGCCTCTGCTCAGATATATTGGGCCAGTTTTACTGGCAGTTGTAAAATTCTCTGTTTTTAAATCCTGGCACTAAATTCTCTGCTGTTAAAATCATTCAGTAAATGAATGTGAAGTCTTTTTATATGTTCTCTGTGTAATTTTGAATTTACATATGCTCAATTTTTGTCAATCTCGAAAAACATCTCTTAGCAGCTGAGAGGAACTAATGATATTGCAAGTTCTATTTCTTCATGCCAGTGTGTCTAAAGTGCCCCTTGGCTTCCTCTGTGTCACGTGAGTCAGGACTGTTCTGTGCAGATGTTTTGAAGATGCTGATCTGGTTTATCTTCTGCCCTGAGAGATTGGTCCTCACCTTCTTCGCTATGGAAAGCAAAAATCCTGGTTTTGGTGTGACTGACAAATGCAATCATATCTTACTAGACACACTTATGTAGACTTTTGAGGGTTTTGGCAGGGAGGATTGATTTAGCACAGTGTCTGTGGAAGGGTTTTTTTGCAACAAGTATAGATTTTTGCAGGACTCCAGGTGTTCCTGTAGCTTAAAATTAGAGATGAATTCCTACTCATCCTAATCCTTCCACTATTTTGTCTACAGGAGGAATATCTGCTCTTTCAAGGGTAGGGACATATTAAAAGAAAGTACTTGATGTTGACTAGACCAGCTGCAATGGAAACCAAAATAGTCATCATGTCTCTGCTGCTAAAGCTCAGTTAACTGTCCAAGGCATTATGGTAGTAGTGAACTTGAAGTACTTTTTTAGGGAAAGTTGTTTTGGCCAAAGAGAGTGTATTTGACATCAAGTAATATTGCAGCCTGCGTCATTTACTTCTCCTGTATGACTTTGTTTGGTATTTCACTATGTCTTTATTGACTTATCTGAATAGCAATTATGTCATGTGACAGAATGGTATTGTGTACATAAGAATCACTCTCAAATACATTTCAAAGGCCACAGACTTGTTCTGAATATCTAAGCACGTTATTGAACACATCAACACAATAAAATTGCGAAATGCATTAACAAATCTATAGTTTCTTTTAACTTTAAACCCTCGAGGACTGTGAAAATCTGTAACAGTGGAATAGTTGTGGCAGCATTGCTGTCCACATGCTAGCAAAGTCTCAGTAATAGCACAACCCGAAAGAAGCAATACTTACACTAATGTACCATAACTATTAAAAAGAGAAAGGGAAAACTAAGAATAATTGAGAGACCAGAGAGAGAGAATACATTAGTCAGAGCAGAATAAATGTTCAACTAATGTTGGTCTGCCAGAATGGGAAAAGCTCTAAATCTAAATCCACATAATTCTCTCAGATCTCATCTACAAATTCACATTAGTCATGAATACCAAATACACTGATTAAAAAAGTACATCTGTAAGCTATGTAGGCTAGAACAGAAAAAAAAACACTGGAAAGACCATCTACTGGTGTGATGACATGGTTTCCAGACCAAGCAAACAAAACAAAACAAAACAGAAAAAAGTGGAATCTGCAGAAATTGTGCCTTGTGTACAACCTCTTAGTTGCTAGCAGGCTTTTTTAACCATGATTTAGGGAACAGATGGTGTCCCCGTTATTTGTAAATTGGTTGTAGTACTTGAGAAATTAATAAAGCACTGCAAGTTAATACATTTAAGTTGCACTGTTACATTGCACCAGGTTTTTGCATTGTAACATCTATATCCAGCCATTTTCTGATCTTATTTAACAGGATTTTATTTATTTGTTTTTAACAGCGTTTTGGTTGGTTGGTTGGTTGGTTAGGTTTTGTCTACTGTAGGATTGTTCAAAGGATCAATGCCCTGCCAAGACTGGTGATACATAATGAAAGTGAGCTTCAGTTTAATCTGTAGTTTTTTACAGAGATAGTCAGAAATTCAAATTCATGATTATGCTGAAAACAAATGGGAATATTTGTAGTACCATTTTTTTTTTAAATTATATGGCCAAAGTGACAGACTACATCATAGTATTTAAAATGAAGGATAGTGTTCTAAAACATACTGGTACACAGGGGAAACTATAAAGGTATTTCCTGGCATTTCAGAAAGGTGTTTTTGCCCATAGAGATTTAAATCTTTTTTTTTTTCATACACAGACTTTTTTTTCTCCTCAATCTCCCGAACTTCTTCACTGAATACATAGAAGAAAAACATGATGTTATGACAGGTTTCAATCTGAAATACAGAAACTTCTAAAAAAATCAAGGCCACCCAATTGCACTAAAAACAGGGTAGCACAAAAAGTACCTGTCTAGAAAATGAGGTATTTTCAAAAGCAAACACTCTGTGTTGGATTAGATGCTTTGGTGGTATGAGTGGAATATAATTTCCAGTGTGGTAAGGGGACTTGAGACCAAACAACACCTGCAGGAGCATCAGCCACTTGAAAGGGACTAGAAATAGTATGCATCATTCGAAGCCATCACACTCTCCCTTTCGAAATAATACTGATGAGCTTGAAAAGATTGACAAAGATGATGTTTCTTGCAGTGAGAAACTTGATCTGTTTAGCTTACTAATGAGAGAACAAAAGAGTCACATGTCATGTTCCAGAGAAATTCTGGTGAAAACATTTTTTCGAGTAGAGAGGCACCTAATTTAGCTGAAAGCCATTAAATGTCCTAATGACTGAAGGCTTCAATCTAATATATTAAGGCTTGAAATGAGACATGATTTTAAAACAGAAGAGGAATAGAGAAAAGTTTGCACATGTATTTGGCAGATTCTCCGTTACACAAAATCTTTAGAGTTGTTTGCATGTCTTTCTGAATGCTATGATGCAGCTTACTGGAGGTTATGGTCTTGATCTGGAGGTGGAGATGTGCATCTGCACACTGAGCTAAACTCGGTCCTCTGCCATCATCCAGAATATCCATCCCTGGACCTAGGCATCTTTTGTAGCTTGAAATCTTATGGGGAAGTTAGGGTCAGGGAAAGTCAAGGCCTCAAGATAAAGTTCTCTTTTAAGGATAGTGTGATGGCAGACCGTGCTGAAATTTGGTGACAGACAAAACTACCCACTGAGAAGTGGTCAAGAACAGCTTTTTAACTTGAGTGATCAATTCTGGATCTATTTGAGTGTGAATCTGAGTAGGCTGTGTTCAGCCAACAAAAATGGAGAGAGAGCATCTGCATGTTAACGGATACCTGAGAGGTGATGTATGGAGACAATGGTTCTCACCCCTTTGTTGCAGCCTTCCAGAACAAGTGCCTGTGGGAAGCCCATGCACTAGCTCCTTGCTAAAACCAGAGATGCATGGTCCAGTTTCACATAGTGCATCTGCAGAGTTGTGCAGTGTCCTGTCTCAGGACCAGGCAAGAGCTGCTGTCACGGGTGAGGGGTGGCTGAGTCTGCCTTGCCATGCAGCTCTCACAACCTGCTGAATGGGGCAGGAGCACCCCAGTCATACAATATGAGCAGATATTTGCTTGTGCAGCCCCCTCCTTTCCTTTCTGTCCTTTTGCCCATCCATCCGCTTCTCCCTGAGAAGATGATTTCTGGTGCTTTTTATTCTCTTCAGTATCAGAAAATACCCTTAAGGATTTAGTAGACTAATTGTTAGAGAATATCTCTGACTGACTGACTGACTGACTGAAAGGTAATGCTGTTGTCATTTTACTTGAATTCTGTTCAAGGCACCATCAAATACTGTTTTCTTCATTCGTTCTTTCATTCATAGGGGATATTGTTGCTGTCATGTGTGTGCTGGGCACTCGATTGTAAGCATTGCTGTAGAAACCTGTGTGAAACGTGGAGGGAGGGAGGGATGGCTGTGGAGAGAAGAAAGCTTGGAAATGTGTGCATGTGGCTTGAAAGCGCACTGTGAATGCAACTCTTAAGGTGAATAGCTGCCTTAATAAGAAGCTAGTTTTGGAGTTTTTTTCTTCAGTAGAGTGTTTCTTTGTACTTTTCTAACATTTAGTGCAGGAAACATTCCCCCCTCTTGGAATCATGAGAAGTGATGTCAAAAATTACTCTGGACTAAAACTCTTTAAGTAATGGCAGGTAATTCTCAGTTATTTAGTTTTTTCCTATGACAATAACAGAGTGGTGGGATAACTGCACCTAAATATTACCAATGTTACTAAAAATACCAAGAAAAAATCAGTAATTCAATTAATAAAAGTATAATAATAGAAAAGAGGGACACATTGTGGTTCTGATTGATTTTCACTACATCCTGTTCAGTCAATTTCCTGTTCCGAAAATTGTATTGTTTTTGTTCTACAAATATTGTCAAGATGATTCACTTATCCTTTTTAACTATTACAGGGCTTTCATGCAGTGGATTTTTAATTAAAAAAATAAAAGGCAAGACTCAGCCATTTTTATTTGGACCACTCAGTTTGCATTTCAATCCTTTTTATGGATGCCTTATTGACCCCTTAGTTACATGTCATTTACAGCCTCTGGATCTACCCTTTGACGTGGTTTGAAATGAGTGGAGCTGTCTCGTTCAAATTCGGCAGACTTCTCCACCTAAAAATTCCCACACACCTTTTTCTGCAATCCGGTTATACAGGAGCAGAGAAATAACGCTTGCAACAACAGAGGCAGCATTCATGAAAAAATATGAAACTAGGCACTGATTGTGGGAGATAGAGCCCACAACAAGCCACTTTAAGTTATATGGTTCTCACTGATTTAACTCCCAAAGGAGGAAAGAACTTGCAATTAAACTGCGTGAAAATTGGAGGTTCTGTGTCGTATGTGGTCTCAGAGTTATGTAGCAACATTTGCCGCCCTGCTGAGTTTTCGCTTCCAAGCAGTTTAGCTGTGCGTGTGTCTAGTTTATTGCTTATTTTGTTTTTTCTTGCCTTTTTTACTTTCCCCAACCTTATTCCCCAGTATGTTATTTCTGGTAGCAGGATGCAGGGTTTGGATGAATGACTCCACAGGGGTTCTCCTGCTCAGTATTCTGCAGGGGTTCTACTCAAAACCCTTTAGAGCCCGCTGGCAGCGAGCAGGCTCAGCTGACATGTGACCTCATGACAGCTTTCCTCTGGCACTGCACAACACCCTCTGGAATATTGTTACTAATTCTTATTTGTTAAATTCTGACACTGTGCCAGACAGAAATACCAAGCCAGTTCTGGTTTCAGAGAGCCATAGTCCAGAGAGACATAAAAGGGTAAATACATGGGAGACTGAAGAGGGAAAAGAAATTTATATGTAGTTGTGATGTGTATGTTTAATGTATAAGCATGCTGTCAGAGTCCCCTGACCACACAGTCAAACTTGCAAGCAGATTTATAGCAGGTGTCTTGCAGTAGATTTACCCTTTGTACCTGAATAAAGATGTTAAAAATCAAGAGAAAAGATGCTGGATGAGAAGGAGCTTAACAGGAATAAGAACGCACTTTGATGAGCTGGCAAGTCCTTTCCTAATAAGTTCAAATCAACTGACTACAACAGCACAGTTTTCATCTTGTTTAAATGGTGGTGATCCTCCTGTGTCTGCGGGGGCTGCTTTCATTTATATGACACCAAAAGCTGATGTCTTAGGATTTTACAAATCTTTCATTTGAATTTTAATAAGCCTACATTACCTTATTTCCCTTCAGAAATGACTGCAAACTCTTTTTATAGTTCTGCAATATATATTTACCATTTTCTATGCAAACTATTTACAGGTACCTATGTAATGAGCACTATTAATCCTTTATAAAAATAGAAGTGTTTGCCGCATTTTGTTTTAAATAGTTTATCCTGTCCACTTGTCTGCTACCTCTACATGTGCTCCATTTATTTATTTCCTACTCCCATTATCAGGGAGTTTCTCACTGCCTTGCAGAAACATGCTAAGTAGCTTGACAAATGTTTGTCATATGCAGTTCATTCTTGTTCTCCCTTCTTCAAGTGGGAGATTGTTTATCCAACAGTGTTGTACTTTAAGGGGGGTTGTAAATTATGTGTGCACCATATATATGCTCTAAAATACTGTGTTAACAAAATCAAAGAGTTTCTATTGCACTTGGAAAAAAACAAGACAGTGATGGTTTTAGCTCCCACAGAAAATTGTTATGGTCTGAAAACTGTCTCCTGCACAGCTGAGCTTTATTCAGTTGTGATAAACTCTTTTTCTGTCTGTAGCTATAGCAGCCTTGTTATGGAAGGAGATCATTAGATTTCTTGGCTAAAAGAAATAGCACATGGAAGCTGAGATGGCATTTTAAAGCTTGTCACTGTAGAAGCAAACATCACTATCATTCTTGGCTTAGAGTTCCTTGCCAGTTGATTGCTTCAATTGCTCTGTTGTAGACCAGCTGGCAAGAAACATATTTGGGTCATCGTTTGGGAAGAAAAGAAGACATCAATACACATGATTTTTTCATCTATCCCTAATCATGGCAAATGCCTACACATGACTCATTTCATCGTCCATTACTTTCCAAGTTCCATGTGTGCTTAGGAGATTATTATTTGTATGACTATCACTTCTGTTTTCCTACTATTGGGAATATTTGTTTGATGTATGTAAGCTTTACAGTTTTATGTCCCATTCTACATAAGACATAAACAAAATCTTTAGGAAAGCTGCAAAATTCCATTTCTATGGTATCAAAATTTCTGTCATTTTTCTCATTCTCTTGGTAAATTAGGGTGAGATTTCTTTATTTCTTGTGCTACAAGAAGTACTGATTTTCATCATCCTTTTTTTTTCCATAGTGGTTCATTGTGAATGCATTCATGTCGTGAAGTAAAAGAAAAAAAAATGTCAGTTTACATTTAGCAAGAAGAGGAGAATTTATGTTAATTCATTTCTACATTGAAAATTTTTCAGTAATTTTTGCATTTGTTTGAGAATTTACCTTTTGATTTGTAGGGCAGGGACCACAGTAAATGTGTTATGCCTGATGCCAGTAATTCATGCAGAATGAATGGACTGTGATGGATGGCTTTGTTTTAACAATTGAAGTAAACAGACGAAAATTTTTACCTTGAGACCTAATAAGAGATGATGAATGAGAACTTCTGAGGAAAACGAAGTAAGGTGTATTTTTCTAGGGCATACTATAGTTCTGACAAATCCCTGGGAATATGATGAAAAGCATTCAAGCAGCTCCATGGAAATACACACTTTTCCAAGCAGAGAAAGTGAGGCACTCAGTGAAACATGACTTCATAGAATAATAGCACATCCATAGTTAGAAGAGACCCATAAGGATCAAGTCTTTTGGTCTACAAAGTGATAGTAGGTGGTCTAAGTGAGACCTCCCTTTCTCTTTTGCTCTATTTGTAAGACTAAAAAGAGAACAGCTCTTTCAAATTTCAAACTTAATTTAGATGGAATGGAAAAGGTGTTGGCACTGTTAGGCATACAGGCTTTCTCTCCTCTGTGGGGAAACGATTATCTAAAATGCAGTTTCAGGCATTGAATTTCTTCTACTTCCAAGCTGGGACACCATGACATTTTAATTTTAGACTCTGTTAACCAATATCTTGCAGTTCTCAAATCCATTGAATATTTTGATATATTTGGGATTTGCCTAGCTTTGGCAAATTGTTTCCAATTATAATCTCACTACCACAAAACATGAAGGCCAACGTTGTCAGGCTTGCTCCTTGCTAAAAGCACCTGACAATCTTTTTTACTTATTGTAACTGAATCTTGTACTCCTGAGCTGGAAACCGGTTAATAGAGGTTACAAGAATTTGCACACATTCAATACTCCCACTGCAAATGCTATTAAATTAAATAAACACTTGTTAATGAGAGCTAAAAGGAAAATACAGAGAAATATGCCAAATTGCTTGGAGTGATATAAAAGGCTTAGTGCATCCCTACAATATCCCAGGATAGGTGGAATTTACTCAATTAAATTAATAGCCTGCAGTCTATGTTTACAAAATGGCAATCTCCATTTAATGAATCAAATTGCCTTTTTTTTTTTATTCAGCAACCAGAAGACACACTGTGTGCAATGAAATTACTTCTTTAGAGTTGTCTCTGTCTTTTTTCCTTCCTTCTACTTCCACCTTTTCTCATTTTCCTGTAAATTTGATGAAAGGAATTCTCATTCCTTCTTGCAGCATATGCTCAGTAGGAACTGTGAGGCTCTCAGTCCCTCTTGAACAGCACTGCAAACTGAAGAACAGAACTTTCACTTTTCCCCTTGGTATTGTTTGATTGCCTGTGCTTTGCCCCAGAACACAGTAAAAACCACTGTTGATGGATTGACTGCATTCATTTGCACATATGACATGTTAACAGCATTTTAAGCAGAGGATGTATTCAGCATGAAGCTCCCTCAATTAATGTATCTGAAATCACCAGCTTTACTGCAGCGTTCAGAAATGTGTATTCATTAAAAATTTAATAACTTGATGATATAGCTTTAACTGCATGAGTGGTTTAGACATGTACACATGCCTGCCTCCTGAAAGTCGAACCTGGGACACTTCCAGGTGTTCATAGTGATCTGTCCTGCTTCTTTTTTCTGTATTGTTGAATCCAAGGCTGCTGGATTTTTCTAAGTTAATACAGTAGTACATTAGTGTTTTTTAAACTAAGTTGAAGGCTGTGGAGTTCATGAAAATGAGATGTGTCTGAGCTGAATAGGAAGAGGTAGACGGGGGACATGGGCAGGAAGAAGGGTTGCTATTTATAATCGTCTGTACTGCATCTCAAGGTGCACACCTGACTGTCTCGGTGCTGTGATGGATCCCTAGCAAGGTAGATTTTTGAACAGGTTCAACCAGATTCAAAAAACAAGAGACTTCTGCTGTAGGTGATGTTGCCTACAATGTACCACACCTGCAATGTTTCTACATCAATGCATGCAGCATGAGGAGCAAAGGAGAAGCTTGAAGCTTTGGCCCACTCACAGAAATCTGACATCACTGGAATAAGTGAACCTGGTGGGAAGAGTCCTGTGACTGAAGTGCTCTGTTAGATGGTTACAGGCTCTTCAGGAGGGACAGTCAGGGCAGAAGAGGCAGAGGGGTGGCACTGTGTGTAATAAGATTAGAATGTGTGGAGCTCACAGTTGGCAATGGCACAGATGAGAGTCTCTGGGTAAGAATCAAGGGGCAAACAAGCAATGTGGATGTCATTGTGGTATTGTACTATAGGCCTGCCAGCCAGGACAATGACACCAATGAGGAACTAAGGGACACTCCCAAGTCAACTGCCCTTGTCCTTATGGGGGACTTCAACTTCTCAGAAATTAACTGGAAGCATCACACACTTGGTATAGCCTGGGCCAGAAGATTCCTGAAAAAGCTGGATGACAATTTTATGGAACAGGTCCTAAGGGAGCCGACTCAGAATGATGCCCCTCTTGATCTACTGCTCGTCAACAGAGTGGATCTCATGAGCAAAGTGGGTATTTGCGGCCATCTTGCCACAGCGACCATGAGCCAATTGAGTTTAAAATCTTTTCACAGCAGGAAAAGTACCAGCAAAACCTCAACTCTGGGCGTGAGGAGAGCAGACTTCGGACTGCTCAGGGAATTAGTGAGTAAGGCCCTCCGAGAAAATGTTTTTGCAGGCACTGGGGCCCATCAGTGCCTGTCACTTTTTAAACATCACCTCCTAAGGGCACAGGAGCAGCAATTCCCGATTTTTAGAAGTCAAGCAGGTGAGGCAGAAGGCTGGCTTGGCTGAGCAGGGATCTTCTCTTGGAAATAAGTCAAAAAAGGAAGATGAATGTCCAGCAAGGTCGGATGACATGGGAAGATTACAAAGATGCTGCTTACCACTGTAGGGAGAAAATCTGTGCAGCCAAAGCTCAACTGGAGTTGAAACTGGCCAGAAATATGGGGGACAGTAAAAAGAGTTTTTTCAAGTATGTGAATGGCGATAGGCAGTATAGAAATACCATTGTCCTGTTACAGGATGAGGATGGTCACCTCACAAACAGGGACAGAGACAAGGCAGAGGTGTTTAACGTTTACTTTATCTCTGTCTTCAACATAGATGACAGACCAAGGGGGTCTCTGTGCCCTGAGCTGGAGGACCATGACTGTGAGAATGATAAACTCCCGGTCGATCCTGAAATTTTGCAGGATCTGCTGCTCCAGCTGGACCCCTACAAATCTATGGGGCCTGGTGGGATTCATCCAAGAAGCCTCCAAGAGGTGGCTGATGTCATCGCAAGACCTCCCTCGATGATTTTCGAGTGGTCTTGGGAATCTGGAGAGGTCCCAGCTGACTGGAAGCTGGTGAACGTTGTTCCAATTTTCAAGAAGGGCAGGAAGGAGGAGTTGGACTCAATGATTCTATGGGTCCCTTCCAACTCAGCATATTCTGGATCTTGTGCTAAGTGAGTTTACAGAACCTTGAATTATGTGACATGCAGGTTAAGAGAGTTGATAGTAATAACTAAACACCACTTTCTGAACATCTCTGCATACCTTCAAAGAATATTCTAATCCTGTATGTACTTGTATGCTGTCCCATTTTTACTACATAAACAAAGGAGAATCTGATTTCAGGTTTTAAAAGTGGTTTTATAACTACTAAGGGGGGAAAAGAAAAAGAAAAAGGTGGGGTTAATCTTCCTGAGCAGAGCCAATTTGTTATTTCACTAATTTCCATTTTGATAGTCATGTAAGCTGCACTCCTACTGAGTAAATGCCTTGTAGTCCTGTGAAAATAAGAAAGCCTGATTTAAGAATGTGTGCAACGGCAAGAGGAAGAATGATCCCCTGAGTAAAATACTAGACAAGGACTTCTCATACCTGTGGGATTTCCTCTGTTCTTTTTTTCCTTTATGATGTCTGCCAGATTACTGTGGCCAAAAAAACCAAGTCTGTATATCTTGGATGCCTAAATTTGTTGCTAGGTATGGGTCTGACTTACTTTTTTGGAAATCATTTCGTAAACTGTAGCTGCCTGTGGAGTTGGGTTAGCCTGAGTCTAATTGTTTTATTATCTAGGATCTCCTTGTAACCAGTGGGGAGAGGTAAGTACCACCAGGTTTGAGTCAGCCAAGTCTAAGGCAGGTGTGTGAAATGCTGGGACAAGTAAACTTCTGGATCTACTGGTGTGTGTCTTTCATCATCGTAGGAGCTGAAGCACCTAATTCAGACTAAATATAACTAGTAACTTTGAGTTGCGAAAGTTAAGTGAAATAAATCTCTACCTGGTTTTGTTCTCCTCTGTGGTCCGGACAGTAGATAAATACTGTGAAATGAAAACTCTAGAAACTACGCAGTGCTCATTTCAGTGACTGAGACTTACTACTGTTTTTGTCTCTCCCACCACTGTAAAGTCTGAACACCTCTATATCTTAGCTTTAGACATGGACAAATACTCACAGAATATTAAGAAAATAGAGAAAAGGTGATTTCTTGCTGCTGGTTCAGCTTTAACCAAATTTAATGCATATAATTCAGTATGCCTGATTTTCAAAAACTTAGTTAGAAAACCATTCTCATTTTGGTAGGGGTGTTTGCTTTGTGGGTTTGGTTTTGTGGTTTTTGGGGTTTTTTTGTCTTAGGTAAGTCTAAGTAGAATATTCTGTAGGGAAATACTGCCTCAGGTTGTATGTTGTTCTCAGAGACCAGGGAATGTTTTGGGAGGCTGAATCAAAGAAAATCCAGTAATTTTTTTTTTTTCTTCTAAAATTTAACTTTTTTTTTTTTTATAAATATTCTCTGATTAATTTAATTGGCTTTGAGAAGAGTACTAGAGCATACAAAATTTTTCCTTAATGTTTGCTTGTCGCTTTATTATGACATATATTTATTTTAAGTTTCAGGAATTTTCTTAAACTGTCTTCAGGTTTTTTTGCTGCTCTAGAAGCTGGCAGAATAGGTCAATAGTACAAGAGTGAGGTTTTCAGTACATATACTATCTGATGCTTGATTTAAAAAGACCTTGGTAATTCTGGCCTTAGGGTGTATAAAAAAATTCCCATCACAATTACATTACATTACATCTAAATTGGAACATTTTCCATTGCTCATAGAATCCTAGAATGTCTTGGGTTCCAAGTGATCTTAAAGCTCATCTAGTTCTAGCCCCCCTGTAATGGCAGGGTCACCAACTTGATCTGGTTGCTCACACCCCTATCCAGCCTGGCTTTGAACATTTCCAGGGACATCCACTTCTCTGGAAAACCTGTTCCAGTGCCTCACCACCCTGACAGTAAAGAATTTCTTCTTAATATCTAATCTAAACCTATCCTCTTTCAGTTTAAAGCCATTACCTCTCATCCTATCACTACATGACCTTGTAAACTCAAATTTAAGCCATGGCTTTATTTTTCTTTTGGCTTTTATTTCTGTCTTCTTTGAGAGGGTTGGTTCCAACAAAACTCTGCCACTTTTAAGCCAAGTGATGCTGGCTGTGGTTGTTGATGCTCAGAACATGACTGATGGTGCTTAGCACCAAGCAGAATCAGCTCTCCTGCATGTGCTAAATCTCCTCATAGACTATTTAATCTGCAAACAGCGCTGTTATCTTTCAGCAGGAGTTTTCTCTAGGTTCTATTTCTAAAACCAACTGCAAGACCAGATAAGAAATGATATCAGAGTGAAATAAGAAATGGAAAAAGAAAGAAATGAGAATAAAAAATGGGATATGTTATAGAAGAGCAGATAAATATTTGAAAGAGTACAGTTATAAAATATTTAAAATTACATTCTTACTCTTCTAAGTCTTACAATCACAGGAGATCTTTTTTATTTCTGTTATTTTAATATATAAATTAATACATACAGGGGCTTCAAATGAGCTGATGATCTTGCTACTTCAGTCAGTGTTTATCTTGAGGAGCATGCAAGCTAGACAATTAATCTATCAGCAGAGGTAGTATTTAAAAAATCAATTTGTTCTTAATGTATTTTATTTTGATTTTTTTTTTTTTTTATTTAAGGCATCTTTACTTAGGTAGTAAAGAGCTCTCATGCTTTGGCTTTTTTAGAACTGTTGATTGTGAAACCAAATCTGTTGCTTTCCCTTTTCCCAAGTTCAGTGCTGGAGGCAGAGGGATGTCTAGTGATAGATAGACTGCTGTTCTCATGTCACACTTGTTCACTGCATAGGATTAAAACCACAGAATATTGCATGTAAATGCTTGTTAAAAGTAATGTGAACTCCTGAATCAAGCTGTGATTCCTCAGCTGATGAGGAGCCTGTTGCAAAAAGGGGCAATGAAAGAGTTATGGAATTGAACAGTCTGCTAAGAACGACTTTCCTGACACTGTCCAATCTTGGGGAAAAAATAATTTCTTGGTTCGTTTCCAGCCTTGTTTGTCTGCAGCCCCATCCTAAGGTTGGGATATAATATGAGCATTATTTACTTTCTTGATGAAAGCTTAATGCTTCAGACTATGAAGAAAAAAATGTAAACTTTGTATTATCTTATCAGAAAAAATAGTTTGTTGATTGGTTCTCTTTCTTTTTGTTTCTTTATTTGTGAAGTGATTTTTATAAAATTTGTTGGTTTATGTGCAGTGTTGGACACTGCTTAACTGTTAATGTGAAGTAGCTGTATTTTTGTCTTTTATGTAGTGTGTTTTTTGTTTAAAATATACCATAGTTTTTGCTACCACTTACTTTGCATTGTAAGCAAAAATCTATTCTTCATAAAACTGCAACCTTGTTAGATATTTTGATAGATGATGCTTTGCATCATGGCAGAAGAGGCTAAGTACCTGACCTGCTGGCCATTGTTCTCAGCACTCTTGTCAACACAGTCCCTTATGATGTGAACATTCTGTTCAGAATCCGTCTTCTGATTTAATAATAGAAGAATTTTGTTAATATGTATTCTGTTCCCTGAGGAAGCAAACTATGCAATGATTAATAGCCTCAAACATCTATAAATGTTTACTCTGAGTATTTTGCATTGCTTTGCAAACACTAAGTTCAACAATATTTTCTAACATACTTTGTGTTAAGTATTTTCTACTTATCTTCTGTATTTGAATCCTTCCTGCAATGGTGTTTACATATGGCCAAAATTAATCACCTAACATTCTGCATCACCAAACCCCTTTGCATTAGGCTTTGAATACGTCCACACAGAAGATGATGGTGACTGCCCTTTGCATGGGCATGCACAACTTCAATTTAACCTCATTAGCTCCCTTGCCAGCAGAAGTGCAAGTGTAACAAATTCTTTGTGATCCAAAAATGCATTGATCCCAGGTACACCTCTGGAGCTACCTTGTCTTTGGTAACCTGTCTGGCTTAGATTAAAGTTGTCATGTTCCACGACTGTAGACAAAAATCTTCATGCTCGGAATTTATTTTCTGGGCAGACATTTTGCCTATGTCAGCCAACGTGCACCATTAACCCATACATAGGAAAAGTCATTCGGATGTTGATATTTTCCTAGCATTATTATTATTACTACTTCTTATTTTACAAAAAAAATCCTTTGTGGTGATTTTAATACACCTGGCTCAAAAGCAATTTTGGGCATCATATAGGCTTTCATAGTTTAATACCGTTTATCTAATAGTGTGAAAGTATTCAAATCAGTGCCAGAAACACAATTTCTAGTCTTTTTGAGGATAGACTTAGAAATTAAGAATTTTATATAGAATCTTGTACAAAATACTTTTGAACTGATGTGTAAGTGAAAACAGAGGTTACTGCCAGGCATCAAAGCGGTGATTCTAGACTTTAAATTTAAATTTAGTAAAATTTGGACCTTAAAAATGTGGCTGGTTTTAGAATCTTTTCAATCAAAATTTTTTCAAACGCTCTGGACTGTGCTATTACTTGAAACATCTCAAAGTAATATTCCTGAAAACAGATTTTTTTTTATAGGACCCAAACTGAAAGAAACATAGCTTGAGAGAAAAGGAACAAGGATGGCACATCTATGTAAACATCACCTTTGTATTATAAAAATACTGTATCCATGTTGAGATGTATGTGGCAGACAATCCATTTGGATGTTTGTTAACCTTAGCAGCATGTAGGACTGCTTAAACAGCATAAATTAACAGCTCAGAAACTTTCTCTTGCATTACACTACAAATTTGTTTGGTTTTTTTTGTTTTGTTTTGTTCATTTTTAAGTATCAAGCACATAGGTTTTATTCTTGTCTTTGTGTGACTGGGAAGTAAAATGTGTGGCTCCAAAACAGGGAACTAGATACACTAGAAGTTTAATACTTGGGTCCTGCATATGCCATGAAGCTCAGACATTTAGGTGTTCAAAGTGGTGGATCAGGGATCTAGGAAGAGGCTTGGCAATGTTCATCATTTTAGTTAATCTTATGTAGTTAGAAATGCAGTAAAAAATTTACAATTTACAAATAATTTTAAAGTGATGCTTATGGGGAAAAAAAAAGCTAACTTCACAAAAGACCCTTGACCTACTGACCATTACTGCTGAAGGGTTATGGTGGATAGTTCTATGAAAGATTCAGTTCCATCTACAGGAGTGGTCTTGTAGAATTAGAAATGTAGGGCATATTAGGAAAATAATAGAAAACTAAACATGGCAGCATCACTGGGCGATTGCAACATTTCCCAAGGCAGTTGTGCATTGAGAACTGTGTGCTGTCGTGCTCTCTTTCTTCCAGAAACAGTGCAGTACAGCTGGGAACTGTTCAGAGCAAGGCACCAAGGATAATTCAAGGTTATTAAGCTTCTTAATTTATTTTCATTTCCTAATGTTATCATAGTGTCTACAATAGGATAATAGATCAAAATGGACTATGTTAAAGCTAGGAAGGAGGTTATTTTTTAAGTGGTGCTGTGACACATTAATTTTATGATAGGAATCCTTCTTCACTTGTTGTCTAGATAAAGCTGACAATAAACAACTTCTGCAGTAGCTTCTCAAATGAAGTATTTGCAATTTCAGGTACTGTGCATCAATTGCTTTACCCTAAACATGTTATCACATCCCTATCCTGATCACATGTTTCTTTTCATCTTTTTTGGAAAGAAAGATACATTCCTCTCTTTTTTTATCTGTGCGAAGGAGGTCTCTAAGAATTTTGCATATTTCACCAATAAATCTTCGTTTTATTAACTGGTCTTACAAAAAGTGTTTCGTATGAGATTGTGAGTGAGCTTTCTCTCAGTTAGAGAGAGGGATGTTTCAGCTGGGTGCTGGTACTGGTGTGTGCTTTTAATAAGCCTAGTTTTACTTTTAGCTGTAAATTTGCTGTGAAAAGAGCAAGTATCCAAAGAGCACATTGTTAGCAGAACACCTCAGGGGCAGGGAAGATATGATTTTCTACTTAATAGAAGTACCAGCAGGCAGAATGCTCAATCTCTTTGTTTTGTTTTGTTTGTTTTTTCTACTCCTATAGTTTTTTCATCAGAGGTAAGAAATACAATAAGCAATTACTAACAAACACTACTTTAATTGTTTATTTTAATGTTCCGAAATAGATATTCAGGCATATAATACTTTTATCCCCAAGAAATTTAAAAATTTGAATGAACATGTGTTATAGTGGAGGTTGCAAAATGCTTTTTTTTTAAACTCTGGCTTACATTCTTGTAACGACAAACCATAAAATTATAATAAGCTGCTATGGTCCTGTGCACAAGCACTTTCTGAACATTTGTTTTGCCTAGAGCCAAGTCCCAGCACAAAAGAAAAGAAAAAGCAGCAACAAAAACCACTTTTAAGTATACTATGTTTTAGGTAGAAGCTTTTTAGAAAGGTATCTGGGTAAATCACTGGACATCATTGGCCAGTTGAAACATGGACCACCTGAAACATAAGTTTGCTGAAGTGCAAAATAAGATTCTGACAGAAATATTCTAATCTTCACTGTAGGTATTTTATTTCAGTTCATTCAGTGAGGTCTATTCAGTGATATTTTTTTTTGCCTAAAAATTAAGAAATAGTCTGAAATTGCAAAAGCCTGAAAGTTGGTCATATTTTTAATTTTCAGCCTATGGTTAAAATACAAGAGAAGTACTGCTTACTAGTTCTAAAATTTTAAAAACTGGGCTAACCAAAGTTGATTTATTTAAATTACAAAATAAAGATAGTACATCTTTATACATCCTTTGTATTTGAAATAATTTTATTTATTTAATACCTTAAATTTAGTGAGAATCATTCCACCTAGCATTAGTTGTTGAATTCCAAGCAAAAAGTTTGTCTTCCCATTTTAGTCAGAGGGAGAAGATAGCCATTACAGAAAGCAAATCACCTCATCATTAAAAAGAGAAATCACATGCTGAAGTTGTCTCTTATCTCCACTGAGTGCAAATAGACCCTACATTGGCTGTCGAGACTGGGTGCTTAACTTTATATGGGTGAAGTTAAATATTAAACTAAATTAGTTTAATATTTTCTTTTCTGATTAGCTTAAACTGAAATACAATCTTCTGTGTGTCTGCATAGATCCAAATAAAGAATAACCATTACCTTGTTAGTAAGAAATACTCCATTCACTATTTTCATACTTAATAAAAAGTAAAAATTAGGATTTGAATAAATTTTACGAAGTGACACAGTTATGTTGGACACTGTTTATGAGTATATTTGGTCTAATGTTCCCTGGTTGCAGTAAGAGAGGAAAAAATTATACCAGCCATAAAGACTCATATTTTCTTTAAAGAAAAAACCCTACAAAATGGAAAACAAGATTAAACTTGAAGATTTAAGTGAAGCTCTTCTGCTGACTCATTTAACTCCTGATTAAATTTGGTGATTCCAATCATTTTGATTTAGTTCTGTGCACTCTTACGTACAGTGAATTGTCCCATTAATTTTAATGAGTCTATTTTATGTGCAAAACAAAGCACCTGCTCATGTCTTTGCAGAGAGTAAACCTTGCAGCATAAGGTTTCTACTTTAATTGTTAGCTAGTCTTGGGTTTACTATTCATTTATAGTATCATATTTTCTTTAAAGAGGTAGCACATATATTAACCCTTCATCTACAAGTTTTATGTCAGTAGTGGGATTGTTGAAGTCTTTTTTTCTCTGAGTGACTGAAGTGAGTCACAGAAATATTTTGCTTGGTTCCTTCAAAAGCTGGCCTATGAACTAGGCAGAGCTTAAGGAAAGATGAAAGTAAAGAAGTAGAGTATCTTTGCTTTTATAAACCACTTCTTTGACTTCTAAGCCTGTTAACAGGGAGAGATTTTATCTATTTATTTATTTATTTATTTATTTATTTATTTTTAACATCTATCATTTCAGGACCAAAAGTGCCAGTACAAAATGGCTGTGGAAATTTAAGTTTATGCTAGGACTGGAAGCCAGATTAATTGACAGGTTATTTGTATTCTCTTTCTGATTCAAATAAATTCAGTAATGTAGTGCATTTTGTAAGATTTACTACTGGAAAAGGTCAAAGGACTAAATCGATGACAGCTGACAGAATTGTACATATTGTCAATATGCTTGCTAGTAGTCCTAGCAAACCTGCTGAACTTGGAAGTAAAAATTAATCTACTGATAATGTCGAGTCTTTAAAGAAACATTCAACAAATGCACTCACTTGTGGCATTGTCCTGAAATATTTAAATCTAGCCTTTTCATGCTGGCAGTTTATTATTCCTCTGAAAGTAGCAGCTATGCAAGTGTAGAAGAGAGAAAAGATCACTTTATCAGAGGTCCAGGCATCTGGTAGGCAAACGTGCAACAGTATTCCCAAAACCTCATGTTCAAAAAGTAGGTCAGGAGATGAAAAATAAGAATTCAGAAGAGCCGACATGATTTACTGTATAAGTAAAAAGTAAATTAAAAGCATCAGCTAAGTTTTGGGTCTATAGGCTTCCATTATTAGGCTTAGAAAGGCTGCAGGATGTGTGTACTGAGTACGTCAGCATGACTTTATCAGGAAAAAGCAAAAGCACCTTTATCTCTTAAATTGATGCAGAAGGGATGTTTTTTACTAAAGACAAATAGGACTTCACAAACTTGCTGATATCATGGTGTGGCACCTGGCATTCTAAAGGTTAGAAAAAGTAGCTTGAGCTGTCAGGACTTGGAAGAAGATTAATTTTTAATGTAATAGAGATTTGCTTTGCTTTGATTTGATTTCTGAAACTGTCATTTTTTTATCATGCACCATGAGCAACCATTCTGAAAACAGATCTAACACAAGTTGATAATGTTTAGTTTTCAGTCCACCCATGTGAATGAATAGGTCTTACTCAGTTCTTTATTCCAAAGGCAGCAGCAGCAGCTGGTGTGAGAACCTATATTTTTGGCACCCAGCTCTGGTTTGTGTTTGCTGCAGGAAGAAGTTATTCCCCTGCCTTGCTCTACCTTGGAAAGTTCAGGTTATGCAGCAGTGCTCTGCCCTTCTCATTTTTACTTAGTAACAGCACTTCAAATGATTGAAAGAGAAGAGGGGAGGGAAATATTCTTCTTATTTATTTTCATGTAAATCCCTCCAATGCTCAGTAAAACCAGTATGATGTTTAGAGAACATGTTGAAGTGTGGAAATATCTTTAATCATTAGTGTTGTGGGATAGACTACAGCGCATCCTACAACAGCACTCCTGCACATGAGGAGCAACGTCACCGCTCCGATGTGTTAATAATGGTTGTGATTTCACTGGACATTTCTGTTCACCTTTATGCCTACCTTGCAACCTTCTAAGCCTTGTTAGAGAACATAAGAATTTCCTGCTAGTTAATCTCCAGCAGTTGTAATCTGAGTACAGGTATGTATTTGTGTACGTGCCTTTGAAATGCAAATCTATTCCATGGTTTTTAGAGTCCAGACGTTATTTTATGTGACCACCATTTAATCACTATCATGCTTGAGCCTCAGTGAAGTTGGCAGCATTACAGATGTTATTCTATGTGACCTGAATTTAATCACAGATGATCTGTGAGTCTTGTTAAACATCGTAGGATCACAGAGATTCTGTTTTAACGTCCTCTGACATAGTAACAAGAAACCTTTTGCCAGCGAGACGTAGACTTACATTTCCTCATTTCCTTCATTTAAGTAAATTAATTTATCCTAGAAATATCAAGGAAAGGATTCCCTGTACAACTCCTCCTATTTCAAAAATCAGTATGAAAACATTTTACTTTTGGAGCTGATCTAGATGCAAACATTCTCTCTTCCTGCCTCTCTACTTCTCCCTTTTCGTCTCCCTCCCACCCTCTCTCTCTCTTCCCTTCTCCCTTTCTCATCTTGTTCCCTTCTACATGACTTAAATCTAAAAAAAATATGTTATATAAAATATTTTTTACCAAACTCTCCAGAAAATACAGAAGTATTTTTAATAATTTATTTTTCTTGTTATATTTTGCTGATTATTTTGCAGAAATTTATTTTAACCAGGTATTTATTTTAGTTCATGACGGCAGAAAAAAACAGGGTTTTCTCTAAAACAAGCCTTGTCTCCCACCCATACTTAAATGACCTGAGGATTACAATCGAAGGTCATTGTATTTATGTATTACACCGTACTGCTGAAGCTGTCATTGACAGCAAGATTCACTGAGTTTTTTTACAATTCTCTGTCACAAGTCAAGTTCAATGTTATATTTATAATTATCGTGCTCCAAAGGTTTACGCCAAGGCTACAATAGTCATTTAATAAGTTCAGCAAATCCTAGGGCTATGCTTACACTTGAGGAGAAGTGTGAATTCTTGGTGGTATGGAGGAGGACCTTTCACATGTAAGTAGCTAATGTAACTGTGATGAGTAGCTGTCAGTGACAAATTTTGATAAAGTTAGCCTCTCTTCTTAGTTCTTTTCAAGAAAAGCTTGCTGCCTTCTGAAAACCAAATGTTTTTAGAGTGATGTGGATCAACAATATGTACTGCAAAATCAGGAAGCGTTGCTTATCTGTATTTGATCGGAGAAATTGTATAACATTTAATAAGATCTGTGCCATGGTTTATACTCTTTGTAAAATGAAATTGGGATACTTAAGATTTCCATTCTAAGTATGCAATGGATTAATATTGTATCAACCATATATTGCAAATGTTTTAACTTCACTGGTCTGCATTTTTTTAGCACAGAGAAATCAAGCTTGAATTTTTGAGTATATTCCACATTCATGCACTGTTACACATTTTTAAGTCTTATCAGGAGAAAAAAGAATTTGTTTTTAAGGGCATAATGACGAACACATCTTTGATCTTTGGTCATGGAGTGGTCCTGACAGTAATGGTTTCTTTTTCCCCACACGCATTTTTTACACTGTTGGGGCTGGGCGGGGGGGGGGGGGGGAAATAGATAGAGGCATGTTTCTGGGACCTTCTGTAATAATTAATGTTATTTATTCTTTTCAATATTTTTCTTCTTGTTCATTACTTGACTTTACATATTTTACAGCTAATAAAAGCTTGCTAAAACTTTACCTAGGGTGTGCACAGAGTATATTCTCATGTAGAGTGTTGTTGAGAGTGGGAGTGTTCATCACCTCTCTACAGCTTGAGGTACTTTGCAGTGGGTGTGCACCTGTGTGTGCACATGAGTGTGTCTGCTGTATTACTAATATCTGAGAAATAAGGATTACAATGGCCCTTCCTAAAATGAGAACAAGTTTCAAAATTAGAAGAGATCTTTTAAGACAATTTCTTGCCTTTATTAAGATATAAACTGCTTCAGAGTTGATAAGAGCTTGGAGATTAAGTTGCTTAATCCTGTGCAAGTTTTTTTTTTTTTCACATTGATCCATTGCCTCATTTAGTCTTAACTGCCTCATAATTGTCACACCTTACACCTGTACTGTCCTTCAGCAGGGGCATTTTATTCCAGCTGGACACAAAAAAATCTTTCTTCTGCTTGTGAAAAAGTTACAGAAGAAGAAAGACCAGTAATTCTTTTTTTTTGCTTCTTGTTTTTTTTCCACCAGGAACACTCAGGTTTAAGTTCCAAAAAAAGTTTCCAGTGTGGTTTGTTGAAGCCATCAGAAGGACCCCATGCCAAGAAGCACTTTTGTTCCATAGTGTGTTAAATTAAGCAGAGGTCTACAAACACTAAAAAAAATAGTGAAAAGAGGAAATAGGTGACAAGGAGCAAAAGAAAAGAAACAGAAAATAAAGAATAGTCTGCAAAAGAGGGAGGAAGGTGGATGAAAAGAAAACATGACAGGGGTTATGCCAAATAAATGGCAGAGATTGGCATCCGTCTATCCATCTGCCGTGGTCAGAGGCTTCACTGGATGATGAGACCAGTTAGGTGTTTATATCTGAGGATGAATGAATTCAAACCACAGCCATACCAAGTCCTTATCTGAGAGAGGAAGGGAACCTTTTTGCATATCTGTATTTCCATGATTCAATCATATGTAGGTACATATGTCCTGGATCTGCAGTTTGATGCCAGCAACAAAGAGTCATTATTTTTAATGATGCTGTTTATTAAATTAAATTTAATTAAAATTATCAAAAAGAAAAATTCATAAATGGGTTATATTTGTATGTAGCAAGTGAGCAATGGAATAATCAGCATAGACATGTGCACTCTCAGTGAGTGAAACAACAGAAGGACAGTGAGATCAAACCTGTCAAGAATACAAAATAAGTGTTCCTATCTTAATTTTATATTAAAATAGGGACTTTACTTTTGATACGTTCTTCTGCTCTTACATTTGATACACTGTCATTGGTCTCAGCTGCAGTCTCAGAGAAGAGAGTGTTCACCTTTAGTTTAAGCAAAGTGAATTAAATAAAAGAAATATCTTGTTTTTTTTCCTATTGTAGTATCATTGCTATTTAGTATTACTTTATCTGCTTGATGTTATTTGGCAGGACCAGTTGGAGCTGCAGACAAAGCTGTTAGGAAGAAAGCAGGAAAGCACAGAACAGTTTCAAATGTGAAATATCTCCAAGAGACAAGTGAGGCCCTATTAGAGTAGAGGGATTGCCGATAACGGGGAAATGTTAACCTCCATCCAGGTGAGCTAATAAGATCATAAGGCTTAGGACTGAAAGACAGAGAAAGCTTAAAAGTGCCTCTTAACCCAGGAGAAAAGAGCATCAGCCAAAACTTCTAGAAAAGTTTTTCTGACAAATTGCTGAAAAGCTGTTGCAGAGGGTTATGCTTCTTTGACTGATTTTACCTCAGCTTGCAATGAAGGGACAATATTTAAATAAGAACTTACAACCTGAATTATTAAATGCATTCCTTATTTCAGTGAGAGATAGTGATGCTAAGTACTGAATATTCTAAATATTTCAGAGATTCTGAACCAAGCTGCATAGGCCAATTGCAATTTTAATCCTCATTGAGCAAATAACTAATACATTATTTTACTGAAACACTTTCAGTATCTTTAAAAATATTTGTATTCCAGAGAGAGGAGGTTTTCTTTTAGCAGAGTACCCGAGGGGTCTTCTTTTCTGGAGTACTGAACAGGATTTTTTCCTGATCCAAGCCAAGAAGAGCCAGATCGTAATAGACCTTGCCTCAGAGCAAGGCAGAAGAGTCCAAGCCTGCCAGCTGAGATAGGTGGTAGGAAGAGAGTGAAGGGATCTAAATTAAAATTGTGACATAGCGAACAAGGTGTGTTGTGATTTACATGTGAGTAAACTGCCAAAGGACCCTGCTGATCATCTCTTGAAAGATATGGACATTATTTATGGAGAAAGGTCATGTCTTGAGAGAGACAGGACAAAAATAGGCAGCACTAACTAGAAGAACCCGTCACTCAAGTTCTTGATTTCAGCTGTTCAACATGTAAGAAGCCCGTTCATTAATATTAAAAATCTTCTGTGTCCCAAATGGATTTTAGCTTAGTTTAATAGCTTAAGCACAGTGTTCAGCAATCATCAAAGAATAAGAGCACTGCACTTTCTTCAGGATACATTAGGTCAGACAAACCTGTCAGCATGGCCAGTTTCCTGTGTCAGCCCTGCTAATCTAATAGTGGTTTTGAACACTGGAAGCACAATTTGTGTTTTCTTTGCTTTGGCTTACTGCCAGTCATCTGAGAAATGTAGTGCTTTGCTCTTTTAAGTGTATTAAACTATGCTTGTAGAGTGAGTTATGTTGATAGCTTGTTTTCTTGGAGGGGAAGACAGCAATAAAAACGATTTGTGACCTTTTCTTTTAAAAGATGGACTTCAGACATCCAAGAAATCAAGATTTGTCCAACACAAGGCCCTTTCACTGGCTCACTTGCTATTATGCTATTACCCTTTTCACTGTTTGTTCTTTTTTTTTTTTTTTTTTTTGTCCCCTTTTTTAAAGTCATTTGAGGGTGATGTTTACAAAAAGAAAAAAATCTGAAAAATATGGTAAGAATGTCTGAATCACTTCATATTCTTATAAACTGATCCTTGCGACTTGTGTGAAGGAGAGAAAAGCTGTTAATATATGTAGAATTAATTCTGATGAATTATTTAACATGTAGGAATATAGTGTATAATCTTTTTGAATAATCCTTCCATCTTAAAGCCTTCAGTTCTTTTGGGATTGAACAATGCTGGCTGATAGTACTGAGAGTTGTAATACATTCTGATATGTCCTGTCTCATTTTAGTACAGGTGAATTAAAAGCAAATTTAATTCTAATTAGCCAGATGGATTGCTCAAAGGGCTAGGTCTGTGAGGTAAAATTCAAGCTTTTAATTTCTTGCGATCTGAAATTGGGGTTATCTATGATTGATTATTGAACATCTGAAAAATTAAGAAAGTCTGAAGCAAATGAAATGCACAGTCTGAGAAATGATGGTAGCTTGCATCCAGAGCCTTTATAAGACCGTTGTTCACCACAGTGTGCTATGGCATTTAAGCAAAGATGTGGTTTTCCTTGTCTATTCTGAGCAAGAAAGTCAGTAAGTGCCAGAGCTTTCTGAGCCCGGCATACAGGTTTCTTGGAAAAATCTATGTATGATAGTCACTTGTTTGACTTTTTTCTTACCTAACTTGAAAACATGGCAATGCCATCTCATTGGGGTACAAAGTCCAGTTTGGTTTCTGAATAAACCCGAAAGCTCAGAACAGAAACCCATTAGGATATACTAGGTTTCAGCTTCAGTTAACCTGCCATAAGTTCATGAGGGAAATTTCAGCAGGGTCACAGAAATAAATATGGTCCAATGGTGCTACGATTGTAAAATGTGGTATTTGGGGCACTTTAAGTGAATGAAAACTAATTACATTGTGCAGAGAACAAGTAAGACTTTTTTTTCCTGCAGTGCTGCATGGAGCTTTGGTCTTCCATCTTCTGGAGGGATTAACTAAAACTGGAATAGGCACTGAAGGAAGAGCAGAATTAAATACAGAGCTGTCAAAAAGAAAAAACACCTTGGCTTCTTTAGCCTTCTAAAATGGAAGCTGAGCTGGTTGATTTTCATGCATGATTAGCAGGGTAAATAACACAGAGGAGAAGATCCATTTAAACTACAGCATCATATTGGCACAAGAACAAATACGTGCATATGACTTATGAATACATCTAAGTCAGAATTTAGGATAAATATATAAGATGTTCTTGGATAGCTTTCTGCTAGGTTAGTAAGACCAAGCTACTGTTTGACTACTAACATGATCAATTTATGAAGGAGTTTGTGAATTGTGGAGGTGTTAACTTTTCTACATAGAGTGAACAAGATAAAGAGACAGAATTATACCTTTGGGTCATCTTAATTTTTGTTTTATGCATTCAACTAGATATAAGAGTCTTGAGATGTTTTCTGTAAGAGTTTGCTGATCTATCAAAATTACCACAGGTTTACTTGAGGACTATAAATTCTCCTTCATTCATGCTGTGATCTGATGTACACTTTAAAGCCACCCTCTTTTTATGGTTTCCAAGTGCCTTTCAGAAACATGTTGATTAATACAACTATAATGTATCTTACAAATTATTCATTTTCTCTTTCTTTCTCATAGTCTTCAGGAGAAAGGGGACAGAGGCACACAAAAATGTATGGGAAGGCATGCTGAAAAAATGAACACATAGCATGTGTGGGTGAGGTGTTGGGATTAAGCAGATTTTCATCCTGTATTCTTTTACAGATATCTGTGTTCTGGTCAAGTTATAGGAGAAATGAATGTGGAGGATCCTGACTGAGTTCCTCAAGTCAGTGCCTGAGGAAAAGTTTTAGATGCTCCAGAAATTATTAAGGGTCATGTTTTCGAAGGCAGATGTGTCAGAGGAAGCAAGCAGGCATACTGGGACTTTCAGAAGCTTTTTTGTAAGCCTTTTATTTTGATCAGCTGGAATTGAGCACTGAAAATTGAGCCAGTGATCTGCCTCATTTGATGTGTACCTAACTTGGCAAATTTCTTACTGAGATCCTTAAGGACAAAAAATAAAATCAATCTGACATGATATTTTATAAGGAATCAGCATCATGAGAGGTTTAATGCTTATAAACTTCTGAATGGTTGGGTTTTTTTAAATTATGTTAACATATATACTACATGTCTACATGTAGTTTAGGTTGATATTGCTTTTTGATGTAACTGTAGTCTAAAGGAAAGTGTTTACAGCAACCCATACTGCGGAAAAAATGCAATGTTTGTGTTGATAACAGTTGTAATCCCTCGAGAGTGCGTAGTTTCATGTTTCTGTTGTAAAGCTGGAATAATAAATTGTATTGCTAAATTCAAAAGATTATTTGTCAAGATGGAGAACAGTGTTCCAGACAGCTTTAGCGGTAGGATGTGTGGCTTCCAAAAGGCAGTATAGAAAACCATGGTACATCAAGAGACAGGTGTTTGCTTAAATTCCACTCCAATTCAACCATTTTTTTAATGGATAGTGACAATACTTATAAACAAATGTCAGAAGAGCAAACTGATTGTGAGCACACCATTTCAGGCTGTTGCAACTGAATCTGTGAATCCTAGTTTCTGTACATTTAGGGCAAGTATTCGGCAGTCATGTGTAGTTTAGGGTAGCAGCCTTAGAATTAATTTTCTCAAAGGCAGAATGAAACAAACAAATGTAGTCCTAGGAAAAATCCAAGTACTAGTCAACTGCAATAAAATCACCATTATGATAAAGATTGAATAATGTGCAAGGCTTCATGGAGGATTTTATCTCCTCTGTAATGTTCAAAGTAGCTACTACAGCTGACAATGACTTCAGCCTGAGCTCAAAGACATCTGCATGTCTGACTGCAGTGGCATCTGCATATCTTCTGGGAGTATGAAAGGTTAGGCTTAGAGAGAGAGTAAGTGCCTGTGCTTAGAGCAGTAATTTGGATAGCATGAGGGAGACACAACACTCAGTTAACTGAGGGGTAGTGTAGAAAAAAATGATACCTCCTTTTCTAAAATATGAATCATTCTGTCTAAATCTGACCAGTGGCAGCATAAGCTTCAGTGATGGTATTTCATTAACTGTCTGTTAATTGGTTTTATATTTAATTAATGTATGGTCTTTATAACTGCAGTTGTTTCAGTTGGGCTTGTCAAAACTCACACTACAATCAATATTAATTGTCACCCTTTTTTAGCTTAGTCTGCTAAGTTGCCAGAAATCAAATGGATGTAAGTTGAATTATCTTCCACTTCTAAAACTGTTATTTCTAATTCAAAATATTTTGATAGGTTAACCTGCTTTTCTGCTGCTCCTCCCTTAAATAAAGAGTACTTTCATTTCTAAAGCTGTCAAACTAGAAATGCCCCTACACTGAAATTTGGAGAAAACAATTCAAAATATTCAAAAAAGGCGAAAGTGTCAAGAGACAAAAATCTGCTAGATGTGAGGTTCCCTCTCACACCATAGTTTTTAAAAAGTAGAATAAAGCGAAGCCAGGCAGGTTATCACGTTTCCTTTAAAGTGAAATTCTGTGAATCGCTGGATAAAATGCTGTTTGGGCAAGGCTTAACAATCATGTGCTAAGTCAACTCAGCAAAAAAAAAAAAGGGATAATTGAAAATTTGGTTCTTCTACTGATGGTGTTTAAATAGCATTAAAGCCTGACTCAAAACATGAAATAAGTGAAAGTATTTATTTTTTCTAAGAAAAAAACCCAGACCAAAACAAAACAAAAAAACCCCACCCCACATATATCTTCAATTCAGCTCAGTATAGAATCTTTGAAGAAAGACCAATTACATAGTTTTCCCAAAGTGGTACAAAAGCATTGACAAATTAGTTCCCAAAATGTCTGTTCCTCCTCATCTTTCCAAAGATGTTTATTAGATAATGTCTTGGGACTGTCAGGTAGTTAATATATTTGCCTCATTAGGTTAGAACAACACACGGAAAATAAATTCAGGTCTTATTAAATTAATTGAAAATTCTCATTAACAAAATAAGTGTATGGCACTTCAGAGTAAATTGTCAATGGAGCAGCAGTTGTAGTTTCAAATTTGTGCCTGTAAATTACACACAGATTTGAATCTATTTTTTAATTTAAAGAATCCCTGTAAAACCTGAGGGGATAGATATACCTATTATAGCTTTCAAACTCTAGAAGGTCTTTGCTACTGAGACCACCATACCAATCAGGTAATGTTCTGGTTAGCTGAAGAAACAGTACAGCCTCATATATTCTGATCTTGAAAAGCAACATGATATAGCTAAAATACTGAATCATCTGGGTATGAAATAATTTTGTAAGCATTGTTATCTTACTATCCTTTTATATCCATTGTACATTGGTTAATCACTCCAAGCAAATGTCCCACCATTGCAATAAATACCTCTTCAAACATTTCATCTTTCACTGCAGTCAGCAGCTATTTTGAGGCTTGAAATAGGCTTTTGTCTTCAGTTGAATCTCTGCTAATGTCAATAACAAAATTACTGCTGACCTCATAGAAAGTAAAACAAGGTCCTTAATACTTCCCAAAACCAGGATTCTTGTTGCAGCAGTCCCAGATGTTATTGTATCTCTGTTTTATTGTGTTACATAATTGACAACAGGTAAGTGTTAAGACATATGTCACCGCATGATGCAGTTACACATATGCTTCCAAGTTCTATTCCATTATGTGCTGGGAAGTCCAGGCTGCAGCATTTGTCTTCTCTTTCATTACACTTGGCAGAAATAATGGTACTTGGAGAGAAAGTTACATGACCAGTGCTAGAGCCTGCTTTTAGCATTGGCCTTTCATCAGAGCCTGATTTAGAAGGAGAATTTCTCCTGAAGAATGGTCTACTTCTATTGAGATGAAAGACAAAGTCATGCTGTGTCCCTTTGGTTTCAGTCAGATGCACTTAGAATATTTTTAAGGAGTAGCAGCTGTTCGCAGCAGAGTTAATCTGGCAAATTAGTGCCCGGGTTAGACTAGTCTAGGTATGAAATCCTTTATAAAAAGCTGTCTAAGAGCTGTTTTGTTCAAGTGGGCATTGTATTCTCTCCTGTGAACCAGTGAGGTGTCTAAGGGAATATGTCACATGGTTCTCAGAGCTGCATTTGACTGCACGCCTTTGATTTAATTACTTCCTAAAAGTGAAAGAGATACTCTATTCTTTTTATACCCTAGCAGATGTGAATTTAACCCACCAAGCAGGCAAGCCATTTCCTTGAGTGTGCAATGCTCTAGATTTCTGTCTGCAGCCTATCTTCCCACAGGTAAAGAGAGAATCTGTATTGACTGCTATTTCGGGTAACACTGCCTATTATCTTCTACCTCCTACAAATACTATGAGTTGTTTGCTGAAAAGTTGTAATCATATGTGTACAAGTTACGGTTTGATGTCAGAATCATAAACTTTGTGTGTGGAAGCCAAAAAGCCTGTTAGACACCAGCAATTACACTGTCATTTCTGGGATCACAGCATGCTGAGATGATAAAGGGCAAAAGCAGGAAAATAAAACACTGAAATAACCAGAAAGTGTACCTTTGGTTACTCAGGCATGGTCCAGAAGATCCAAAAATGGGTTGCATTCCTATCTCTTTAGTATGAAGAAACCTGTATCAAGCATGTGGTTCTGACCATGGATATGGAGCACAGCCCTGGTGTGCTGTACAAATTTACATGCAGTTTCACATGTACCTGAGACATGCAGTTTCACATGTACTTTTTTGAGACTTTATTAAACCCTTTGGCTTGAAATTTCTTTATTATGGTCAAACACTTCTCTGAGAGACTGAATAGAAAAATTCTATATTAAGAGTCAAAATAATAGGCAGCACAGAGAACATAAAGCATCAAAATGTGATGCTCTGATTTGTGACCTGGTGCTGGTATTGCAGACTATGTCAGAACAGGGCTTGAGGGATTGCCCGCCACCTCTCCCTGAACCACGATTGTCCCAGGGCTGCAAGGGTTGCTAGCAGCAAGGGGAGCTATCCAACAGGCTGGGTCTTGACCAGGAGAAGCATCTGAAGTGCTGTGTCCTATTGCTTCCTGGCTGTTGCATGCCAACAGCTGCCTGCAGACCTTACATTGCCAATGGCAGTTATTCTCCTCTCATCCCCTCCAGCTCAGGGAATCTGTTACTATCTTTCTTTCCTGTGTTAAACATGGTTGTGTTGTAGCCTCTGGTGTTTCTTACTTGCAAAGTCCTTTGACTCCTCAAACCACCTTTGTTTTATGCATACAGAAGTAATACTTCCATTCTGCAAATTATTTTGCTGTATCAGGAAAGAGGAGAGGAAGCAAGAGAGAAATGTCTTCTCTCTGACTTGCTCAAAAGGAAACTGAGTTTTATCCCTTTAGTCATGAATTCCATCACTTTCTCCAGCTCTGCTCCTCTTTCTGCTCAGTTTTTTGGTCAGTAAAAATGTACTATGTGATTTCTAATAAAGACAACACTATACCTTAAAAATTCAATATTAGTTACTTTGATATACATCCGGAAGAAGTCAAGGTCCTCTATAATTTGTGGTTGTGTTGGCAATAGAAAATAGGAACTTGTTGGGAGATCCTGGAGTACAGACTGTGGTAGAAGGTCATCTGTCTATGCCATCTTGTGTTCTTCATCTTGTGGTATGCGATCACCAGGTATGAGCAGAAGGGGCTCTTGAGCTGCAAGGAGAAAATGGAAAACCTGATTTGCCTGGAAATTTGGTTGCACGTTCAAAGTTCCTGTTTCATCAGATAATATCTTGCATCATTACCCAGCAATGAGCTAAAATTAGGGCCAGGATAAACAGGATGTTAAAGTAAAATGCTGCAGCATACCAGCATTACAGATGTCTGCACAACCCACCCTCGTCTGTCTCAGCAGCTGCACACAGGATCTTTAGGTCCAAGAATATTCTGAATGTAAGACTGCCTCAGTGGTCTTAGTACCTGATAGCTGTATTGCTTCTGGTAATTATCTACAGCTGATACCAGAGGGAAGGAAAAATATGTTATCTCTTGTATGTGCCTAATACTCATGGATAGTATTAATCCCTTCCCCACCTGCATGTAGGGGCGAACACCAAAGTAAAGCCCTGATTGCAGTTGTACCTCTGCCCCTGTTTGTATCACAGCTGGGTGCGGGAAGATGAACAGGAGACAGACAGGGCCAAAGGCAGCAAAAGATCTTCTAATCTCAAGTGAATTGCACATTAAAAATGTGATCTCTCAGCTTGCAGAATTTCTGGATTACACTGTTGCAAACATACTTAGAGATGGTTTTAGTGAATGTGTAAAATTTCTGTCTACAAAAGATTATTATTTCTGTCTAATCCAGAAGTTTTTCGAAGCCAGGTTTCTATTTAATGAGCTAATACTAGAGGCTCTTGCACTTCATAATGGACTATATTTGTTTTCTAAGGGCACCATTACTTTTGAATTGGGATAATTATTTTCTTTTAATTTCTTGAATGACTAGTATGATTACATTCCATGCACTTCTTTTTAAAATAAAAGGATAAAATAGATTGCTTTAAAGTTTATTAGTTAAAAGATGCCTTCAGGTTGAGCAATAATGCAGTCTGTTCCAAGAGGAGAAAATGGTTATGGTCAAGTTAGACTCTTTTGTGGGTAGAAGAGGATAGGAAAAAATTGCTTTCTAAGGTGCAGAAATACAAGCAAGATAACTGTGGGAAAATTAAAATATTAACAATAGGGTTGTAAGATTTTGTTACTCTGATAATATTTTCTAAGTGAACCTAGAAAAATATTGCTTCTCTTTAGAAACACATTAAAATTAATCATAAATCAAACAGGGCAACAGGACACTTTCCTGATCTTACAAATACCAAGAGACATTTATAACATTTCCATTTTACTTTTTAGAATGATTACCATCCTGAGGAAACTTTTTACAGGGCATTATTAATGTGAAGATCTCCAGATATTGGAAACTAGAAGTGGTTTTATATCACTGGTCAGTGTGCCCATGGTGAATGCAATACACTAATGGAAGTGATGTGGAAGGCAATGTGAAAGATTTCCCTTTCTATCCCAACTGGTATAAAGCCACTGACTTTCTTTGAAGTACTTTTCCTGGCAAGAAATTTTCTGTGAATCACTCGGTCCATTGGCCCCTACTTTCTTCTTTGACATTTCTTTGTGCAAAAGTAATTAATGCTGGCAATGCAGCTCAGCAGAGGCCTTCCCATGTTCTTAATATATCCTTTGGGCATGAATGAAAGAGGCAGCAATCTCCTTGCAAGGCTGCATTCTTGTTTTGAGAACATAGCACAGTTTCTTTTAGAGTGAGAAATTTATTTAATTTTTCCTTCTAGAGATATTTGGAAGAGATAGGGAAATGTGTGTAATCTGTTGCATCGCATCCAGATCACACTAGGGATTTACTTGATTCAGAATCTAGTGCTAAAAGACAGCATTATTTCAGCAATCAGGGGAACTAGAGCCATTAGAAAATAGTGGTGCTATTAAACCATCACTGATAAGTAGTTTGTTAACAATAACTCACTGTATCAGACCTCACAGTGTATATTCTGCCTTCAGTGAGTTGAATTTAGAAATTAAGCTTTGCAGAGCACTGTGTGTAACTCTTGACAGCACTGCCAGCTTACCTGTAGGTCTGAACTTCACAGGGTGACTTGGTTTGATATCATCTCACAAAATACTATGTCCAGGTAAAATTGCAAGAAAAATTCAGCACTTATATTCTGAAAAAATAATAAAACCCAGCTGATGAACCCTGCAAAATATTTTATGGAACCACTGGATTTTTTTTTTTTTTGGAGGGGGAGTGTTTATACCTATAGTCTGTATAAAGTTTCTTGGGAAAGAAGTGTTTATCCATGTATTCCCTGGAATGTTAAGAAAGTTGCCACTTGCTTGTGAGAACTTTGTCTTCAGGTTGCGTTTCCTTTTGCAGGTGTTGATTGTTTGCAGGGCGGGGTGGGGGGTGGGGGTGGAGATTTACTAAATCAATTGAGATTCTACCCTTGGGCAAATTTGGCCCTGTTTTCTGACACCTTTTTTATTCTTGTTCTAGCTGTGTGGAATACAGCACATGTGGGCACACGCAGAGCTGATGAATTTCCAGATTTGCTGTGTGTTTCAATTATTCAGAGTTGTGAATGTGTCACGGGAGGGTGAAGGTTATGCACTTGATGCTTCGCCTATCTGCATTTTCATATGCTGAAGCACAAGCTTATTTTGAAAGCTATAAAATGACAGGGTGTAGATAAAATATGTTTCTTACATTACCTAAAATAATTTTGCTTTTTTTTTCTAACTAATGTGAAAATTCAGTAATTTTCATTGTAGATGCCATTAGTCTCAGTGCATGTCCAAGAATCCTCACCTTCATTACAATACAGTTGTACATATGCTACTGCTGGCTCAAATTCATGCTGTGTGAAAGAAAATGGAAATATCCTGAGTTTGGAAACTTTTATTATCCCTCATTCTTCATATTCACACCCTTATTCTTCAGGGCATTAAATGCCTTCTAATATTTCAGTGCAAGCCAAGAAGCACTAATACATAGAAGGAGACAGTTTTCCACCCAAAAATTAGACAAGGAAAATAAACAGTAACTTGTCTGTCTCTGCAGAGTAAATAATTAAGAACAGATAGAAAATGGGTTAAGAGTAATTTTAGGATTATATACAGTTGTCTATTAGAACAACAATTTCCTTGAAAATTGGTGATGGTAACAAAGAGCCTGATGGATTTCATGCAGTTTCACTGACTTTGCTTTTAAAATATAAAACTCTAATATTAGTTTGTCACTCTTTTTGGTATATTACTACTAATGGACTGACTGCATGTTGAAATACACTTGAGTTATAAGACCATGAAGGTAATTGTCACATTAAACCATCTCTTCTACCTCTGGAGAGTAAATATTATGTTGGTACCCTGAATGCACTGAGTTTTCCTTCTGCTGAGAAAGGTCTTTGTTTCTACTTCAGTATTTTACAACATTAAAGAGGCTAATGTATAATGTATAATTATACTTTTTGACACTTGTAGAATTCCCGAAATCACCACATCCCGAAATCACACTGAAGATTAATAAAGTCATTACTGGTAAAACTTGCTTAGCTTGCTGAAGAGGTTTTGCATCCTGGAGAATATTGTTTTCCACATTCTCCAAAGCACAGCTGAGCAACTAGATATTAACCTGAAGGATTTTCCCATGCATTCTTAGCTAATTTAACAGGCAGTCAATTTACACTAATCTAGATTAATTGCTTTACCAATGTAGGGAGAAAATATTTTAAAATAGGCAAAATCTTACTTGATAAAATGTCAGCTAACAGACATGAATGATGATGAGACGCCCTATTCTCAATATATTTTAAAAAGGCGAGTAAACCCCTGCCTTTCAAAAGGACAAAATTTACTGGAAAACAGTTAAATATAATAAAGAGATTTACAAAAATCTGGGTTTATATTGCCCTGATATATAAATCCAATATGTTTGTAACTTCCTTATATTGAATAAAACCCAAGACTTAAATTCTTTGTTTGCTGTTCTTTCCAGTTACAAGCTTTCCATTTAGAAATTACCTGTACATCATTACATACTTATATCCAAGTCTTCCTAAGAAGCAGAAGTTGGATGCTTAGTTTATGTGTATTATTTCAAGTTACTTACACAGAGAAATCTAATGTTTAAAGGAATATTATGAGATTATTACATTATATGATTGTTGCATGGAAGGTTTGTGTATGAAAGGAATTAGCCTGCCATCTCTGCTTGTACCTTTCCTTTTTTGAAACAGAGCATGTACAAAGCTCTGTTGTGAAAGCTGTCTGTCAGAGTCATTGGTCTTGTCCTGCAGGTCTCTGATGTGCAAATGCCATAAATCTCACTCTGAATTATGGAAATACAACTGAAATTAGTGATTATGTTCATTAACTCAATCTTTCGTGCTAGACCAGATTATACTGTTTTACATGAGGTTACTTTTTCACATTCTGATAGTAAGTATTAGAGCTCAGAGATAATTTATGCTTTTTAACTATGTGTCTATAGCTGTCCAGCTGTGTTTTAAATCTTGTTTTTAAAACCCTTTTATTTTTTCCATGTGATGCTACTTGTCCAATGAAAATAAGCAAGTCATCCATGTATCTGTTACATCCCCTTTCATTTATGTGTATTTTTCTAACCCAGAGCTGCAAGGTGGAGGAGCATAACTGTGTAAATCCTAACAGCTTCTAACCAAAAAACCCAAGATTTTTGACATCTACATTAATAGGAGGGCTTCTGAACTCGGAGAAAACTTATCCAACCAGTAGACAAAAGGGAGAACTCTAGATAAAACACTAAGAAGCTAGAAGACATCAGGAGTAAATCTTTGGAGAAGGTCAGTAATGTGAAACTCTGCAAGCAGTTTTATAACTTACAACTAATTTAAAATCCAGATACAGAACATGGTGATGAGACATTTACCTGAGCTCTTCCCTTGCTGCATGCCATTTACCAGAGGGTGCTGGCTGATGCTGTGATAAAAAAATTCTTCCTTTATCCTGGTGTCTGACATTGCCCAATTCGTTTTCCAAATTTGATGGCTCAGTCCAGCGCCTGAGTTTTGTAATCTTGACCCTGCTTATCTTTATCAACATTTGTATTCACATTTTTTACTTCAGGGAAAGAGGAAGATCCCCTAATTTATCAGAAACACATGGGTACCTTTACAGACTACAGAAGGAAATAATTTTCATCCAAGCAGAAGAGTATGTTCTTGATTTAGAAAGAAATAAATAAATATGCAGAAACTATGTTCAAAGGACAAAATAAACCACTACATTTCTAGATGATGCACTACATGCAGGTTCTTCCTGAGTTGTTCCAAAGTTTTACCTGTTTAATGAAGTCAGCAAACCAGTTTTGTTCGCCCCCCAGTTTTGATGAACCCAGGCTGGTACATGCAAAATATCAGGTTAAAAGAGGGGTTTAAGAACGTTGGAATGGATGGGCAATCACCAACTGTGTGAAGTCCAACAAGGGAAAGTGCCAAATTCTGTACCTGAAATAAGGCAACCCTGGATGTAGCTACAGAAGGGGGAATGAGATGCTGGAAAGCAGTGCCACTGAAAGGAACCTGGGGGTCCTGGTCGATGGCAAATTGATTATGAGTCAGCAGTGCCCTGGCAGTCAGGAGGGCCAACCGTGTCCTGGGGGGCATCAGGCAAAATGTTGCCGGCCCATCAAGGGATGGGATTGTCCTGCTCTGTTTTGCACTGGTGCAGCCTCACCTTGAATATTGCGGCAGTTTTGGGCACTGCAATATAAAAAATATATTAAGCCCAAAGGAGAGCAATGAAGGTGGTGAAGGGCCTTGAAGGGAAGCTGTGTGAGGAGCAGCTGAGGGCACTTGGTCTGTTCAGCCTGGAGAAGAGGAGACTGAGACTCATTGCAGTTACAACTTCCTTGGGAGGGGAAGAGGAGGGGCAGGCACTGATCTCTTCTCTGTGGTAAACAGTGACAGGACCCGAGGGAATGGCCTTTAGTGGAGGTTAAAGCTTAATATTAGAAAAAGGGTCTTCCCCCAGAGGGTGGTTGGGCACTGGAACAGGCTCCCGGGGGAAGTGGTCACAGCACCAAGCCTGGCAGAGTTCAAGAAGCACTTGGACAATACTCTCAGGCACATGGTGTGACTCTTAGGGATGGTCCTGTGAAAGGCCAGGACTTGGACTCGATGATCCTTGTTGGTCCCTTCCAACTCAGTATATTCCGTGATTTTGTGATTATGAGGAGTTCTTTGCTATGTTGTGAGTGGTGTGCTTAGTTGGCTTCCTTCTGCAGTATCTTCACTGCTTGGTGTGGAAGTCCTGATTTCTGAAAGGGAGTTCTGAGGAATAGAAGTTACAGCTTTTGGTTTACAGTTTTGAACAATAAAGGACATGCCAGATTTTCCTCTACACAAGGGAAAGGAAGGAGGAGATATGTCTGCAAACCTGAAGGTTTGCTAGCAAAAATGTGTGTGTATGTCTGCATTTTCACTGTGATTTTTAGTCTCTTTCTCTCCTAAAAAAAAAGAGTAGAAGAGCTTAGATGATGCCTTTAACATGTTGAATAAAAAAAAAACCCAAAAAACAAATTAGTTGGTATGTAGAACAATACAAAATGTCCATGTGGACACAATAGTCAGGCTGATCTGGTGTGCTCCCACATTTGAGCACTTTTATCTATTTATGCAGTTTTGAAGGTGTCTGAGAAGACAGTGAAGTGAATACAAGAGTCTCTTCTCGACTGTGATGCTGGCTCTCTACTCATTTCTAACCTTCCAGCACAGCCAGTACACCAGACAGACAAGTCTGAATTAGGCAGGTGGGGGGTGCAGCTGGAACAAGGCACCCCTGGGACAGGCAACCCCCTGTGACAAACAACCTCTCCTCACCCTGAGATGGCTGTCTGGACTCACAACTCAGACTTCTGCTGACAGTGCAAGCAAGGCTCTGTGGCCTCCCTCTGAAAACATCAGAGCCTGTGGAGAACTTGCACAGGGATGCAGATTAGCAGGAACGCTGGTGAAACTGAGACTTTATTTGCCTTACCAAGAGCTGGCCCAGATCCCACCAAAGTCAGCAGAAGTGCAAATATTGAATCTGTTCTTGAATCTGTGTGGGTGTCTTCTCCTTGGCTGAAAGCTTGGCTGTCATATCAGTGTATTTTATTTAGCCAAATCACGGGGGAAAAAAAAGAAGTAAATGCAAAGATTTCTTTCGTTCTGGCAGGTCTTTTTTTTTTTTCTTTTTTTTTCCCCCAGTTTCTAATTGAAATGTTTAGTCTTCAGAAACTTCCTTATTTGTGTTCTACAGTTATACTGCTGAGTAGGAAGCAGGGGGTCTTTGCAAAGAATGAAGTGAATTAGTTTTAGCTAACTGCATCTGAAAAGCAGAGCACGTGGTCTTTTGGCCTTGCTCTGAGAGTAACTCTGCTAGCATTTTGGACAGCAAACTCTCTGAATATTTTAGACCCAGGAAAAAATGTCACAGATTATTAGAAATGGGATGGATGGGAGCAGGCTTTATTGGAAACATTGGCTAAGCTTATGTCGTAATTGCTGTGCTGAAGCAGTAAACAGCTGCTGATCCTGTGATCTTTCTAGTGAAAAACAAGCATTTGTTGTAGTTATTTTTCAGCTGTATGTTGTTGTTTGCATGGTATTTCAAGTATCCTACTTGGTATTTATATTATTAGCTCAGTGTTCTACATTACAATAAATGTGTTTACTTATTACAGAAGTACTGACCCTTAAAACATCTGCTTCTCAGCTGAAACATCCACAGCTCAGTGGGTGTGGGTAGCTTCTGTTAGCCATTCTTTCATAATATTTTGCAGTCTCTGGCAAGCAGTTTGAGTCAGATTCTGACCTCAGATGCACTCCTGTACAATGGTAATAGCTGTGCTCCAGTCAACAGCATTCTTCTAGTTTTATGTCAGTGTTAACTGAGGTCAGAGGACATCACAATGAGTGGGCCACAATCCTGGCTAATTTTTGCCTGGCAGAGTTGTTTAAGCAAAAGATGTAAAAACTCTAATGCTTCAGTCTGATGCCAAAGTCTCCTTCACTCATCTAGAGACTAAGCAATAGCAAATGGTATGGCAGAAGGTTAATCAAATTGTTATGAGGAATAAGGGGTTCTGTGTCTATCAGCTTTAGCACAAGAGCCGTAACTGCAGTCTGGCGGGCTTGGAAGAGCTGTGACTATCTGGAAAGTGCCTTTCAATCTTGTGCTGTCTCTTGTCTCTACCAATACTGGACCAGAGGGGAATGCTCAAAAGCTTCTTTTGGAGACTACAAAAGGGTTTCAATTGCCTCATGAACTAGGGGATAGGATGGGGACACCCACCATTTCTTGCAGCGGGGAGGAGACCGTGTTGAAATCTCTGTGGTTGGTTTTGAAATAGGGAAACAATCATTTTAAGGGGTTCATTGTATTAGCAAAAAGCCATCATTTTCCTCCTTCCTTTTATTTTCAGCCTTCTCTTAGGTGAGTATTTCTCAGCCCACTCTCCTTTTCTCCCATCCTAAGCAGGTTGTCCATAGTCTGTGACCCCTGCCCACTCTGCCGTTCATGTCTGAGTTCTTGTATTCCACCTCTGATAGCCCACATCAATGCTGTGGAAAGAGTACCCATCTCCACGCTCCCCCTCTTCCAAAGCCCTGCTGCCTCCTCTGATGGTGGACCATCCGAGGAGAGGGAAGATGCTCACATCACCTCAGAGCACAGATGAAGTTAGCACATGCTTAACTCTTTATGCAGCAACAGAAAGGGTGGGATGGTCTCTTTTGCCTGTATTTGCAGTGCATATGCCATCCTGAGTCTTGTCAACAGCTTAGCCCCTGTGATCACACAAGCCAAAAATAACAGCATCAACCAACCATAGGCCACGTGGGTTAGTATCAGCTGGCAGTTCTATAATGAAAAGAGTTCAAAAGTAAAAATGTGGTATAAATTTAACATGCGCAGCATCCCCTAGAGGTTTGTGCTGCAACTTACAGATAGGATAATTGAATGGTCCTTTTCCATAACAGGTTCCTCTTAAAAATACCATCTAGTAATCATTATAATGATAATACATATTGAAATTAATTTGTAGATGAGTCGTGTCTTAAATAATATGGGTGATACACTTTGGAAAATGAGTGTCATTCTAAAATAGAAAAAAAATGTTTTGCCAAACTATTTACCAATGTATCCTTTTCAGATTGGTGGGGAAAAAATTAGCTATTTTGTAATTCTAATCATTGCTTATTACCAACAAACTCTGTTTATCTCCCAAGCATATTTATTGCCCTTTTAAAATTAATTAAACTGTTGTATTTCCTAGTACATATATTTAATGTTGACAGTACTGTTTCCATGAATCAAATGGGCTCTTCTAAAAATCTTCAGGCCATACAAAATATTTATGCTAAATAATGGATATCTAGATAAAAATGCAGTGAAATTTGGCCTGGACAATACATGGAAACATCTTGATATAGTTAGTTTGACATATAAATAAACCATATTCACACCCTGAATGAAACAACTTACTAATGAAAAGTAATCGGTGTTTCATCTACAGCTTCTTTTGATGTGGAAGACAGTTGTGATACTTCCAGGCTGTAATAGTTAAGATCCTTCCTTGTAGAAAGGATGAAACCTCCTGATAAAGCTATTCCGGTGTTGTTGATATCCTGTGGAAACTGGTGATTTGAGCATGGAGAACACAACAACAGATGGTATAGCCCCGCTCGATGTCAGTAAGCTGTGGAAATACAGAACTGCCAATCCTGAAATTGAAAGCAGGTGGCAAAAATTTCACTTGGAGACTTGACATCTGTAAGTAATCGGTTACTGTAAGAGCCTTGGTCAAACAAAAATTAACTTCATTGCTGATTGCATTTTCAGTAAGTAAAGGAGAAAGTAGCTACATTTGGTTAGAGTCACAGTACAGGGGAGAAATACATAGAAAGTGCTTAGAAGGACTTAATTTTAATTTTTCCTCTTTTTTTCTTTAAGTACACGAGTATATACAGTTCATAGCATTTTGGTTGAGAAAAAAAAACGTTTCATAACAGTTTTAGCAGTGCTTCTGGGATCGAAGCTTTTTCTCAGAGCTTCAAACTGATTCTCACCATACCTACGTCACTTCCTACTTAAAAAAAATGTTAATAAATAAATAAACACTGGACATCTGGATTTGATTGGAGGGAGGGATTAATTTCAAATAAGGACATAAAAAACTATTTTGACTAGAACTGAACTATGCTAATAGGGGTGTTGTGTTCTTGAACTTTGTCCTTTCTGGCAAGCCTGCCTTCCCCCCACAAAGGGTGGTTACTGAGCTGAAAATGCAGATGTCTGACACTGACCCAATGCTGACTTTCCTAGTAATGACAGGGAATTTAGGAGCAGGCAATGTGTTAGAGGGTGCTAGTTTGAGGAAAAAATAGGTTACTTATATGCCAAATTGAAGTTTAGAACACTTTCAAAGACTTCCTGAACATCTTCAATACGTAATGGGAAAAACCTTTTTTATTGATCACCTAAAATGTTTCAGGCTTAAAGGATTTCAAGTTAGTCAGGACAGAAAAGGTTTAGTCTGTGAAGGAAAATTAACCTATCACTAGAGCCAGAGCAACCAATAGTTGCAGCGTTCAAGAGGACTTAGAAGCTGGGGAGGTGATCTCCTCCACCTGATGTTGTATGAGGCACATACATTTGTGAGAATGTAGCACTGCCTGTTTCCAGAAATGTGAGAGTCTGTTGCAGTTGATTTCAATTCAGTTTTCCACAGCTGGATGTTTCAGAGAGGCTACCACCTCCAGTCAAACATGATCCTGTACTAGAAGCAATTTGACATCAAAGGTGCTCTGAGCATCCACAACTCCTCTGAAAACATTAGATCTTCAGCAGGTCGCACTTGCTTTTACGTATTCCAGAAGTGATTATAATTCTAAGCCTTGAACTGTGTGGGGATAGTGCTAATATAAGGAAGAAACTGAGCTTACTAGTGAGAAGAACCAGAGATCAAGAGTTGATGGATGTCTGTGGGGACATGTTCTGGATGGAATGATGTTCCGAAAGTGTCAATAGGTCACCCTGCAAAAAATATGCTTCTTTAAGGTGCTTCAGTCATGCACCTGCAAAATGTGAAATGCCTCAGTCATATTGAGCAATGCGGGCCAGAAGGTTCACAAATTCGTGTTTCAGCAAAGATGTTGCCTCATGGGCCTACTTCCCAGCCTATTTTCCATTGAATAGATGCTTTTCCTCTTTCTGGCAACGAAATACTATTTCTGTAGCATTTGCAGCAATTGCTTACATGGAACAATAAATATCAGATAAATATTTAATATGAGTTTAACTTTTTAAATGTTTTTTAGTAGCCGAATACTGAGGAAACAGCATGCTGTGACTAATCAGCTCTCTGCAGAGCACCAATAAGTATTCCTATTCACTGCAATGCAAAATGTATGACTTCTAGATGACTTTTAAAGATAAGATTTAAAGATGCCCATTTATTGGATATAAGATGCATCTTGCAATAGAGTAATATTAGAATTCTGTCTTTTTCTGGGTTTTCTGACATCTGAGTTTCCTAAGAGAAGCAAGAGAAGCCCACTCCATGACTAGCAGCTTTATGGTGTTGCCAAATGTTAGATACCATCAGTAAATTACCTTCTGCTTTTTCCTGGAATCTAGACATCTCACTGGACTCAACATGCACAGTCATTTCATTCCTTCCCTATGTGCATGCAAACCACTTTGCTCTTTTGCCACTGCCTTGACTAAGTGATTTTCTTAGTGATTTATGTCACATTTTTGCATGGAACAGTAACAGATCATAATATGGATATAGACTGTTCTGTAAATTAAAACATTTAAGTTCTTTGTCCACAGGTTTGAAGGAGTGGAATAAGCCCAGTGCTGTTTCTATGCACTTACAATGTAACAAATTTTTGATCTCAAGTTCAGATAAGAAAGGTCCCAGTTTTAAATTTTTTAAATGAGAAATAAGATTCCCTCTGTGATACTGAGAAAATATATTATAGCAAAATAGAGTTCAGGCTTGTCACATAGCTTTTCAGAGCAGCGATTTTCTGACTGCAGAACTCCATGCAGTCTTACTCTCCCATCAGATGTTTTATCTTCCTCTGACAGGTCACTGGAGAGGAGAACATCTGATTTCAGACAATAAGATTGGGTAGAGGTAGCAGGCAAATGGGGCCAAAGCCTACGGCTGAGGCTACCAGACAGCCTCTGCATGCAACATCACCTCTTCCTCCCGGCACTGCTCCTCCTCCTCCCTGCAGCTGGGCTAAACCAAAGTGATGCAACCTGTGGTCTGAAAACGTGCCTCTGCCTGGGACAGCACAGGCTGATCTGGAGAGACCAGGCAGCTCTTGAAAAGGGAGAGGATCAGAGTAAGTCTGAAAAGTGCTGATTAACTGAACTGGGCACAGAAGGAAACCTGAGTTAAGCTATAAAAGGAGGAATTCCCTGTATAGGTCTGTACTTGGTGGGCTGGAGCTGTCAGGGCTCCAGGTGGTGGAGCCTCTAATAAAACCTGTCATTCAAGGTATGGAAAATATAACCTTGGTTGGATGGGGGGAGACTTGACTTGGAGTCTGAAAATGTCAGAAGGAATAGTCAGTCTGGGGTTTTGTACCCCATGGGAGGGAGGTAGGAGATGTCTGGGGCAGGGCACACAGTGAGGAGTGGGAGCACATGCACACATGGGAGAAGGGAAGAAAAAAACCTGCAAGAAAAAGAGAAACAAGATTCAGTTTGCCTATAGTTGAGTGCATTACTAACCTAAAAGAAATTGTATGAGCTGGTATTTGTGAAATCTCTCATATTTAAAGGTTTAAGGTGAAAAACAACATATTGATGAGCCCGTGTTTCCTGTGGAGAGGCTATATTAATGACACCAAAAGTTTTCTCCCACAGCTTTCAGTCTCCTTACTTCAGCAAAACTGATGGGAGTAATAAAGTAAGTTGTGCTTTTTCCCTTCTTGCTGCATTTATATGAGAGGAGGAGGCTGAATGTGCTGTCTTTTATTACTTTTCTCCTCCAGGAGTAGGTAAAAAGTGATATATGCTTCTTACTTTTTTACAAACAGATGACACTGGACAGATGCTTAGAAACGGCTTAGCTAAATCATGTGAAGGGATGAATACACTATGTGGAAAATCTGCAACTTTTGGTATAACCAGGCAGAAGTGAGACTAATTTTGGGCACAAGAAGTTGTGAGGGTTTGGTTTACCATTAATGTAAAAGAGGAAAAATGTCCACTCTGAGTTATGCGATAAAGTTCCATTAAATAACAGGCCTTTGAAAGGACCTGGTTCATGGAAGTGTCAGTGGTTTTGGGGTCTCATTTAGAGCCAACAATGTGCCCGAATGCACCAAAACTATGAGAAACTTGCACATACTGACATATGGGCTGCAAAACTAGGTTTAGACTTTGAAGCAAGTGTGCATTTGCTGTAAACACTGGTTAGTGTTCAACGAACTTTTCCTCCCAAATTTGTTTCATGTTACAAATGTGATGAAGGACTGGAGCACCTACAATCCTGGCAAAGGGTCCTGCTTTTGAAGTTTTTCCAGAAAACAGTGAAGACTACTTTGAGCCAAAGAGAGGGGGCAAGATGGACAGTTTAAAAAATCTATGGGGACTGTAACTTTCCCTGATGTAAGAAGAAAAGTTTACTGTGAGTTTTGAGAGACAGTTCTGTCACAGTGGGTACACGCTTTCCAAAAATGAAAAGCAGGATCAAGTCAGCTGCTCAGGCAGATAAGAAAGGTGGCCAAACCAGTTCTTTGGTAAGGTGGGGATGACTGCATCCTTTACCAATTTATAGCCTTAATTTATCTGAAGAGAAAAGAGACCTGTAGACCAGGACTGTTAATGGTAGTGGGTTTAGAAGTGGTGGGTCTGTGGAACACACTGCACCAGCACAGCCAGCCTGTGCAAGCTTAGCAGTTGCTTGGCCTAGACACCTAGATATCCAGGAGCTGGTAATTTATCCCTCTGTAGTTCAGACATAGATATATTTGTGGAGACTGAGCTGTTTCTCTGCCTGAGTAAATGGGATGTACGTGTTGAGAAAAGCAGTCAGCATTCAGCAAGAAGACAGATTAATTTAAAACTAACTCCTCAGTGGAGTGGATGTGACAGCCCTGTAGAAGATGAGCAGTTCTAGAGGCTGTTAAAGTCCCACTAAAGTACAACAGCTTGGGACTTGCATGAGATGTGAGTACTTTGACAGTGTGAATGCATGTGTTATGGAGGGAGAGTTTGTGGCCTAAATTAACGTTGAGCTAGCTAGCAATAGAACCAAAATTACTATGAATATGTTCTTGAGAAATTAGAATATGATTTCTAGGGTTGTATTCATTTCAGGAATCAGGTAATTCTTTGCATTGTACTCTTACAACACTGAATGAAGTCTGGCTATTGTTGAATCTGTTCCATGTTGCAAGATGGGAAGATCTGGTTTCTGAACCTTGCTGTGGCTGCTCTGGCTCTGGGTAGGCTGTCAGCCAGTTAAAACCTTGGCAGCAAGATGCTGTGACATAGAAATATAAGATTGCTGTGAAAGATGGTTTTTTGTGCAACTGGCTGGTACTTTACTGTCTTTGAATCTCAAGGGCAGGGTATGGAGAATCATAGCAGACTGCTGGCACTATTCTTCGTTTGGAAAGGGAAAAGACAAAGCATGTTGAGACAGCATTATTATGTGCTTTTCAGGAATAAAATCTGTAGTGGGTAGAATGAGAAGAAACACAGGTGATTTTTCAAGTATATTTTACAGATATATCAGTCTGTCTAACAACATAGGCTGCATTTTGACTGACTTATTTTCCCAAATCATTCTGTACCCAGGTATTTCTGTCTTTGATTAGTAAGTAAACACTCAAATATAATTGTATCCAAAAAGCTTTTAAAACACACTATTTTCAGGCTTACATTTTTCTCCTTTCTCCTTTGAATTTACCTTCTAGCCAGTGATAATAAAGAACCTGAGCAACAGCCTGAGCAAGTGGCTGAATAGTACAAATGGTCTGTACAATAGTGATTACCCAAGGAGGAAACAAACCATCTTGTGAAGAAGGTCTCTTCCTCATGGAGCCATTCCTTCAGCTCTCTTAATGCACTGGGTAGTTTGCATGCATCCAGTCATTGAGTCTACCAAGTTTCAGTTCCTGTAAACTCAGAATAATTTATAAAATAAGCTCCTCCAAAGCACTTAAGCACATTTGTGGGTTTTTTAAGAAACTGAACTCTCTTGTTCCATGTGTCACCTCTATTCTTTTTTTACCCTCTAAAAAATAAAATAACATACTCTTCATGTGATGATTAATGTGTAATGATCTTTACACATTACATAATGTCCTGTCTTCCACTTAGAAATGCACTGGCACAGCAGAGAGTTGTAAATCTGTCCCTTCATAAGTGCAGACCGATGTAATTTGAGCTGGCTCATCCCTGAACAGCTTCCAAAACACCATGTGCTTTGCAACACAGCAGTATCCATTTCTGCCTCCTTTTTAAAAAAAAATGCAGAGCTGAAATGTATGTACACAACAAAGCCACCCCAGCAGGAGTGCTGCAAAGCTGTTAATGTTTTTTCTTGGAAACATTGTGGTAGCACTGGAAGGTGTATAATAAAGAAGAAGAAAAACACATTTATTCAATCTTCTCCCAAAACATGTCTATCCAAATGACTAGATTCCACGTTAGTTTGGTGTATTAAAAGCGAATGCCAGCAATGCAGTTCCTCATTTTGTTTAGGCATGGGGGAAGTGCATGTGAACAGTGTCAAAGGTAACATATATAAAAAACTAGGCTTTATCTCTAAGTTCTAAAATGCCTTTATAGAAGTTGAGTCCTCCCAATTCTGCTTGTCAGTTAAAAACTGTGAAAACATGTCCTTCCTGCCCTTGACTCCCCAGATCTGGACAATCCACAGTACTAGTTTGTCTGGGAGGAGACAAAGCCAATATTCATTTCTCCCTGTATCAGGCAGTCCAATTAAACATTTGCTGGATAATTTCATTGCTTTGACAAGTTTCAAGATTGATGCAATATTTTATCTTCTGTTTCTCCAGTATCTCTGCCAGTTTTCAGACAGATTATTTCTTTTCTGCCAAGCAAAGAATGTCTTTCTATCATTCATATCTCAAATCAGCTTAATTCTTATTTTTATGTCTCTGATTCTTGATGGGTTTAATACAGCTGTTCTTTGACTCTAAACTCATTTCTACAACAATTCCTTCTTAATGTATGATTTACATATTTTTTCTGTTCTCACATCAAGCCTAGCAAGGCAGATTTTGTGCCAGGGCTTAAAAACAATCTCCGCTCTAATTTCCTACCATTAGTGTGCTAGAAACATGATATTTTTCTCCAGCAGATCTCCTGATCTAGGATTTTAGCTGAAGCTAAAATGAGAATTTCTCCTGAAAATAAGAAATAAAAACCGAAGGCATTTAGATCCATTGTAATTTCAGTGACAAATTTAATCCTAATTGGATAAAATAGAATGCAGAGAGTCTGAAAAAAATAAGCAATGGCCTCTCAGTAACAGTATGTAGCTATTATCTAGTGCTTGTCATCAGTAACACAAACTATGTTTGTCACCGAAAGTGCGTATCCTTATCTGCATCTTCCAGGTTGCAAAAGAGAAGTATCCGTTGAGCTCTTGTCAGAAATATTTTTAAAAAAATAAGTAACCTACACTTTCCCCACCTATATTTGGGTTCTTTTATAGAATCCATCTCTACACCATATATATTTACTGTGGTTACTTAGGTTTCTCTTGTGCTTCCTGAAAGTTGAAAGGTTCTGATTTCTCAGTGACTGTTCTTACAGAGGACCATAACTTACTGCACTGGGCCAGATTTGAGCCCTTACTGTTTAAAATCACTAATATATTCTCAGAAGTCCTTAAAACACTTACTTAATGCATATGAATGAAAATGGAAGGCAATAGATCTTATTTTTTAAAGTTTTGTACTGTTCTTTTGGAACGAAATATACAGAAGTGAGGGGACTGGGTAAATATATAGAGAAATTTAAGTTGAACAGCAACAGCGGGATGAGGGTGAAGAGACCTTGAGACAAGCTTTAATGTCTTTTTTTTGTTTTTTAAAATACCATTTTCATTTCTTGACTATCCCATCTCTACCAAAAAAGGGGCAAGAATAAAACACAGTAAGCATAATTCAGTGTATCTATAAAGGCAAGATAATTAGGTTAAAATATCTTGATAATTTTAAAGTACTAACTTTTAATATATTTCTCAATCATTTCTGACTTAAACATATAACCCTACCATATAAGCCTAGTGAAACCACCTTTATTTTTCCTGACCCTTGGAGCAACTCTGTGTTTGAACATGCCAATTTATATCTTTTACTTTTTGCAGGACATTTTATGAAAACCCTGTCTTGACACCATAGTTTAGTGAGGTCTGGCAGTAAGCCTTCACTGTTTATTAAATGAATTCACTGCTTCCACAAATCATCCATCTATTTACTTGTACCTGGATTAATCTTTCTAAATCCTGAATCACTGTTGGTGTAGGAAACCTTTGTGTGCAGAAAAGGAAAGAAGATATAAAATTTTGTTATTTAGCCCACAATGAAAGTGAAGGAGTTTAAATTTTAAGTTCTGTCTAAAATAGATGTGTGCATTTGGCACTGAGCTGAAGAAAAGTTTAAGTTATGTCTTCACAAAAAGTTTAAATTTTAATTTTCCCATCTTCAAAAAACACTCATTTGCCAGTCTACCGGAAGAAACATCATAGCAGCTTTTCTCTTCAGCTTTTAGAATATCAGATACTATTACATGCTCTGCCACACATTTCTGGGCAACAGCAGTTGCTTGTTCATTTTCCAGTTTCCCAAATCCTGGGCTCTGTGAAACATCTTGTACTGCAAACCACTTCCTTTCCACTCTTATGATGGGGGCAGAGGGAATTTAGGACACAGCAGGAGAAATGTGCCGTATTTAAGTCATGCCGGGGCTATGTTACATGCTTTGTTTTCTTTGAGGCGTCCAGGTCAGGTTGACTACTGAGAAGTGGCACTCTTTTGCAGGCCATATTTTGTCCCACTGCCACAGACTCGTTAATAAATCTGTTTATAGGAAGTAAGGGGCTGAGGAGTTTGCAGACAAACTTATTAACAGGATGTTTGCAGACAAACTTTTTAACAGTGTGATTAAATCTGTTGGGTATCCCTGAAAAGGGAGGAGAGAAAATCCTTCATCTGCATTTCCATCAGTGTTTGTTGTACCCAACAGGGGGTTATGCCACCTTCCTTCTCTTATTTCCACTGAGCCAGGTTGCTCAGACTTTAATCTGTGCCCCTGAGGTGATGTTGTCTATACATGTTCACATTGTATTGATAGGTGAGCTCCATTTTCTCTTTGCTGAGCAACCAGATCCTGCGTGGTTGCCTTTGGTGTGAATTCTGACACTGATCCTTGTGCCTAACTCAAAGTCAGTCTGACAGGGCTACCCAGGAAGCCAATTACCCTCTTATGCTGCTCCAGCACCAGGGAGTGACAAGCCTGTGGACAGCTAACTGATGGTGTTTGGGCCAGAGCAGTGTCCCTGGAATCACTACTCCTTGCCTCTGCACGCTACTGAGTGCAGGGGCACTGTGTGTGCTGTCTGTGCTAATCTATTTTTCAAGCAATGGCCTTGTATCTGTTTTAGCCTTTGGCTTTTCCTCAGGCTAAAACTGAAGATAACCCTTCTACCAAAGCTGCATTTGGTAGTGTCTACTGGGAAGGGTGTAAATTAGCCATGCTAACACAGTTTGGTACATTCCAGATATTTGCAGTCTTCTTTCTCAATAAATGCAGAAGAAGTTGCAGACAATGCTGCAGTTCAAATTATGAATGCCTAGTTCTTTTTTTGTATGCTTTTCTCTGGCATCCCGAGGTTGTTCTAGGGCATAGATGTTAAGATCTGATTATTAAAATTATTAGAAATACCTCTGCCCAAATAAAGGTACAAATGAGACCAAATGCCAAAGTCAATGATATGGGTTTTATTTGATGGTAAATGTGAGACAGAGAGATAGAAAGAAATAGGGTAAAAGAGGGCAGGGGTAGAAGAAAGAAAGTGACAGAGAGATTAAAACAGAAAAAGTACCATGGCTCTGTGTAAACCGGCACTGTTCTGTCAGTGCCGTTCTGGTCTTCTTGATGGTGAGGGTTTCCCAAAAAACAGAGTCCAATGGATTAATATATGTTCAGGAGATGCCAGGCACCTCCCCTGGGAGTGGGGGAAGCTTTGCAGTCTCTTGTAACAGATTTGGATCACATGCAGTCTTCTGAGATGGAAGGGCTCAGGCATGAATTAGGGTGGTGCTTTAGGCTCTTTGGTGGTTTATGACCCCTTCTCAGCTGCCTCTCATGTGAATGTCCCATGTGTACATGGTCTTCTCTAGGGGGCAGGGGCTACTTCTTTGGTTTGGTCTGGAGAGATTTCAATCATCACACACCTGACACCCTTCTCCCACAGCACCCCCTGACCCTGACTAGGGCTGATTCTTAACACGAATGCATTCTTCTTTCCTGAGCCTTGCTTACTTCTCCTCAGACTTGAGATGATTAGACAATAGTCTTATCTCAAGTCCCCAGTCACAGCCCAAGCTCCAGTGGGGAGGCACTGGGAGGAAGGGGATGCTTTGGTGGCCACAGACAGACTGTTGCTTCCTTGCAGTTTGACAAAAGGTCTTTCTATGATTTTGACAATGTTTAAGACATTACTGACCTAACAGTCCATCACACTTGGTTTGATGGATCCTTGAGGAAAAATAAAGATCCTTTCAAATTGGAACTGTGAGGTGGACACAATGGAGGCGGCTCTAGTACTGCTATGCAACATTAGCTATCATATTGTAATCCAGTTACTGACCAGAAAAAACTTTTTTTCCATTGTGTTTAAATAAGGTACAGTTGGTATTAGTATTCTCTGGAAAACCTTAGAATCAAGTTTGGAAAAGCAAGAATTTGCATATAAATAGAATATTATAGAGAGATCTCCATTTCTCTTAGCAGGACTTTTTTTGTTGAATTCTTTGCTTTTTGCTTCTTTTTAAACAAATAATTCTGTGGCTTAACTAGGATTTGTGATATGGGGAGGTTTGGACAGAAAATACATAAATTTCACATAATTAATATTTTGACATTATTGCTACAATGGTTAATCAGAAAATGTCAAATTATTTAAAATGTGTTAACTTTCTGCTTTTTTATGCTGTACTTTGATAATCCACAAGTCAATACAATTATTCATATTTTGAGTTGTGTACCAGGGACATGGGAACATTACAGGTTTAGTTTCTTTTGGAAGCTTAGTGTGTGCTAAGAATTCATGTAGGTACACTTGGGCATCTGCATTATTAATAGTTATTGTAATTGCTGTGGGGAATGTGGATATGAAACATATTAAAGATTAAGTGATATTTGTGATTACATGTGCTGAGTATGACCAAAAGGAAGAATCCCAGCATTAACCAGTGTATCAGAAAGCACCCCTTTTTTGCTGGTCAGATGAGATCATGAGAGTCGGGTTTCCCATCTATAATGCCAAATTTTGTGCTGGGAAGGGAGAACTGGGAAAAATTCCTTTAAGTAGGCTTAGATCTATAACTCTACTTGGAAATTTTTAGGCATCTTCAGCTGAAAAATCATGAAGTCCAGTGTTAAAAAATGGTTGTATATATAGCAATGATCACAGTTATGTGAAGTTATACTGAAGTTACAGCAGGTGAGACAAGAGAAAGTTAAGGAGAAAGCAAAGTCTTTACCATTTTTCATTTGGAAAAACTATTCCAGTTTTGCATTGCAGACTGACTTTAGATAGACACTAATAGCACAGTTTTGAATTTTTCTCTTGTGATCCATGCGGTCGAACTCTCTGATCTGATCCACCTGAAAATTCTGGAAATATCATATCAGTAACAGTACATCTGTGAAGTTTTAAATCAAATCAGAACAACATCTAGGCTTTTCTAGGTTTTCTGTTAGTAGGGATGCTGAGTAGTACTCAGATTGAATTTGCCATGGCTGGACATCTCAGCCTATTAGAGCTTTTTTTTTTTCCCCCCTTTTTTTCTTTTTTTAAGAAAAGGCTAAACCAGAATCAATTTCAACTTCATTATCTGTGATCTCCTTTCAAAGTGATTTTGTCCTCCTGTCTCAGAAATTGTAGGGTTGAGATAGAGGTTTACATTCTGATTTTTACCTTAATCATAATTGTGTTTTTATCATTTCAAAAGTAATACAAAAAAGGTCTGCAACTGCGGGACACAGATGTGCATAAGACACGTGAGACCCTAGTAGATGTGAAAGGTTATATGCCTTCCACTTCTGTTATGATCAGACTTCCCTAGGCTCTTATCACTGTTTTAACCTCAGCTGTGAAACCAACTGAAATCCATCTAGATGATGTGTGTAAAAAAATTAAGCACATCAAAATAGAACTTTTTTCTTTTTCATTTTAAATCTTCTTACTATAATGGCTTCAAAATCTTGATACTGGCTAGGTTCTTGGTGATGACTGACATCACTGTGTACTGACCAAAATTCTCTCTCCCTCCTCTTATTACCTAGTACCTTCAAGACTGCAGGCCTTCTTTGAGACATAAGTTGTACCTTTTTTTTGCTCTATGTGTATCCAATTAACAATAAGCTTAGGTCTTGGTCCCCAAGTGGAACTGATGGGAAGAATAGCAAAACACATCTGTAATAAGCTATAAAACTGTAATCAGACTGCTTGTAAATTCAATGTGCATGTTAAATTATTGTGTTTATGTAGCTGGAGAATATGAGTGAAGCTGGAATTAAACAGTATTTCCTCAATGTTGATGTACACTAATCAAAATAACAGTATGGTTACCAGTAGACTCAGATTTTGACTCTGTTTATACCATTCTGATTTACCAGTATGATTACATAAATAACTACAAAGTGAAAGTAAATAGGGTAATTAAAAAACCCAAACCAACAGAAAAACAAAACAAAACCAACCTGCAGCAGTTATAGTTGTGACAAAGGGAAAGTCTGGGTTCATATTGTTGATAAAATGGATGTGTAAGGAAATTAGCAGTTATGTTATTTCCATACCATAATACCTCTTATTATTGATACTAACTCTGTATTGGACATGAGTCTTAATTGCTACTTATTGTATAATTGCAAGGAAAACATGCATCAAGATAGTGGTGTTATTATTTGTTGTTCTGAGCATACAATACAATAGCAATACAGTGATCATCTTCTTCCATCATTCAGTATTTTATCATTGCTTATCTCCGACTCTCTTTCCCCTGTTCCATGGCCCTGTTCCATGAAAATAGGATCATGCTAAGCATTATTTTCCCACATATTACTACAATTCTTTTAGCAGTCTCAGCCAATCTGTAAAACAAAAGTACGAGGATCTGTTCTTTCATGTTTTTTTAAATCATGAACCAAACTGACACAGCTGTTTTATGTGCTAATTGTCACCATGGGATAATTTTTGCAAATAATGTTATTTTTTAATTTGTTAAGAAATTTATTGTATCGTTATCATAGACATATTGCAAGTCAAGCTTATCTGTTATATCTTTCCTAAAGAAGATCAGAAAGATGGCATTGGTTCTAGTCCCATGAGTCAGATACAGCAGAAAAAGAAGTCTCTCTCGTGCTGACCTGTTCATAGGTGGAGTTAATTTAAACTTGAAAGTTTTCTTCTTATTAGAAATATGATTGATTTTTACTGTGATCTGGGTCATTCAATATATGAGCCCTCTCCTTGGAGAATCCTGTAAAGGAATGTTTGTGTTTTGAAGAGTCTATAACTTCATGGGACCAGTATTCATATCTTCCACCAGCATTTGTTGGGTTCTCCTCTTTACTAAAATGATCTTAATAGAAATAAAGACTCATGAAACAGTCTGTAGAAAGTTACTAAAGCTGAAGTAGTATGATGGCATTTTCTATCCCTTGATGAATAAATTTGTATATTTGATACTTGATTTTGCTGGCATTTGGGCTGTGGCATATTTAGAAAGTTGATGGTATATCTCATAAGCAATCTGTTGAATAGAAGTTTCAATGTGAGAGTATTTCTAGGCTTTCAAAAAAAAATCTTGCTGATTATGGTGCATTTATGAAATTAGTCAAATTGAAGAGTTGGCTTAAATGTGTGCAATCATGAAATGTAAATAACACATTTTCCAAAAATGCAATTCTGAAATTCTGATGTGCTGAAATGTTCCAGAAACCTTTGTATGACCTCATGGAAAAGGGGGGAAAAAAACCCAAAATTAGTTGAATTAGTGGTAGATGATAATCGTATTTGCCTTTTTTTTTTTTTCCCATTTTTTTTTTTCTCCTTTGGTTACATTGCTGCTCATAAAATTAAAACATTTCTTTTTCCTTGTAAAGTGAGATAGATCTTCCTCATAAATAAAGCTTTATGCAGATCAGACTTTCATATTAAATCAGAGCTGTCTTTACTTGTTAAATTCTGCTGTTGCATTTTGGTTTAATTGGCTTAGAGTTTTTCCTCTTTTCTTTGAGGGAAGGCTTGGCAAAGCAGCGAACCCATGTCCCCACCTTAGTTAGGTGTTTACTTCCCTTTCAGCACATCTGTCTCGTGTAGCCCAGCATTTCCAATCTGTAAGAGCACCTTGCATTATTCACAATATTGAAGTGGACAAACTTCTCGACTTATTCAGTTGTTGTCCACTTTCAGCATTGATTTATGTTAATGATGTGAGTGTTAAGCAGCTCTATATATTTTGTAGTACACACGTCCTCCTGTCCAAAATCTCAGACTAGCAGAGCCACCTCAAACGTCAGGCCTTGATGTACGAGGCACAGGTTTTCGCATGTCTGTCTTCCATCAGTTTAGTTTAACAAGTACTAAACAAGCCTTTAAACCATGTTAAAAGGCAAGCTCGAGTAGTAAAAAAGCTGTTATCTGGATACTTGGTGGTTTAAGCAATAGGTGCCAAAAGCTTTCAAAAACCTTTTTGATGTGAGCATGTAAACCTGTACAGAGGGAAGTTTGAAGCACCTGTCTTAGATGTGAGCCAAAGTGAGTCTACCTGATAATTTTCACCCATTCCTCTTCCACAGTGTCTTCTCTAAATATTCTGCTCAGGCCTTTGCAGTTTGTGTGAATAATGCCCCCATTCCCTCAAAGCCTTTGGTGGTCATTCTGATCAACCACATCAACTACAAACGGCTGAACTGGCCAACTGTGACAAGAGCTTCTCAATTTGCCAAGTTGCCAAATAATCTCAGAGCAGTGAAAGCTTTTTATGGATTTCTTTCCCTTACCTGCGCTCTATTGCCTCTCTAGCTTTATTCACCACAGAGCTATAATCTTAAATTTTAACTTAACCCAAGGAGGAAAGGAGCTGCAGACATAATGATTTTCATTGCTAATTTTATGAAAATTTCAAGAACAAGAGCTGAAGGATCAAACCAAAACACCATCTTCATTACATATTCATTATACAGACCTGTACTCTATCTTTACTACTTCCAAAATACTGCAGTACAGTGTCAGCCATATAGACCTTCACACAGAGATACTGGCATGCCAGTGACAGGACTATACACTCTTATAGTTTGCACATAAAAATATCAGTTGAAAACTGTAATTCCAACTTTAACAGATTTGAAAGCTTCTTATACTTTCGTGTCTCTGTTCATACAAGTTGAACAAGTTGCTACTCATCTGTGTTTGCCAATATTATGATTTTATTATAATGCAGATATTACTGCATTTGGCTTCTTTCGAATTTATTTGAATCACATGTTCTACTTCAGTGTTAACTAGGTGCAAGCTCCAAGATCTAAAAGATAAGACTATAATACTTTGGTACATTTCCTCGAAAATGTCTTTTATATGATTTAGTAGCTACACAGAGATTCCAACCAGAAACATGAAATAGTTCTAACTTGTAAGGTATCAGAATTTTAGGTTTCTGAGTGCTTTTTCTTCATGAGCTGCCTGCTTTTAGAATTTGAAAATTAATTTATCCATCCATTGTCTCAGAATTTATATATTTAAGTTATATTTACATAAAAATAAAACATCCTGTTCAGCTCATTTCAAAAATATTTGTCATCTTCTTAGCATTAGAGATCTACTGGGGTAAGCAGAGAGAGCATGCTGGAGCAGAACTGGTCTAGCCAAACCATCTCCTCTCTCTCTTCATCCACTGTGGCTTCATTAAAAACGTTTAATGAAGGAAGAATCATACAGTACATTTCTCTCTTCCTTGAAATCACATCCAGATTTTATCTCACATTGTAGCTTCAGTATCTCTACTCTGCCAGTCCAGGACAGTTAACTAGTCTATTGATAACCATGTTTCACAGATTTCAAAGATAATGGTGTAAAAAACCCTGAAGACTAGTTTGAAACTGAAAAGTTAGCAGTTCATACATTGAATTCTTGCTACTTCTGCATTTAGGAGGATATCGTGCATTCTGAATACAGTTAGATGATTCTAAAGCTTCTTTATGTCAATATAGCTCATACCTGTAAAAAATATCAGTGTAATGGCAGAAACAGTATGTTTTAGAACATTTTCTATGTTTCAAAGAGAAAAATCACATAACTGAAATAGTAGAAAGGGGATAAAAGTTGTGCGTTAATGACATCAAAGATTTCTGTAATGGGGAATGGTATAAGCCAAATTTTGCAAATGCCATGATGCAATTATACTGTAAAAGAAAATATGGAGAAAACTGTGTAGAGTTTCCAAGACAGTGGAAATTCCCCAATGTATTTCTCTCCTTCTTCTCACCATCACTATGTTGTTATAATATTAAACAGCTTATGTAATAAACACCTTAAAGGTTAGAAATCACCTTAATTTGTATTCAGAATGTGGAAGAACAAGGTATAAGTGCTTTCCTTTACAGATGGAGCTTATCTTGAGGTGAATAGGATTTAAGACCCTCCCCTAACTTTCACATGTTCTATTTGCTAATTTAGGTGATTCCCTCAACGTGTCCAGCATGTAGGTGAGCCATGAAAAGAGTAGGCTGGAGTGGGAGTAAATGGGGGGAATGAGGTTTTTTTTGCCCGAGTGTAGGTTTTGAGCCACCAAGGCCAGCCAGGAAAGGTGCTCCAGAAGAAGGGAATGGGGTCCTGGAGACATGTACCTGATGTGCCATGGCCTGGGACCACTATTTGTAGGTGTCTAATGCTCCTCATGCCTTGCCTTGCAGAAAGTGCCGTGGTGTCTTAGTGCCACAGACTTGGCTGCAGTAGGAGGGCAAACATTGCCTCCATGAATCCAGCCTTGGGCTCTGTGTATCACAGGCAGAAAGTGCCTGTCTGCCAATGTATCTGAGAAGTTTGCCATGTCTGTTGGCTTTCTGATGCCTTATCCCCATAACAGCACAGTGAAGTGCCTGCAAGCTAGCAGGGAGGGCTGCTTTGAATTGATTTTGGTAAGGACTGCAGAGGAATCAGTTAGTTCATCTGCTGATCTGTCTCCCTGCATCTGACTACTGATTGCCTGATAAAATAGGGAGCACAGTAGCAATTTGTTGAAGATAATATTCTAAGTCTTTTAAGAAATGCAAGGAAACAGGTTTCAAAATGCCACCAATTAAAAGAAGTCTGAGGAAAGATATGGTTCAAGGTTGCTTGTTTTGCATGTCTGTTAAATTCTAATTTCTCTAGGTGACAAAACACCTTCGGCTCACATTGATTTCAGTTTGCTTAATACTGGTCAAATAGCTTAGGAAATAAGTTTAGTAGATTTAGGGGACTTTGATAGAAAAATGGAGCCACACAGAGCCTAAAGTGTATTAGAGACTGTTTCTAGTATTGCAACACTTTCTGGTCTGTCAAAAACAATGTCTGGCAGATTTTCCTATACCCATGACTCCTATACCTCTTCCTACTGTGATGCAGGAAAATCTTACTTATTTAAAACTTTGATAGGTAATTTCCTATTTTCCCATCTCCTAGACAATACAGGCAATGCTTAGTAAGGACCTTGGGAGGGCTGTCTTCTTTTGCTCGGAAGCTTCAGTTAAGGAGAAGCAATGGAAAGATTTTTGCAAATAATTTATTTACCAGTCTACCCTCTCAGTATTTTCTTTTACTTTGCCACTTCTCTTGAAAGTTCATTTTTTCTGTTTTTTGAAAGAGATCACCTTCTTCCCAGCACAAGAAAAGCACAGAACATCCCTTTACTTCTCCTTTTAGACCCAAAGACAGTATGAAAAACACATCTGATTTTTAGTGCAAAATATGCAAAATTACTCCACCCTCTCTTGATGGTGTTAACAGAAATAAATTAACAGAAAAATACTTTGATTGTTTTTTAAAATGGGCAAAATAGAAGAATTTATGGTTTTGTCTGTTGATAGTTTTATAGTTCTGTTTTGCTGATAGTTTTACTAGCAGGAAAAAAGTTGTGAATGAGCATGAAAAAGTCCTAAAGGAATATGTAAAACACACCACCCAACTGCTCAACTGCTCACCCTTTGCAGATGTTATAGTGGGTGTCTACAGACTTCAGACATTATTCATGTTTATCACTTGTACAGCGGAACAGCTTTATTTTTGCACTGGAACAGATGTTTATGAGACTTTCACATCTTTCATAATGTTTATTTGCCTTTCACCAATGCTTCCAAGCTCTTTCGACATAAAATCAGAAGGAAAAACTAAGTCTGTACAAGTGTTTCTTAGCCTCTTCTAAATTTGTTTTCTTAGATAATTAAAATACTTTTTTTTTAGACTTATTTTGAAAAGGGACAACTATGGGTAGGCATGTATTAAACTTACAAGAGTTACAGGAAAAAATTTTCCCAGACATAAAATAATCAGGAAAAATAAAACATTTAGGATGTTTAGAGTAGTCTACAAAACTTAGTTCAAATTTCTGAATTTGTTGAAAGTATAATATTCTGTCTGTTCTTTTAAACACTAATGTTGTTGTAGAAAATTTATGAGAAACGTAAATGGCTATTTTCTGGAGCTGTTCAAAACCTGTATGAAAAATTCTCAAGTTCTCAGTTATGATTAGCAAACTAATGTTCTACTCACTTATTATCTTGTTTTGTTTTTTTTTTCCTCTTGTCAAACAGGTGTGTTTTATGAAATTGTTCAGAGCTTCCCTCGATTAGAGGAGAATGTGCGAGTGGATTCATATGTAAGCAGCAACAGGTGGAGAAGGCACTCAGAGTCTCTCAAATCAATTGACACCAACAGGGCCAGCATGGGGCAGGATTCCTCTGAGCCAGGGGGTTTCACAGACCTGCTGCTTGAAGAAGGACATGACAACACCACCCAGATTGAGGTAGATATTAATTCCATGTATTTTTTTTGTTCAATTTGTTATCTTCGATTGGGGTAAGTAAAAAATTAGGACATTTCCTTCAGTGTATTCAAATGTTGATGGAGAAGAGAACCTCTAGTCTTTGTGAAGCTGTCAGCATGTGGAAGCTAGAGTTTTCTCTTGTTCTGAGACAGGAGCCTGTCCTTTCTGACTTTTGAAGATAGTCTCTTGAGACTGTCTGTCTCTTTACTGGAGAACACTTAAGGGAAGTCCCATGTTGTGGCAGTTCTGGAGAACTGGAGAAGGAAGTAATTTTAAAATAAAATACAGTTGAATTATTTTTCAAAATTTGGTGTAAACACCTCAATTTATGAGATTTTGCCTGTCTTTATGGACAGCTATATCCAGGCACAAAGGGGAAAAGGCTCTAGAGAAATGAGAAATTGGAAGAAAATTCAGTTTGGTCATTGAAACAATTTGCACATTTTATTTGATTTTTTGGTCTTCCAAAGAATAACATGGATCAAGTCCATCTGTTTGAAGTCTTGGGATGTTCTCCCTCTGTTTCATGGTGTCATTCAAACTCTGATTTCTTGTTTAAAAAACTTTAACTGCCATATTTCCCTGTCCTCTGTCCTGTTTTGTTTGGTTGTTTTTGTTGTTGAGGTTTTTCAGGTATTGGTTTTGAGGTTTTCTTATTAACAAAATCTACATCCTGTTTTTCAACAAAATACAGCTTGGAATAAACTACACTTACCATTTTCACTGTTTAGAATCTGCTTCCAAAGCAACAGTACTATTTATTTTTCAGTTCTGAGAATCTCACTCTAAGACAAACAAAACAGCTTTCAGATTTTGGGTTGTTACCTTACAAAATAAAGACGCAAAGCAATATAAAACCCATCTGTAGAGTCAACGGCATCTCTGTAGCATGAGTCAAAAAATAATAGTGCTTTCTGAGAGATGCTTTTCTGAGAGATGTGTTTTCTGTTTGTTATTTTTTAAGCTTCCCAGTTTGCACAGCACTAATTATGTTTCCTCTTGTATGAACGTGAAAGTCACTGGCTGATAAATTATAGGTTTGAATTGCATGTTGCTTTTATAATTTCTATTTTCCCCCAATGTAATCCCCATCTGCCCATACTTGTAGCAATTCATACATGCACAACACAGGTCGATCTTGCAGGTAAAGTGCAAGATGTCTCAGTTACAGGAAAGTTTGAGTAGCTGATCTTTCCATGGCTTACCCATAGATCCCTATGCAGTGTCTCCATTCAGTTCCAACTCTTATGAAGCAAAACAGTTCAGAGCTCCCCCTCTAACACTAATGTATAGCAAGATCTGGGGGAAAAAAAAAAGGCAGCAAAAGAGAATGCTTGCAAATTGTTATACATAGAATGATATTTTTCCAGGGGCAGATTAATGGCCTTACAGTGTCTTAACCTGAATAGTGCATCAACCTTACTGAGTTTATTGAATTCAGGTTTTGTGTTCTGTTGTAACCCTCTTTTTCTAAGGTCTCTTCAGCACAGTAAGATAACTGAGTTGTGGTTTTACACATTATCAGATTCTGTTGAAAATCCCTACTACACCACACAGGCATCTTACAAAAAAAAACCTTGATGCCTGGCTTTATAGAGGAGGTAAAATGTACAACAGATACTCAGAGAGGAAGAATCTGTATGTCGCAGTTTTCTGCAGCTTGGGAGCTTATCGGTAGTGTTGGAGAGCATATTGATTATTTTAAATCCTTGCTCTGTGTACATTGCAGTTCTTGCTAAAGAAAATCCAGAGAATGAGTATTACCTGCCACTTATATTTAGCAATGCTACAGGATGACAACATCCCTCCTTGACAGATACTGTTTCTCTCTAAAATGTTTTCTAGGCTTACCATGCAAATGCAGAAGACTTCTCTAATAGGAAGACAGAGAGCAATGAACATGTTTTCACTTGAAATTATTTTTTGTCCTTCTTTTCAATGATGAGTTTACATCCAGCTTTAGAAACCCAAAACCAACAGCCCTTGCCCTCTCTTACACCTGCCCCTCCCGCCCCCCAAGAAAAACAACAAAAAAAACCTGAACCAACCCAAAACATCCAAGGACAAAAGGGAAGGCAGTAGGCAGAAATTCCTGCGTGCTATTTAAATTTAACTCTAAATCTTTCCCGTGTTATCGAATCTATACCGTCGTAAGGTACCTGTTTAGATGTGCAGCCTCTCTGGTCCGAGATGGAACACTGTAGCCATCAGGGACTCCAGGATATTTGCTATCGCTCTTCACATCTCTGTTTTGTCTCATCCATTTGTTTGGCATTGTGATTCAGGAAAGGACTCATGCAAAATAATATACATATTCAGTTACTTTTTTAAATGAAGATGTTCTCTTGAATTGGACTTGAACTAAATTGTTGAGACTAGAAGAAGCAGTGGCTGTCGCCATTTGATGTGCAAGACCTTCAGAAAAGAGCAGGGCCTTGGGAAGAAGATGGCAAGATCTCCAAGTCCCATTGTGTTGCTGTGGAATAGGAATGTTGCAGTCCATGGGTGCACTGTTGTGGCAGCACAAACCCACAAAACTGGAGGTGCCAAGAGAAAGGCAAAGGACAGGAAGAACAGGTTTCTGCAGCAAGCCAGATTGGAGAGCTGATAGCTGGCTGTAAATTACGGGGTAAAATGAATGTATAAAATGCTTATCATAAACACTTCATAAAACAATATCACTATCTTGAAAGTATTCCTCTTTTTTCCTACTTTGGTAGGGCTATTATCAAGGCTCCCAGGGGTGGAGGTTAGTCCCATTTCCTTTATTTGCAATTGGTACTTCAGAGCCCAAATACAGAGGAGGGTCATACTCCACAGGAGGCTTATTATGGTTTCATTGCCACTACATAAAGTAGCCAAAGAGAGATAAAAAGCTCTGAAGAGGGACAGGTGTAAAAAGAGTGAGATCCCATCTTATGTAGGTGGTTACAAAAGTCACAGTCCTATAGAAATCCCCAAAGCAGTTGCTTTTGGGGCAGGTGAAAAAGTATGTTGTCAGTAGTCCAAATCAACTGTAAGAGTCAACCCCAAAAAGAATATTCTGGTGATGAATCGCAACAAATTGTCTTCTTGGCTTCGCGGCCAATGAGAGTTTTAGAAAGTCTCTGCTGGAGATAGGAGAATCCATGGCTAAGCCATATTTCTTCCCTAGGGTCACAAAGCCAAACCTTAAAGCCTTATACCTGGAATAACTTTGGCACTGTCAGAAGCTGAAGTGTTTCCCGCTAAGCCAGAGGAGTTTTTTTGAGTTTGGAAGCATCAAAATCACATCCCATATGCACCAAATGGTGCTTGGGAAGGGTCAGTGCAAAGGCAGCTTCCACGGTCCTGCAGGTGGGAGGCTAATGTGGGAAATGTTACAGGGATCTCAAAGACAGGGATTATTGTGGGACGTACATTAGAAATCAGGTAGGACATTCAAACATGAAGTGCTATTTGTATCAACAATTCTTTCTAGAAAGTTTGTTTCTCAAATTTCTGGGATTCCACAATCTCATCATTTCAAGTCTAGCTTTCCTTTTTTTTTTTTTTCTTTCCTCCCATCTTTCTTGGGATTCTTCTGTCTTGGGAATCAGAGTTGTTTCGGGTTTTTTGGTTGTATAATCCACCACTTTTGTTTACTGTGCTAGGGCATTCAGAATTGCCTTTTACTCATGATAAATTGAGCCTAGGAAATGCAATGTGTCTGGTGGAATTTGTTGCTGTAAACACTGTAAGTCCTTGTAAAAGCAGTGAGTGTGAAAATACATCCTCATGAATATGTCTAGTTTGGCATGTCTTCTTTCAAGCAGGGAGAAAATAAGACAAATACACTGCTTTTCTTCATACTCTCATAAAAGTATGCTCCATAACAACTCACTTTTATTAAGTAAATTAGTATTAATATCATTAAAATAAGCACAGCTTCATGGTCATTGTGTGACAGTTGTTCAGTTGATCCCCAAATCCCTGTAGCCATAAAGGTAATGAAGGCAGATATCAGAAGTTCTTGCCGCCTGTTGCTCTTCTGCATTTACTGACCTCTGAAATGCACCAAGTATGGATGCTGTGTCCCCAGTATTCACCACTAAGGTACCCACAAATGAATCCCTGTTTTGCCATAGTACTTGCTAACGTCTGACTACTGAGCACTGAAAACAAGCTTAATAATGCATTAATATACAATTGTGCATTTCAAACATTTTGCATCATAATTTTTCCAGAGTTTAAAATTCACATAATTTTTGAAGTAATATCCTATGTTTATGGGTATGGGTAGCTCCACACAGAACTGATTTTCCTTCTGTATGTAGAGTTTTGGTCTCTTTATCACAGATCTTCTGTAAAACAGCCCCAGCTGCAGCTGACTTTATAGAAAGGTTCTGGACAACTTGCTTGATGGTCCTTTGTTTCACCATTCTCTCTCCCTGATCCTTGTGTCTGCAGTCACCTCCAGTGCATCGTAAAACACTGACAAGTAAAACACAGAAAAATTGAAATGCAAAAGTCTCTAATATATAGCTTGCATTGGCATGAGCAGAAGGTGACAAACTTTCCAAAATAACTTTAGATCGTGTGAATTACTTTCAAATTTTTGGCCATTGTATGGAGATACTGCATCAAAACAATAGTCTTTCACAAACTTCAAATATCAAAAATAAATCCAGCAATAATAGATTAAATCATAGTCAAGCTTGAGCTGAGTGCAGTAAGGTTTTATTGCTTTGCACCAGGAAAAGTATGAGGAAAACATGATTTTTCATATAAAGTCTTAAAACAGAATGAATGATTGCAACTGTATGACAGAAAAAGATTCAGTTCCAAGCAAGAAACAGCATGCTGAGCATGCTAAATCAAACCAAACTGCAACTTTATCTTACTTTCTCCACCCCTCCTAACACAGTACTTGCAAGCATAGAAAATGGTGGCTATTTCAGTTCAAAATAAATTTTTTTTCTGTAGTGAAGTGATTCATTTATTCCTATGGATGTTACTGGTATCTCCTGCTGTGTGTTGCTTTTAACTAAAATAGAGTTGTTGTTAGCTGAAGACATCCTTCTTTCTTTTTTTCTCTCCTTTCTTTACTTTCTCTAGAGGTTGTTTGAAATGTAAATTTTAGCAGTCCCTGTAGTTTATACCTGAAAATCATCTTGCCCCCATTGGAATAACACTGCTGGATTTCCTACTGAAAATGGTCTTTTGCTGAATTTTGCATTTAGACCCAGAACTTCTGCCCAGAAAAATGCTTCTCCCTTATCAGTTCCAGTCACTCATGGAAGTGACAATGTCTGATTCTGACTGGCAAAAACAACAGAAGGGATTGGGATTAAGTTTTACAGCCCTTGGGACTTGAGAGCAATTACTCTCAGCTACTGGCAGCAGTGTCAGCATGCCCATTGCTGTGTTCTCACTTCAAGACTGAGCAAGGAAGAAAATAAATGGTTAAGATGAAATTCCCCTCAACAGGGCAAATGATAAGCCAATCCTGTGATTACTGCTCTAATGCATGTATTTAAAGTAAAAAAATTTGTCCATGCATTATTGAAACCTTAAAACTAAACAATATCATATCATAGCCTCATAGTGAGCTGTCAGTTTGGCCAAGCCAACCTCTGTTTTGTTCCTGTTTTCCTATTTTTCCCCCCTTTTTTTTCACATCCCAATGCTTTAAAGCCAGTTGCATCTGAAGGACTTTAAAGGAGCAGCATCAATAGCACTGTGTTCCAAAACCATGGTCCCTCCAGGTTGCTGAGAAGTATGTTCTGTATTTAAGAAAAAACCCTTATTATCACATAGTCTAATGAGTGTTTCTGTTCTTTTACCTCATACCAAGCTATGAGAGTGTCACACTTTACTTCTAAAGTCTGTTTTCTGACTTACAAATATTAGAGCCTTTAATTACCAGTGTAGAGTTGCCTGCTTGTTTAGCTTTTAAATTTATAGTTCTATTTTGCTTAAATAGTATTTGTATCTTCCTTTCCCTAAAGTTAACAGTGCAAGTCAATTCCATGGACAACATTTTTGTATAGTCATTCAGTGTAATAATATTGGGGATGCTATTGATCTCTGCACCAGGACAGAATTCTTTTTTAGTATATAGTCACATATTAACGTGGATTAGGAAATATCAAAGTAATGCATGTTCATTACAAAGGTTTAACCAGATTTTAGGATTTAATTTTTATTTTAGTTGAAATATTTGACATATAAGTGAGGAGGAATGAAGCTTTACAGAACAAAAATTTGTCACAGGAGTTGGCTGATTCATTAGAGAGCAAAAGAGTGGTACTTCTGTTCTGAAATCTGTATTTGCAAAAATCTGGAAGGAAGAAAAACCAACAAAACAACAATGAAAAAGACTGAAGGACCAACCAGTTTTATCTCTGATGCCTGCTTTCTGATGTTGGTTCATTTTGGGAATGGATTCTAGACTATGTTATTGAGCTCAAGCAGTATTTAGCCCTTTATTGAAATAAGGGAAACATCAAATTTTGGGTTAGGATCATTTTAAGTTCTAGGTGAAGAAATATACTTTAACTGATTTAATTACATGGCTGCACCTTGCCAGGTCTACTTGCAAAATCTTTATCAGAATAAAAGTTATATTAATTCTTATTTTTAATTTTAGGGAAGTGTAGTTATTTCTTGTTTACAGCTAATAATTACTAAATCGTGTGATTTTTTGGTGTATGTATGATTTTTGGTGTATGATTCGTTCAAGAGAAGGAGGGAAAATTTGGGTTCCTCCTGTAGGTTTGCAAATATTTTTCTCCATTTTTGATTAAACTTTGGCCATCTAGTATAGCCCTGGAATTTCCAGGAGTAAAACAACTGTGACTAAAAAACATGATTTTACAGTCAAAGGTGGTATTGGATCAGGTTTTCAGCAATTTCAGACCCTATCTTATGTTGCCCTAGGCCATGTCAGTTGTACTGATAACACAGTTGTCTTGCTGACTTTAAGCCAGTGTAACATTGGCCCAGAAGTCTTTGCTGGAATAGATGTTCATGTCTCTGATATTTCCATAATGTTCTAGAGGATTAAACAAATGTCCATATGACTCCTCTCTACTGCACATCATTAAACTGCAAAAGCTGTGGAGCTCATTGACACTAAATGTTGTGAATGTCAAAATTTACAAAATCAGTCAAATCCATGGAATACAAATGGAACCTAGGCAAAATGGGGGATTGCCATTGTTTACCTTGGGTCCCCTAGGCTTCCTGGGCACCACACACACACAGAATCACAGAAGTGAGTTGGAAGGGACCCACAAGGATCATTGAGTCCAACTCTCATTCCCAGTCATGTCTGAGGACCAGACTAAAAGCATGTTTGGCCAAAAACAGTCCAGCTGTTCTTGTGCTTTTATTGGTATCCGTTTAGTAGACTAACTTAAATGTTATTATTTTCATATTTAGAAGCCTGAAAGTTGCAGGAGAGATTTAGGATGTACTGAAGGAAGAATCTTGGGATACGCTGGAGTTGCACTGAAACCCACTGAAACGATTTTGGCTATATCTTTTGCTTTTCTATGTAGCGGAATATTTAGTTGTCGTATTTTTGTTGTAAAGAGCTAACGTGCTGTTAAATGATACAGTTGATGAAGTAATCAAAGGCTAAGACATATGAGATTTTCTCGCCATATTTTAATCTACTTTTTTTCTGCAAAGGTTGTTATTGCTATTTTAAAGTGTTTTTATTCACACTTTTCAAGAGTTAATTTTAGAAAATACCTTGTTACTTTGGAGATGGAGAATGTCATTTGTTTTCAGACTGAGTCAAGGGAAAAAATATGTTCCTTTTTTATGTGACATTACTGAAAGTATTTGAACTTTCTCTTCATATGACACTCTAAGTCAAACTAAAAGGCCTGAAAATTGTTGCTATATTCAGTATTTAAGTAATATTTTTAATAATTGTAAAGAAGAGCCAGAAAGTGAATTGATCTGGAAAGCTGCACAGATCACATATGAAATAATCTAATTCTCTGTTCTTACTAGTCACAACAAACAGTATGTCACCTGCAATTAAAAGCAGAATCTGGGATAATCATTATTTTTCACTTGTCCAGCTGAGTTTTTCACCAGTGATGTCACACTTTCTAGCCAGCCAGCACACTGATGTATCACTGTCTTGTTTTCTTTCTGACTTTCAGTTGCAAAATGGTAAACTAGAGAAAAGCCTCTTATATCTTTTTGGCTTGAATGCATTAATTGCTTACTTATATCAAGGTCATCTTTACACTTGTACTGGGTGTTGCTGCAGTCTCAAGCTGGAATGAATGTATTGCCAGCTTGATAAAAAGTACTGTAGCAATGAGCCTGTAAAGGTTTCCAATATTTTCAAAACTGAAAAAGAAAAAGGCAAAGACCAGAGGCGACATTCATTCTCTATTTCTTTTAAGCTTCAGGGAAAAAGATGGGGAAAGAAAGAAATTAAAAACTAGTTCCCCCACTCCTAAGTAAGAGAACTCCATTGTAATCTTGAGTTCATTTTGACATGCTTAGCTATGTTGGCACACAAGGCATTTAATTTAACATATTGATGATAATGAATTTTTATAGCAAGGAAGGAGACAGGGAATTCAGAATTTAAGGGAATTTGCCTTTGAATTTTCTTCATTATAATGTTTTACATTTCCGTATCCCTCTTCATCTCCAGCTTCCTAAAGCACATTACAGTTATGCCAGAATTGCTGAACTCTTGACTGAAAAGAGCTGTGAGCAGTATCAACAGACCTTCTACTTCCTTTCTGAATTAATTATTTGTCATACATGCCTCAGCCCTTGCTTGCAGAAGTTTCCTGAAAATAGATTTGGCTTGTGAAAACTGAATATAAATGTGGCTGTGAAGGCTGGGAAGGTCTCTCCTTTCCTGGACATTTCCTCTCTGACCCTTTTCACCCTGTTCACCTGGAGTGTCCCAGTGAGGGAGGAGACTTGTATCGATTCAGTCATGCAAAAAGCAGAAGACTGTGTTCATTTCAAGCCATGCAAAGCAAACAGTCTTAGCTAATTTAGCAGCACGCAGCAAATTGTGCATAGCTGGTTGGAGCCGGGAGTGAGGGTGAATACATTACCAGGCTGTTAGTGCAGAGGAATTTGGGTAGGTAAGTAAGAAGTTGTCAAACTAAGCCACATAATTCCAGTTTGGATAACACCAGTGCTTACGGGGAGATTTTCAAAGCCATAGGAATTCTAATGACATTGGTGTATTATTCCATGCCTGTTAAAATCTTTCATATTTCTTTAATATTGCAGAGTCTATTATCTGTTAACCCAAAACAGTAGCAACTTGGCGTGTAAGCAGATGAGTATTTTGTTTCAGATCCAGTCAGACACTTCCTTTGACTCTGTGTAAATTTAGTAATTATAACTTCAGTCCATGGTCTGTCTTCACTGTGATCGTGTGAGTTATACAGACTTTTCAAAGAGAATAATAAATGGGGCTAAGGCTCAAAATTCATATCAAGAGGGGCATCAGAGTTTAGAAAGTTCCATTTGTAAAATGTCCATTTGTCCTTCCAAAAATACTACCTAAATGCTTTCAGCTGCTGAAGAAAAGGCTGGGGAGATGCCTTTCATAGCTGTAGTATTTCATACATTCAATAGAACTTGATAACTAATGAAAATAACTTGGGGTTTTGGTTAGTTGTTTTCTTTGCTCTGCGATACCAGCATGCATTCATGTGCAGCATGTCTAAATTTTCACAGATCATCAGTAATAAAACAGGATATTTATTTCTAGAAAACAAAATTGGCAATGGAAATCTTGGAGAGTCTGCAACAAATTAAACAATTTGCAGCGTGAATAACAAGGTAAAAAAAAAAAAAAAAACAGACCTCTTAGTGGCACAGCATTTGACAAAAGTAGAGAGATGTGACAGGGTTACTGGAGGTTTGCTTCATTCTTTTGTATTGAGCTGCATGACTTTTCACGAGTGCCTATTAAAACGTTTAAATAAACCAAAACATCACTCTCTGAGTGTTCTTTCTGTAGCCTTAGCAACGAAAGTAGGAAGAGGGAGAAATTGCAGATGGAAATCCTATCTGTCTGATCTCATATAGGTGGAGCAGAGAAATGTCATGAGGGATAAAGTGCTGTGATCTCTCAGAGGTATTCCCCTTTGACTCCAGTAGAGACCTCAAGACAAACTGTTTCTCAGGTTCTTCCTGCCTCAGGCAAAGTATGAATGCTTCTCTCCTGTTGTATGAGAAGTTTCTTTCAGTGCTAAAATAGGCATAATCTGGCTCCAAAGTGCTACTGCTGAGTTTAGCCATATCCAGGAGTGGACAACAACCCAGGAGTGTTCATTTCGATGGTATAACTGGCTGGCTGGCACAGTGGTTTGTAGCAAGTTTGGTAAGCATGTTTGAAACATCTTCCTTCCAAAGTTATAAGCTAGTGCACCCAATGTTCCTATTTGTCTAGAAAACAAAACAGCCAATTCTTATACTTTGAAAATTGCTGACTATGTAGTTGAAAGAAAAAGCAATTTATTTCTGAGAATTTTTTTTAATAAAAATAGAAATAGAACTTTTAATGTTAGCAATTAATCATTAATAGTGCTTAAAGTGTTGATTTTTCTTATATTAGTGTATCAGGAATATTATTCCATCACCTTGCAAATCAAGGTTATTTCTTAAATAGACTGCAGAGGTTTTGTTTCTCACATAAACATTCAGTAAAGGCTAGTAGACATCCATATACCACTCTAAAAATGCATATGAATTTACATTAAATACAAGGCCACTGTGACTGCTACAAAAGGCTGCAGTCTGTACAGGTGGTTTTCTTTTCAGTTGTAGTTAATATTGAAACTGAAGGTGAAATTCAGCTCTTCAATTTGGATACCTAAGTACAGGTGCATGTGGCATAGATGAAGTATGTGCAAATTATTCCAAGGACAGGTAGTGACAGGACAAGGGGGCATGGCTTTAAACTGAAGGAGGGTAGGTTTAGATTAGATATTAGGGAGAAATTCTTTACTGTGAGGGTAGTGAGGCACTGGAACAGGTTGCCCAGAGAAGATGTGAGTGCCCCATCCATGAAAGTGTTCAAGGCCAGGTTAGATGGGGCTTTGAGCAACCTGGTCAAGTGGAAGGCGTCCCTTCCCACAGCTGCGGAGTTGGAATGAGATGATCTCTAAGGTCCCTTCCAACCCAAACTATTCTATGATTCTGTGATCACAGATGGCGGAAATTTAAGGTGAAAGTTGCTTAGCTATGGATGTCTGATACCATTTTAGGCACTGTGGTTATAGTGAATGGTCCATTGCTGCTGCTGTACGATAAAGGTCTGCTGTAGGTGCTGAATCATATCTTCAAGTTTCAAGTGGCCCTGGGTTCCTCCTATGCTTAGGCAATTATATCTCACCCGTGTGCAACCAAAGTGGGTATTCAGTTTGCTCTAAAGTGAACCTGAAAAACTTCATGAGCTGGCAAACCTTCGCTGACAGCATTTACTAGGTCTGTGATCCTGACAATGAGCGCTTACAAATGTAGGTCTTACACTGACAGCTGCACCTGCAAAGTGCTCAGCTACCTATTTGTTCATCTAAATCTGAAGTGAAAAGATTTTTTTTTTTTTTTTTTTTTACAGATAAACCAACAACAAATTTTATCGAGCAAAATAAAAATGGCCTGTTTCTGGTCAGGGTCACAATGTTGAGATTATTCCTCTCTTTTACCCCTTCCTGTCTCACTGACCACCCCCACCCCCAGTAAAAAAAGGGTTTTTTGGAACACAAGTAAAATCTCATTACTTTATCTTTCACTGTTTTTCAGTGCTTAGATGTTTGGCATCACTTCTAGTCCTTACAATTGTGAAAGACACCCTTGAAGTCAGAAGTAATTCTGTAGTACCTTGTGTTTTAGCTTCTAGTTTTCTGTATTTAGATGAAAGCAAACAAGGAAATACAAGTTTGTGAAACTTTCCATTTTGAATCACTCTACTCTGAAAGAACAATATAGATTTAGAAGTTATACGCAAGAAAAAATAACATCTATCAAAACCAAAATAATGTGTTTAATTTTTAAATACTTGAGAATATTGGATCAGCTGCACTCTGGGTTAACTTGGAGACAGTCATGTTTTGCAGAGGCAGTAGAGGAAGGATATTATTTAACATCTTGATCTTGTCAGAGTAATTGTTAAGTGCTCAGACTATCCCTCTTGAAAAGAACAAGAGTGCAGATCCTGCAGAAAGCTCATTTGGAGCCTGATGTCATGCAAAGGCAGCAACTTGGATACGCCTGTCTAGGCAACATGTAACTAATCAAGCATCTCAATTAAATATGATGTCTTACAGTTGTGGCACGAGAGCTGTCAGGGGATTTTATTTTTTTAGTGTGACTGCAAGATCAGATAAAGAAGCCTTTTCTGTGACAAGTCCTTAAGAAATGTAGCTGGTGAGAACAATTTGTTAAAATCCTGTGTTCTTTTCATTGTTCTCATGGAGAATATCCTGACTGAACTCCTGTTAGAGATGTATAGAGAAAAATAGATGTGAATAATGCAAAATGAATACTTTTTTCAAATCAAAGAGCAAGCTTTCAAAAGAGCAGTAGAAATTGCTACAGGTTAATCACTGCCATCATCACTATCTTTCTCTCTAAGACATGAATTGTGATTTTGAAATTTTACATATTGATTGTGGATTTCAGCCAGTCCTACGTTTTAGTAACTAAAGATTCATGTGTGTTTTATGTGAGAGCTAAACTAGAAATTGCTCTTGTAAAACAGACTACTAGTTTTGGTTGCAATCAGCTTAAACCAAGTGCTTTCCAGAGAAGCCATGGTGATGCAGTTCGTCCTGTTGTGCCCAGGCTCTGTGATGAGCATGCTGCTGTCTGGCTATATGCTGACCAGCACACAGCTGGACTGAACGGCATGGCTCTGGCAAGAATTGGTGCTGAGGTGTACATAGGACACCTTTAAAAGCTTTAAATTAGGCTTTATCCCTACTGGTAAAATGCTACCGCATTAATAAACTCATGCTCCTACCTGTATCAACTTTGTATTGGTCGTACATGTTCCTACAACTAATTGCTCTACAATTTTGGCTCTGAACCCTGATGGATCCCTGAGACACAGTATTAAGGGCTCAGGAACTGCGTCACACACCAGTGAGTGTAGAGGGAGCTTCCTGCACTGTCCTATGGAAAGCCCTGATCAGCTAGAAACTGTACCTGCTAATATTAACATAATCCTCTAGATCTGTAACGCTTTTCATACGAATTTAGATTTGCCATTTTCCCTCCTGATGTGAGGCCTCAGGGTTCTTGTTTGTGTCTTGGTTGCTCTTTTCCTCCTGTCTCTTCCAATAGCAAAGTGCCAAAGAATGGAAAACAAGGATGATGTACCTCTCCTGGCATTTGAATACATAGTGGAGAAACACATAGGCTACAGAGAGATTAAAGTTGTTCCAATACCTAGATTAAAAAAAAAAAAAAAGTTTATAATATTAAACTGAACTTACTGTATATTTAGGGGGAGGAAAAAAATTGCACAAGTGTGGCTGTAAGTATGTCAAAGTACATACACTCAGAAATACACTGTTGGTTATATTCCACACAGGAAGCAGATCTTTAAAAGACTAAAATACTAAATCTGTAAAAGCTAACTTGACAAAAACATAGTTATTTATGGCATTATCTGTAGTCATGAGTCCCCAGGAATGGGACTGGTAGGAAACATGGGTTTATAACCACTGATGCTCTGTAGTCTAGACCTGGCAGATGGTATTTATGTTTACAGTCATTTTCACAGTTCCAGTTTTATGAGCACTTTAGTCATTTATACAGATCTAAAGGTGAAAATACAAACTCTAAAACCTGTGTCATAATTACACCAAAATCAAATTTCTGCTAGGTGTTTTAATGGACATTGTATTGAAATGCTTCCTATTATTTTCCTTTAGTGGAGAGGGTGCTACAGAGCAGTTAATAAAGGCTTATTTTAAGAATGTCATTTCTCAAACTCCTGCTCTAGCAAATCAGGAACAAAACTGCATAATAAATATTTCCCTACTGTAATTGGTTTTTGAGTGACTTGGCGATTTGGCTTTTTTCCTCTCTTAAGTAAGGCATTGCAAAGATTTTTGCTCTTTTGAAGCTTGTCTTGTATGACAAGACAATCCAAGGGGCTTTATGAGACTGCTGTAATGACCCCTAAATAGGCTGACAGTATTATAGCAGTCCCCAAGAGAGAAGCTTCTTTTCAAAAGTGGCTGAATATCATTGAAAAGGCAGTGGCTCCACATTGACTTTTCACAAAGCCGGAAAGACAAAATGGCTTTTTGGATTAATAACAGTTTTATGGCATCCTTCTCTTGCAGACTGTCTGTCAGTGTGTGTGACTCTCCATTATAGGTGCTGTCAGGAGCTCAGAAAATTGCATTTTAAAAACCTGGGAACTTAAGATGTTGTAGAGCTGTGTTAAGCTTGTGTCTACATAGGGGGGAGAGCTGTGAGCTATATGCCTTTGTTTCATCCCAGCTGATGACATCATTTAATGGTTACAATAACCTCCAGATGTAAATCTGTGAGATTCTGGGCATTGTTGCTTCCATATTGGCCCTAGTGAAAATTTGAGTTTGAGGACTACTGCATACACACAACAGGCTTTCAGGACTCTGCAGACCACTTGGAGAACATAGTGTGAGATGAAGTTCTTAACCCTAGTGTACTCAGTCACAGAATTTTCTCTTCTATTAGATTGAGTTCCCCTCATTCATTAGTCTTTACATTAGCTGTTCAAAATGGATTTTGCTAGGGCTTGTGTAATCAACAGTGATGTTCTCAGGCTGTCTTCAGGTTCTGCTGATTGTTGATGTGAAGTATGTATGCTGTGCCCATATTTGTATATATATTCACTTAATTCTTTCCACTTCAGATATTTTTTTTTTTAAAAAAGGAACAACAGCAACAACAACAAAAGGAATAGATTGTAGCTCTGTCTCTGTGCCCTGTCTCTGTAAGACTTTGATGTTGTAGTCCTCATGTAGCTTATCTGCTGAAATTAGTTTACACATTTTGAAAGTTCAAATCAGGTACTCCTTAGGGTTCTTAGATTATCAGGTCTTATAAAACTGTAAAATTGCATCATAGCATTGCTATGTTATGATTGTAATTCCGGTACTCCCTGTTAAAATGAGTTATATGACAGCAGCATGCAAAGTGTCTCTTTCCCCATTTTCTCTAGTCTTAATCTTCCCACTAGGACCCCATCTCAGGAGAGGTGCTCTTTTCTTGTATTGTCTCATCTCCTGTGCTAATGACTGTTAGATTAGGGATGTTCTCCATGTGTCCTTAACACCTGCCCTGTCTCAGTCAGTGCCTGCCTAACGAAAATGTAAATAAATGAGGAAAAATCAGTTGCAACACCATACACACATGCTTCCCCTGCCCAGGTAATGCAGAGTATGACTGTGCATCTCTCTTGCCCCTTCTTGGTGCCCAAAAACGTGCTGTTGGGAAGAGGCTTTCCATCAGCTGCGATGCACAGCTATCTCAAGTCCTACACAAGGAATCATCTCTGCCTTGTGCTGCTTTTAGCTGGTGGGGACTAATACTGTTCGGAAATATAAAAGCAATTTTCTAGCAAAAGTCCGAAACAATTCAGAAGTCAATTTTGGCTGTATTTTACTGACATGATAGGCACAGATACTGTAAGAGAATAGCAAACATTACATGAGACTGGGTAAGAGTGCAAAAAGTTTTGAGGAAGCTGTTTTTGCTGTATGTGTGCAGGGCTATCTTATTGCTGTCTTATTTAAATAGAAAGGGTGTTCTTTTTTGCTTCTGCAAAACAGATCGCCAGAACTGCTTTATTCCTTAGGGAAATAATTTTAATTGCTAGTTCATTTCCTTCCTCTAAATATCCAAAGAGGTATTATTATGTTTGGTTTCTTGCTGAAAAATTGTCTGTTTAAAAAATACAGAATTGCCTGTTTTCTCCTTTCAATGTTTCCATTTTAGTCTGCAAATGCACCTTTTAGAAAGCGTAATTATCTGATTAATTTCATAGGCTATTAATCTAGAAATGCTTAGAGTTAAAGATGACTTTCTGAACTTAGTAATAGGTGATGAATTTTCTTAGAATTAATTTTTAGGGCAAATATTAGCAGCAATTTCAGTTAATTTAAAATAGACCTTGTCTGTGAGTTTGGTAATATTTGGGCAATTTTTTTAATGTATTTTTTTAACAATCAGATATCAGACCTTCCTTTTAAAGTGCTAAAATTAAGCATCAATAAAGTCTAACACCGTGTCCTTGAGGGCTTCAGAGTTTTTTCGTTGTGCTGCCATCTCAACTGAAGTTTGGAAGTGCAGTTTCAATAAATGGTATATTTAAAGGGACAGCTGTTATCAAATGCAGTCTTGTCTTCTATTGCACCAAGCATTAACTCATGATACTTGACCACAAATATCTGAAGATGAGGAGCCTCAGATGGGATGATGGATTGATTGATTGATTGACTGATTTTTGATTGGTAATGTCATAAACAGTCTTCCAGTATTGGGAGAAGGTAGCCAAAACTTAATCTACTGGAATGTAACTGCCATCTGGTTGGCTGATCTATAATGATTTTCTTTGTGAATGCCTTACTCTCTCCTTTCAACTACAGAGAAAGTAAGAGGTTTTTCTACAGCATGCTATTGTGCAATAGCAGAGCTCATTCCTGGGTGTGCCAGCTGCTTGTTACTCTGGTTGAAGTTATCAGCTTTCCTCATTTATAGCCTTAAAGTGAGAGAGCTCAGTAGCTGGCAGAGCTTCTTGTTCAGTAATGTCTGTGGTTTGGATCAAATTGAATCCAGTATTTAGAAGCAAAATATTCATGCAGTTGGATTCAACAAAGGCTCTTATTCCTAAACCTTGTTTGATAATATCCTCCATCTCCTAGAGATTTACAGTATCTTTTAATTTCTCTTAAAGAAAAAATGTGTCAGGAAGAGAAATAAAAAGTCCTATGTTTACATATGTGATTGCATCGTCATTAAATCATGGTGTCTTACTTCATTGAGAGGAAACTTGATTGTTTCATGTCTTTTTCGGTACTATTTTCATATACATCTTTGGCCAGAATCCCAGTTAATAATCTGAAATAATTTCAGAGGCATAATGTAGTTGTTACTTTTAAATATGACATATAGTTTCTTTATGTTATCTTGATTGTGACAGATCACCTTAATCTGTTAAGGGACAGTGGTTATTGATGAAATGGGTATGTGGTGTTTGGACTGTATTTGCAAGTATTCATATATGTAACATATGGAGTGTATGTTCAGTATTTGAATTTGGTTTGAATTTGACAGATACTGAACACCAAGAATTTATAGGCTTAAACTTCAGTTGTGCTGAGCTTTTACGAGTAGCGCATGCATTTAGCTTTCCTGAGAAAATTCAATTGTAGTTGGAGAAATATGGGAATATATTCAAGATGTCATCAGACAATATCCCATGTGAAAACTGTAAGAAATTAATCTTCTTTACAATATACAGTAAGATGGCAACTCAGCATCAAGGATGGCCTTGGGTTAAAAATAACTTACTTCCCCAAAAGAGAATTGTTACGAGAGAGGTTCTAATAAGTATTCCCTTTATACTCACAGAGGTTGTCAACAGTAATCCTCATAGCTGGTGAAAAAAAAATCTGTGTTTAGACAGAACTGCACATCTAGAGAAGCAGTGGGAGATAACACTCATATACATATCTGAAAAACAAAGGAAAAAGAAAAACTTTCTTGAAGTAGTAATGTGTATGTTCTTTGCTTTCTGTGAATGATCTTCCTTTCAGTAATGTGCTTCTACATCATTAAAAGATACTGAAAAGTTTGTTTCTCTTCATAAGTGTATTTATATACAATTCTAGCTATCAGCAGAACTCTACATCTGTATCATATAACTATTAAAATTATTTTCTTAATTCAGTACTTTACATGCAAATTCAGTATAATTTTTGAAGCATTTTTGCATCTTCTTATGCATGTAGTACCTGAAGGGGATGGAATGCATTATGAAGAGGTACAGTGAATCAAACCATATAAACAGGTCTGACAGAATGAAAACTCATAGTTATGTAATGATACCGATAAAATCGTATTTATGAAAAGACTCCGAGAATTACATTTCCATGGTAGCGCAATTTAGAAACTATGAAGGCAGTAACTTGGAATGCAAGCTTGGATCCTAACTTTACTGAGAGCTCCTGAGCTGCTCACAACAGCTCTAGTAGTTAGCTGCAGGAGCCTTTTTGTAGTCAGATTGTAAATTTACAGATAGGATTAAGAAAAATTAGGATATGAGAGAGAAATAATTAATTGTGTATTCATAAAATACATCTGCATGAAGGCTATGAAACTTTTTCAGAGTAAGAGGAATTCTGTCTTCCTTCTAATATCCAATTAGAAGTGAATTTGTTTCCTTCCAGAAGTATCTAAGGTTATTTAACTTGAACTAAAATACTAAATGAGTCTTCTTTTTTTATACAGAAAATTTGTTAGACATGTCTACAGTGACAAAATATTGAGCTGAAGGCTACAATTTAAGTGTTTGATTTACAAAATGTACGATGAATCTTCTTGGATCAAGATACCCTTTAAGGCATTCTTATAGAGCTACCAACTAGGCTCAGCACTAGAGCCTTCTAGTTGTGGAGGTGGAGGCTTAAGTACTGATAGTTAACTGGAGTAGCATTATTAGTTATGAAAAACTGGAAAATTGAAAAATTTTGCAGTTTTGACTATGTTTCAAATATTGCATGTTTATCTGAAACAAACTATTTTGGTAACTATTTCTTCCTTATCTCTGTAGCTGTTTCCTTGAGATTTGTGATGCCTTAAATGTGACTTATTTTGTATGGTAATTCTGTCAGAATGATAAATTAAACTGGGAAAATATATCTTTGTTTTCAAAACCTTTTAATTTACTGTGCCTCCTTTTTACATGACAGTAATAACTGTTTCTGTTGACCATTAAAGGAGGAAAGAATTTGCTAAGTTGGCTGACTTTTGTCATCTTCCTGACAGTATAGTTTTAATTTTGTTTACTTGTGTGACTTACCTAGAGCTGCTGAAGCTGTTAGAAGTTGCTTCAAAGGTGTCACTGAGATTTACTGGGCATATAAAGTACATCCTGGCATAGAAAGTACTGCAGAAGATACAGAAAGTGTCAAGGAGAAAATAACCTGATTATATCTGCAACAGCTATAGTAAAATGCATCAGTAATGATGTTAATGTGGGGTGAAATCCAGCTGAAACAGGATTTATGGTCAATATATTTAAACTAGGACTTGAATACTTTCATCTGGAATATAAGTTCTTATCAAGTATGTCTTCAGCGCAGGATCATGTCACCAGGAATAGGTTGTGTATGTTCTGGGGAGTGGGCTGTGGGAAGGGGGTGTCAGGTCTGCCTGGTACCATGGCCTGATGAGATTGTAGTCCTGTGCTGCTGATTGGGAATAGGAGGTACTGCAAAAGAGGAACTTCTCCATCACCAGGGTAGTTCTAAATTATAAGTCCACCTCTTCCATTTTCTATGGTACTGTTTATTTTCTAAGTTTACTCTAATTTTAAAACACTATCATTGAGGCCTTGTTTAATTTGCTCTGTCTCAGAGGAGGTGAAAGCAAGGAAAGAACTGAGACACTAGCATGTACTACTTTTATAGTATTACTTCAAGCTTTTCAACAGAAAGCTGGCAATGCTGTTGATTTAAATATTTTATGGTTACAACAGCTTGGGATGTGTAAAGGAAGACTGGAAATCTGAGATATGTTTCATTACTCGCCTTTCTCTGTTTTAGACAGGAAAGTACAGACCTTCACAGCTACTGACCTGGACAGAAATTTGCTATGACATAAGCATTACAGCAATGCTGTAATTTTAAAGACCATGAGAATTAGGAAACTTTCTTCCACAAATTTATATATATTTGTCTGTCTCTGAGTAGCAAATATACAGTAAAACAAACTTTTGGAGATTTGAAATAAAATAGCCTATAGCTATCAGGAAATTTTTTTTATCTTCTTATAAAGGATAGTCTAGTGAATTACGTCCAGAAATGTTGAAAACCACATTGGTTTTAAGGTGTTAACTGTGAATACTGCGCATTGCTTTGTTAAAGCGTAGCCATTATTAAGGAACTTAACTGATCATGCTTCAAAAGCCATCAAACATTTTACCAGAGATTTCACTGATGTGATTACAGGAACTGTATGATTGGGATTTGGGGATAGTGAACATTTTCATCATAAGATGATTGGATGAGGTAACTGCCTTGTCAACTGCTAGTGGTTAGAAGCAGAGCTGTCTCTGCAACACATTTGCAATTTGTACATTTTTTCCTTTATTACTGAGTGTCAGTGTAGTTGTTGCTGCTGCTCCCAGAAGCAACAGGATTCAGTATTTGAAGGGAGAGTTTTATATAAAACTAAGGTGCATCTTCCATTACAATCTGTGGTTTTTTCCCCCTTTCAGGAAGACACAGATCATAATTATTATACTTCAAGGACATATGGCCCATATGATTCTACCAGCCGGGATTTGTGGGTCAATATAGACCAGATGGAGAAGGACAAAGTAAAGATTCATGGGATCCTTTCCAATACACATCGGCAAGCTGCAGTAAGTTATTATACCATTTTCTTCTTTGACTAACATGGATATTTTCGCCAGTGACCCACATAGTAGTATCGTGACTACTGTTATAGAGCTATATCTTTGAATTTAAGCTGTGAAAGTCTTTACGGTGTTGCTATCAAGTGATTTCAAGTTGCCTTTTTGAACATGCTATAAAAGTGCTTTAGAGATGCCTTTACAGATAGATTTAAAATTTTTCTCTGTTCAGGAGGATCACAGACTATCAAACAATAAACTACTTGTGTTGCTGAACTTGGAGGGAATTTTACCGTTGAGTTCAATAATAACAGACCTGGGTTCAGGATGAAGTTGTTGAAGTTTAGATCTCTCCTGGAATGTATCTGTGTTTGCACTTCTGTTTTGTATGAGGTGTCACACTTATTTTTCCTTTTGGAACAACTGAAAAAAAATCATGAGAATGTCTTATAGAAGTGATGTGATCACAATTAATGTCTTATAGTAATAGAAGTGATGTGATCACAGTTAATGTCTTATAGTAATAGAAGTGATGTGATCACAATTTTAGGTTATCAACAATCACAGAACATAAACAATCATATTTAACTTATTGTAATCATGCTGCCTGGTAAAATGGATATGAAAAAAATGGGCTTATACACTTAGAAGTGAAATAGAATACTGTATGATTTACAAATATTATTCTCAGTTCTCATATGTGGATGGAAGCTGCATACATAGAAGACCCAATATTAGTACAAATTAAATACAGAAAATTACGACTGAGAATTGGGGTTCATGAGGTTCTTGTTTCATCCATTCACCAACTTCGCTCCAAGAAAAAGTCCTTGGGTTTTGCCAGTTTAAAACAAATTCTGGTGAACACCTTAATTAAAATTTGTATGTTTTTTAAAGATAAAGATGAGCTTAACAGTTTTAAAGCTGAGAGAAAACCCAAGTTTAATTCATCTTTTCTCTTAGTTTATTTGTTTGCTCCCTGTCACAAGCCAGGTGACTGGCTCAGAGGAATGCAAGAGGCGGCTGGAAGAAATACTGTGATATTTAGCTCAGAATACAAAAAGCAGAATGAGGTTATGAATTTAGTGCATGTGACTGACAAGGAGTCCAATTCAAAAAATATATTCCTCATAGTCAAAAAACTGTAAGGAGCCAGAGATAATGCAAAAACAGAGGGTTCAGGCAGTTATATATCTTTGGGGTAGATTTAATAAAACATTTTATAAGGTATTTTCTTAAAACAATTTGATTCTAATGAGAAAAAAAAACATCTCAGGGCACCTAAAAGTGAAAATTTTTATTGTCTGCCTCACCAGCTTCATGTGGGATCCTGGTGCTCTGTGTTGAGGGAGAGAATGGAAATATGCCAAAATAAAAAAAAAGTATTAAAAAAATTATAAATACATATAAAAGGTATAACATCTTTTCCTATTAAAATTAATTTGTGAAAGTGAGACCTAAACATTAGTGAAATTTCTTTGAGAAATTTTAACCTGCGTTTAAGAATTAGTGAAGATGACACCCTTCCATGTCTCTGTTGTAAGTGATTTTGTTTCCAGTTGGATCCCTGAAATTATACACCTAAAAAATGTCAATTCCGAGGCAGACATTTTGATGAAGTTACTAAACTGAAGTTTAGAATGAGGCATTTTTTTTCTGGCTGTGGGATCAGTGAGGAGGACCATTCAGCGTGGTTTAGAACTCTGATATCCATCTCTTTTCATACTTACCCAAGTATCTTGGACTGTGAAGTCAAGTGCCTATAGCCATTAACATTTTTAAAGAGCTCTTTTTCAGAGGTTTGATTTATGTCCTTCCTGAATGATGAAAAAGTATCAATGAGTCATCCTGTAAGGTTTTATGTTTAATTTATACGTCTATAATTGATTTCTTGTATGCATCTGACCAAACAACATCCAAATGTACTACACAATGAAGTTATTTAACAGAGAGATGTGCTCTCCAGAACTGTACAGCTATAGAGTCATATATTCTGAGATGATCATACATAACTGAGCAACAATCTCTTCCTTTCCCTTCCACAGAGATAGACTTTGTCATCACTCTTTTTTAAAGGACATTTTGAACATCCTTTTGTGACTCAGTGATTTACATGCTGATAATTTCTAAACATTATTCTCCAATTTGACAGTAGAACCAGGAGTTAAATTATTATATGCTAAGAATCAATTAATTCATTCAGCAATGTCAGGGATTCTTTGAATAGTAAAACTTTTACACTTAATTTGTGTGTTTTCCTTCAGTTTGAAATATATAATCCTAAGAGTTCCCAGAAGCTGTCAGGTGGTTTTGCTTCCACAGGAAAAGTAATAAAGAGAAGATCCATGAGATGGTTTAACTGTATAAACGGCATAGAAATTGGTTACAGAAAGTAATGGAACAATTAAAATGTCTAACACTACAGGATTTATATTGCTAGTAGAAGGAGTTGTTTTGCAACATATGACCACCATCTTCTTAATATAATAACATTTCTCCATATAATTCTGAAAAATCAAAGGCTTGGATATTCAGTGTGTTTAGATATCTAGTAGTTGATTACTCAAACACTGAACTAGATACAGGATACCTCATGGTTGGGAACTCAATTCCTTTTTCTCTCAGTCCATTCTATCATTTATGTATGAAGAAAACATTTTTATTTCAGCGGATTAAAAGTTCTTATTTTTTTTTCTGAAAAATCAAAAAGGTATACTTTCTAGCAGCAAAAGGAAAAACACACTTTTAGTGACTATGAGAATATTGTGCTTTAAAACATTCCTTAAATCATGTAGGTTCTTTATTACAGTATTATGCTAAACTGTCTACATTATAAGCATTTTTAAATTGTCAGAATTTAAGCATCATTTTTTGATTTAAATCAGTGGTAGACCTGTATCTGGCTTGAGTGGGCAGTGGTCAAGTTTTTGTTGTAAACATCTGTATACTAAAGTTTATATTACAGCAACTGAGAAGACTGTTAAGGGGACAGTTTTCATTTGAAGCAGTTTGATGGTTACTGTGTGTTCAGAAAGTTAATGCTACGAGGTAAAATGGAGGAGAGCATACAAAGGAAAGAGGGACGGTTTGGTCAGCAAATTGGTAACTTTAACAGAGTCCTTGGAAATTATGTTTCAAGGACAATTTAAATGGAGTGCATACATAGACATAGCATACACTTCAGCAGTGAAAACTTTAGGGCCCGGTAAAAGAGCATTTGTTTAAGTTAATTCATTAGCTCTCTTTTGCATATGCCATTTTGATTAGAAATGTTCAGTGGTACATCCGTATTTATGTATATACAGAAAAGGTCATTAGAACCTACTCAGTCCAATTAACACAATGCAAATGGATTTTGCATTTTAATTAAAAACTAACAAAAAATGTGCTAATAAATCCTGTCTAAATTTTGTCTTCCACTTAAGTGGAAAGTAAATCTAATTTAAAGTTACTGTAAATCTTCAGCTGCTAATTTCATGCTAAATAAGTCTTTAAACATTTCTGGTGGATGTAAGCATAATTCTTTCTGAGAGAAGAAGTATTCAGATATGATCTGAACATAATAAACCTGGGACAGAAATAATGCCAGGGAAAATAAAGACAACAAGTGATTTTCTTTTTCCTTTTTTTCCCCACTTTTTAAAAATGTATGAGCTGTTGTGCTTTCTTAAGTGGAAACATCAAAGGATAGGATTGAGGGACAGTCACCAACAACCCACCTTCACACTAAGTTTTACTATAATAATTCCTCCTAAATAAGAAATAATGGGCTTCATTCCTGTTTCCTATCTGGGATTTGGACCGTAATGGAAGTGATGTGTTTTTTGGAACATTATATTTAAGCTGTGGAAAGACCTTACTGGGATTTCAGCATTCCTTTCTACCACAACTACTTGTTTATTCAGAGTTTAGCCGATAGCACATGAGGTGATAATTATGGGCAGCCACAATATTTAATGAGCTTTGTGAAAGTAGTGAATAGGTGGAAAAGGAAAAAGCCATAGGCAGAGATGAAAACTGGGTTTTAAATTTGAATTGTGCTTTATAGCGAGCTTAGTTGAGAAAAGTCTGTTCCCCAAATTACAATTCTCTGCTATCAATTCGCCTTATAGAGGGTAGTCATCTGTAGGCTTATAAAAATATTTTTTTTTAATTTTTATTTTGCAGTAAGTACCTTAAGTAGAGTTTGTTGTTGCTTCTGCTAAATATTTCTTTGCACATCATTTCATTTCCTAGTTGACAGTATAGAGAAGTTTGGGAACTGGTGTCATATGGGATAAATGGAGGAATTGCCTTCCAGTGACCAGCATTCATTAGATAAGCACCCAGGGTAGCTGCAGGATGTCAGGGAGAGCACTTGAACCTGAAGGCACATGTCACAGAGGAGCAAATGACCAGCAACCCAGGTAGGAGGCATCCTGTAAAATGTAGCTATGGCTAAGGCTTTAGATTCTGATGGCTCCTCTCAAGAAAGAGGTTAAAGCCACTTTTTTTGTAAGGAAAAACTCTAAAAATCTTTATTAATTTTATTCTTACGAATGAATTACAATGGCTGTTCATGTATTTTATTTTCTGAAGTCTTTAGTAATGAAGATCCACTGCTTTCAGGTGTTCAAGTGCTTCACAAAATTGTTTCCAGTCAGCTATTACCAGTTCCAAATTCCAAAAGAATAGCAAGGCTCTAGTGAAAAATAAAAAGCAATGAAACAGATATTTGTAGTGGAGAACTGTTCATCTTGCTTTCTCTTACCTTTCTGCTCAATATTGATTTTATTTTCTGATGTTGTTCCTTTCAGAGAGTGAATCTGTCCTTTGATTTTCCATTTTACGGTCATTTTCTACGTGAAATTACTGTGGCAACTGGGGGTAAGTGGCTTTCTAACAATTTACTTCGAGTAATATGAGAAGAGTTTCTCTCAGCTATTTAAAATACTGGTTTTTCCCCCGTATATGTCAAGAGATAAACTGCAGCTTTTATTTAGGAAATCTTTCTGTCCACAAAAAGAAAGTCACAAAATAGCAATATGATGAAAAACCTCCAGGTGTTCAAGATGAACTGTCATAAATCGATCTCATTGTAAGACTTTGTAAGATTAATCCTTGTCTGTTTAGGTATTTCCCCAGAAATCTTATGTGTATGTGTGTGTAGCCATTGCACTTGTGGAGATAGTGCTGGAGCCAAATCAAGGAGGCAGACTTAGGGTTTGCCTACATGAGGGCAGAGGATTTATTGTCCAAAGCTAAGCAGTGCCACTAGAAGTACACAATTTGTCACCTGTAAGGCAAACTCATTGCAGTGCATTGTCTTGGTATGGTACGGCAGCTGAAAATGTACCACGGTGTTCCTCTTCTTCTGTGGGGTAAGACAGGAGGTATGGCACAGCTCCAGCTCCTAAACTTGCAGCTCTGGGCACAACTGCTGACTTGTGGTTAGGGTTCTCCCTCCCACTGCTGCTGGCTGCTACTTGCACCAATCTCCTGCACTAGGAACAGTCCTTGACTCTTTCTGCTCCCCTCCCTCTCCACCTCCTTGAAAAACAAAGATAAGACCAGAGGATAATGAGATGACGTGGAAGACAACAAAAGTGAAAAAGAAGGAGTAATGGTGAAAAAATGAAAACAGGGAGGTGAAAGTATCACAGAGAGCACATCCACTCCATCCTCTGGTCTTTGAATAGGTCCAGCAAGTTCACGGACTCTGACTGGTGGTGCTCTGCCTAGAGGTGTGACAGGACAAGCAGGCAGAGACAAGAGCCACCATCACCAGGAGCAATCCTACACTGCCACGGTCAAGGCTTCTTCTCATGCTATGGGTGACCAGCTGGCCAAGATCAGGGGATGTCCATGTCCCACTGGAGTACTAAATGCAGAGGTCATGACTAAAAGATTAGGAAAGAATTGCAACCAGTGTCTCAACAAGAGTAGGAACTTAGAACAGAGGTTTCTGTTATGCTCCCCATCAGGACTTCCATTTTGCTACCAAAGCAAAAGAATATAGTAGATGGACAGAGGTGAATAAACACTGATATTAAATGGTGGATTTGCAGTAGAATGATAAGAAAGGATGCAGAATTATGAGATTACTTCAGTATCAGGGTTTTCTCTTCTTGATCAGCAATGACATTTTGATGCTGACTTGGATCAGAAAAGCCATGAACCACTAATTTTGAGGCTTGTCTGATGTCCATTCTGCTTTGCTTTTAGTTTAATTTTGGTGCGTGATTGTTGGTGCATAGTTCTGTATTCTGTATTAGAGGAGTTGCATTTGAGAGGCTACAAAAATCAAGTGCATGATCTGTGCAGCATGAAAGAATAGATCCTACACAGCTAGAGCAGCGGCAGTGGAGACATTGTTCATTCTCTAAATGTCCCCTTATTCTTACTGCTGTACTTCGTTCTTTAAAGCTTCACAATGTTCACTCTTCCTTCAAGTAATTTTTTTTGTGTGGTCACTCTGTTGGGCCTTCTCTTTTAATGGAAGTCCTGAATTTTTACCACTTTCACTAATACGTGGCTGTCATCAGTTTCCCCATCTGACCCCAAAGACTTGGGAGCAAAGTTAAGCTCCTAAGGAGAACTATTGTGCTAGTAATTTTTGTGGGAAGCGTTGTTTTTTTTGATTCAGAGTATTTGGGGAATTTAGGTGTTTAGGTGTTGATTTCTTTTTTTAAAAAAACACGTAAGCATATAAGAATAGCTGCAGCTCTGCAGCACTCTTTTCTCTTGCTATTAATGGAACACTGGATGACAATTCTGCTTTTATTTTGGTCCACATTTACTAAGTAAACTGATATTGCTGTGCATAGATCTATGGATTATTGTCAAGCTAAATAGGACCTTAAAATCAGCCACTGCCATTAGCATTGACATAATGCTGTCCTTCATTGACAATTCCATGATTTTCAACCTCAAAATTAAGCATGAAAAAGTAAGATCTAGTCAGTAATAGCTTTAAAAATATTATCCTGATAAAGCTCAGTAACTGTAAATCATTCTGTCAATCCAGTACAGGATGCAACCTTTTCTACAACTACAAGACTCCCAAACTCATTTAGTGGAAAAATAAAGGTTTATTTCTGTACTAACCCTCTGATAAGTGGGGGGTTTTTTGTCTATATTTGCAAATTTTGTTGCTAGGATAAGCACCAGACTTCATCACCAATGACTTGTGATAAAAAAGGATAAATACTGGTTTCATGTGCTTTGTATATTGTATGGTCTACTATTTCTTAGTAACCAGGATTTTACAAAGGCATTACTATTATTAGAGTCTTGAAACACCTCCAGAGATTATTCTGACATCAAAAGAACGGCAGAGTTAATGTCTACAGGAGTCCAACATGACAGATGCCTACTTCCTGAAGAGCAGGATATGATTAATTATGTTAATGAAAACATTAAAAACTGGTTTTACCTCTAAATGATGAATTAAATAACCTTATTAAAAGGAAAGCTGAGGACAATGGTGCATTAAATCCCTGTCATAATAAAAATATCTACCCCAATGGTTTCTGCAATGCTTCATGGAGGGTACATCATGACATAGTAGGCTTCCCAAGTCACTTAAGATGACTTTGAAATTGCTGATGTAAATCTCAACCATTTTTTTCTCTTTAGCTAATATTTATTTCCTCTTCTGAATGGTTTTGATGAGCTGATTGTGTTTAAGAAAAGGAGGAACAAGGAATGAAAATAAATTAGCTCAAGGTCTTTATTCACTGTTGTCCTTAGATTGTATTTGAAAAGGCTATTTGATTCATATCTAGGAGGTAAGACATCTTATAGTATTTTTAACATAATTAGTAATTGGTTCTTTGAGATATGGACACCTCTCTGGCAACATTCCTATAGGGAGGTCTCAAAACTTTAATAATAGTAAATAACACAAGAAAAAGCTGATTTCTGGATTTTTTTTTCTGTTTTTTGTAAAGTTTGTACTCCACAGGCCAGAAGTATGGTTAATTTTGTAACAAACCACTCATGAGACTGTGAGTTCTATAGTGCATGCCAGGGAGCTGAGTATATGAAGTTTGTTTGTTGCCAGTCACTGATCACCGTCACAGACGTCAGTGACTGTGAAGCTGGGAAAACCCTTTCTGGACTACATCTCTCCAGGCAATATCATAAGTCTCCTCAGAAGAGTCCTTGAAGCTCTGTGACCCCAAATCCTACTCAACATGCAGCGAAGCTTCATCCCTGGTTATATTAATTTTCCATGCACATGGGAGTAAGTCCCACTTGTTTAATCTCTGTGGGTTTTTTTGGTTTGTTTTGTTTATGAGTCTCTGTTTTCTAGTGCAGTTTTGTATCAGATACTGTAAATTATTTAGGATTTTCTTTCTTTTATGGTACCTCTCTTTGACTTTACATTTCTCTGGTATTGCTATGCCTGTAGCAGCATTACAGTGAAGGGTGGTAGACAACCCAGATTATTATGACTTTTCACTAGACCTTCTGTTTGTTGCTTGGGATTGTTGTGTTGCTCAGCTGGCAGCTAAGCTCCACGCAGCAGTTTGCTCACTCCCCCTGCAGTGGGGTAGGGGAGAACTGGAAGAGTAACAGTGAAAAAACCTGTGGGTTGAGATAAAACCAGTTTAATAGGCAAAGCAAAAGGCTGCATGCAGAAGCAAAGCAAATGGAGGAATTCTTTCACCACTCCGCATGGGTGGGCAGGTGTTCAGCCACCCCCAGGAAAGCAGGACTCCATCAGGTGTAACAGTGACTCAGTAGGACAAACACCATCGCTCCAGACATCCCCCCGTTTCCTTCTTCTTCCTTCAGCTTTATATGCTCAGCCTGACACGACATGATATTGTACATCCCTTTGGCCAACTGGGATCAGCTGTCCAAGCTGTGTCACCTCCCACCTTCTTGTGCACCCACAGTCCACGCTCTGGTTGGATGTGTGAGGGAGCAGGACAGGCCTTGTGTAAGCACTGCTCAGCAATACCAAAACGTAACAATAACATAGTGGAAATCGCAATTAATACATAGAAAAGATATATGACCAAAGAATCTGTACAGGTGAAAATAGAACAAAGGTCTTTCTCAAATAGATGTGTAAAACTTGGTGTTAATTGGAGTCTAATTCCTACATGGAGTCACCTTTAAGTATACGGTGGCAATAACTTCCTTTATTTGACAGATTATTTAGTTCCCTTTAGCTTTCTTTATTTTTTTTTTTCCTAGCAGAGCAACATCTGGAAGCTCCAAAACAGATTAGATAATCTTGCAAGTCAATATGACCTTTGAGTCAGTAAATGATTCAGGAATTATCATTAAAAAGAAAGACGTGTGCATCTCCCAAAAATGTTATAGTTTTCTGATAAGTAACTATCAGATTGGGCTCTGTTTTAGTTTTGGTATAGGTTTTTCAAAGCCCATTTCTGTTAAATTTTCTCCTTGTCTAGTGAATATTTTTAGACCAATTCAGAATATTGTCATGACTAGAATTTTCTTACACTGAGGTTGTTTGCTGTGAGCCATCCATCATGTTTTATTCCCAAAGCCAGTAACTGCTTTTCAAAACAGAAGTCAGTGCAAGTATTAACATGCTTATTGTGACTGTACACTTGTATGTTTCACTAGCAAATTCATTACAGTTAATTATGATTTCAATAATGAAAAAAAATTTCAGAATTGAAAGAAACTGTTTCAGCTTGAACATCATTCCCAAAAATGTGGGAGTAATTAATTCCTGTAAATTAAAAATGGAAATTAGGTCTGTGAGCTAAATCCTGAAATCTGCTTAATTTTTTTTTCAGTCTTAACTCAGGCAAGTAACTGCTGATTTCTAAGTTGAAAGGGAGAAGGAGATGAAGAGCAGTGGAAGGTTGAAGCTTAGGTTATCTGGGACATGAACTTGTAGACCTCAGCTAGATGGACTGTACCAGGACAAGACGATGCTGGCAGTTAGGGACAGGATGAGTTAGAGAAAGGGTTTGACTTTGGAGTTGCAGTATCAAGGAGCCAGGAACCCCATGAGGTAAATGAGATGAAAGAGTTCATACGCTGAAAAGGCAGAGTATTGCTGTATGTGGTTTCAATTCGCAGGGAGCACTGGATTGTAACAAGGAGATAGTATTATCCCAGAAAAGCTAAAGGAAGAAAAACTGCAGGAGAAACATATGAAAGCAGAAATCAAGCTGAAGGACACTACTATTAGGATATGTAATAACCATTTAATAGATTGGTGATTTCAGTAGTAGGTCCCAGTGGAGATGCTGTTGTACTGGTATTGAGGAGCACAGATGAGTGGAATAAGAGGGAAAAACAGGTATGAATAAAAAGATGAAACTTCAGTGTTACACCTCTTTTGTTCTCTCTGTACTCAAACATGCAGGTAATTATGTGGGAAATTAGTGCATTTCTACAGGTATGTGAAATTGGAAAGACAAATACTATCAAAATTACAGAAGATTACAAAGCAAATAATTGTGTCAGATTGCCATGTGGAAAAATATAAAAACCAGCATGCAGTGGTAACCACAGAATAACCCAGAAAACCACAGAATTGCAGGGGTTTAGATAATACATTGAACAAGGTAAGAGCAACCACATAGTGATCTTTAATGGACAAAGATCACTATCCATTCTAGCAACCTCTGAACATGTCAGTAAATGCCTGGAAATTCAATTTCAAAGACACATCTTTATAAGCATATCTTATAAATGATATAGAGAAGTAAGAAGTAAAAAGTAACAGAAAACAAGAGTTTAGTATTTGATGAAGGAAAGCAAAAGGTAACTGAGAGACATGGTTTTTGCTTGATGAAAGGGTAGCTAATTCACAATGTGTTGATCCTTGATAGTGCTGGGAATGACACTGTACAATGAAAGTGCCCAGTCTGAAGTAACTGCTATAAGCTACAAGCATGGGCATAGCCTGCAGACAAATTTACAAGTAAAAATAAATTGGTTACATGCTAAGGGTACAATTCATCAAGCTGTGCCAAACTATTTCCATATTTGTCAGCCTAAACTCATATACAGTCAGTAGAGGTGTATTCAATATAGTCAGCAGAGTCTATGAATGCTGAAGGCGGATGTTTAGAGTAGGTTGGACAAATTGCATTCTATGTCTAATTCTCTCTATATGTCACTGTGTGTAAATATAGCTACAAAGAGAGTCTCGTGATCAGCTCATACATATGGTATTTACATTTTTAGATTTATGAAGCTTGGTTGACTATTGAGACATTTTGCCAGCTAGCATGAAGAAGTGTCTACCTACCATGCGCAATAGCAAATTGCTGAAGCTGAAGCAAGCAGTTGAATTTGTAATATTCTGTGTTAAATTCTGGTGAGATAATATTTGATAAATCATCTTTCAGTAAAGGAATATTCCAAATGGAGGAATTGTTTTAAATAATTGTTTTGGTGGAGATGCTGCCTGAGCATTTCTATCACTGTCAATAAAAGAAGGAGTAACAAACAAAGAAATAAAAAGGTATCCTAGTAGTAAATCCCACTGTAATCAAAGCTGATAATTTTCTAAAGCTGAGATCAAGAATTCTTTTTATGATTTTCACTTCCTAAGGTGAGATCATGTGCTTAAAAATATCTGTACTTATGAAAGAGAGAGGTCTTTTGCATCGAAGATTCACACAACTTTTCATCAAAACTACAATGTCTTACCCTCTATTGACCTAAGATAAAACCACAAACATCGAAGGTGCTGAAATAAATTTTCTGATGAGACTTGATGCTATTTGAACCTGTGCTGATGAGCAGCTGTGAGGTACCTGAGCATGGTTTCTAAACCCTGATCAGTCAGGATAACAGGTTCAAAGTAATCTTTTATTCTCACAAAAAAAGAATCATGCTTATTTCAGCATCAAACTCTTTGTAAGTGCACAGATGGCTTGTGGGAAAGTAGCAGAGGCAAAATATCTTGTGTTAGCAAGCTAGTTGGTTAGCTACTTTAAAACACTGAAGCTCTATATAAAGATAATACACTTTGAATTTCCTTTTGGACATTGAATGTGTATATAGGATTATGGAATTCATGTTTAATTGTACCTTTTTAATGTAACAGGAGGGATATGAAAAATAAGTACTGAAGGGCAGACAATTCTAATATAATTTCCATTACATTTTGTAGTACTTTCAAGGAAAGAGGATCAATGAAAGAGGAGAGAGCATGCTGTGGGGAAGGAATAAAACCTGGTGTTGCACTGTCTGAGCCCCATCTTTCTGTGCTGGCACACAGAGCAATACCTCTGAGCAGCAGGGAAATGTGTCCAACCTAGTTGGTGGAAAGAGAAGGATCAACAGGGTTAGGATCTGAGCTTGTTAATGGTGAGGATGGTGGTTCATTTGCAGCGTGCAGTAAGTCTAGGCTACTGAAAAATTATCTGGAGATTTCTAGTCCTCAGGGAATGATTATGCTTACATGTATTTTCCCTGTATCTCATAAATTTATTTTCTTAAACTTTCAAAAGCAGTGGATAGGCAGAGTGAAGTTTGCCTGGCTCTTTGAAGTATCAATGTACTGAATGGAGCATCTTGTTGGAGCCTGCCATAAAGCTCAGTGAGGCTTTTCTGGTTGTTCCTGCTGTTCTGAACCCTTCAATACAGGAGCCAGCAGGAGATGTGTTCATCACTTAAAGAGCCCTTTGATAACAAAATTTAACCTATGGGCAATATCTGTTAAATGGCAAAGGTGATACAAAGCAGAGTGAAACACAGTGTTTCTAGACAAAATCAGTGACAGACTACCCTGTGTCTGTTACAAAGGATTACACTTGTCATCACTGGTGGGCACCTCACTCTGAAGGGACTGTAGAGGTCCTGCTGTTGACTAGTTCACACAATTGCCTTCATTTATCTCCTCTGCTTCTGATGTCTTTCATACAGCTGTTAAAAAAAAAAAAATTCTCCCTGTAAACCTTCCTTTGCCTGTCATTCCTGTGTCAAGTGTCCCTGGAACTACCTGTCCTGTCTTTGTAAAGGGGAAGCCCTTTTATCAGCCTTTCCCTGAAACTCTGTCTAGCTTCCCTCAGTGAACTCTTATGTTCCCACCCTTATGCTTTATCTTTACAAATTGTATTGGAAACACTTAGTGCAAAGAGAATGATAAGCTTTAGGGGAAAAAAAAAAAAACACATTCTATATACCTTGACATTACTCTGACCTTCATACAAGAAAACATTTGCCAACTTTGACTGTGAGGACTGTGGACAGTAGTTGCACTGAAGTAATATCAGGACTTAAAATTACCACATTTATGTTTCTCTAATATTCTGTTCGATAGAATAGATAACTAGCCAAAGCATTTGCCCACTTGTAATGCCAAATAAGAATTAAACAAAATTAAATAATTTTGCAGGTAAGAATCTTAGTAATAAATTAAATGTCTTGATGTTAAGGCAAAGAGCCTTTGGGATAGCCACAAACTGCTTCATTGAACCTTGGCAAGTTGTTAGGTATAGGCTATGTCTAAAATGGATCCATTGCTTTTTATAGTTGAATTTTATAATAGGAGTATATCTCAAGTTTTGCCTTCATAGCAGCATAACAAAGTTTCAGTAATATTGTGCTATTACACCATAATAAAGATTCATAACACATGACAAGTCTTTGTTTTCTCCAACTCCTACAAAATGCAATGTTTATTTGATTTGCTGCATTCTTATAAGTTAAAAAGAAATAAACTTCAATCCATTTTTGCCTGTAGTTTCTAATTAAAAGAGGAAATTTCCTGATAAAGAGTGGGAAATACAGCTTTTGATACTGTAAGGCAGTATGTCATAAAAATAATGTATTAATGTGGAAGTCCTGAACCTAATTGAAATGTGCTCAGTCCATAAAACTTCTAAGATATGTAAAATAGTACTTGTTTATATCTGTTTCATAAAGTCAAAATGAAAATCATGATGATAGTTCATTACAAACTTTTTCAAAAAACAAAGTCTTTCCCAGCACAGACTATTTAGAGACCAATCAGGCAGGGAACTGTGTTAAGAACACAGCTCAGAGTCAGTATTAATTATTAAACATGAGGACTGCTATAAGTTACAATAATTTTAATAAGAGATGAGTCTTATTTTTCTGTCCAAATATTATTACGAGTTGTCCTTTGTGATATAGTTAATTTCTAACTTTGGCAAAAGTTCTGTTTCCTGGTTTTGTTTTTTTAGTGTTTGGGTGTTGGGGTTTTTTGTCTAGTTGGGTGGTTTTTTTGTTGGGTTTTTTTTTTTTGGTTGGTTTTGTTTGGTTGGTTTTTTAATGTGTTGAATTTCTAATAATATCAATATTAAAGTAAAAGGGTATTAAAAGCTTTTCAGCCAGTTTGTCCCATGTGCATCTTAGTGAAGGTTCTTTCTTTTCAGCTTTTAAGGGAAGTCATTTTACATCTCAAATCAGGCAGCTGGAAATACAGTTTTAAAATTCTGGATGTGAAATCCTGTACATTATGAGATGCTATGGTTGTCTGGTACCATAGGATGTGGTACTACTGCTGATTACTTGTAACAGCCAGGGAAACTGAGGCTTCATCTCCTTTTGTCATCATCCTTATCTGCAAAGTCATAAGTTTATATTCTTATTCCTAAAATACTTATTAAATTCATATTGTTCTTCATGTTTCTGCTGAAATCCATACCCATGCACTGACTGATCATTTGGCTTCCTTGAGAAATTACTGTTAAGACAACTCTTCACAGCAATTATATCCTGATATTATTGGTATCAAAATGAGCTGGAAAGCTCCTTGTGTTGCCAGAGGGTGCTCCCCTAATTGTCTATATTTCATATCAGGGCAGCAGGTTCAGTAGGTGCTTTTTTAAAACTGTGTTCTACAGTGGCAGGTGGCACTGATAGTCACTGCTGCTCCTCTCTGCAATAGCAGAGTATATTTACAAAGTACAGCAGAGCAGCAAGGGGTAAAGTGTCAAAGTTTGTGTAGTTTGTTTTTTTACACGTACGTGGGCAGCATTAGGTAAAGCAAGAGAGTAATATGGGCAAGGTTTTTGAATGTGTATAGGTAAAGTACCTTTAATGCTGTCAGGAAAAGATACTGGAAATATTATATTTGGAACTACTCATCAGCTGCTATGTCAGTTCAACTAAATAGTGTTTTTAAAGCTGTGGTTATGTAAGAGTCCTATCCAGTTAATAATTTTTTGTTCTATCAATGAAGGGGTCTTTCTCCAATTTTATTCTGTGCACTTTATTACCTGAAACAGTATTGCAAAAGCTCACATGATGATGTATACAAGGTGTTCAAGCTAGTGCAGTGTTAGTACAACAATTAAGCATTTATGCTGTATTACCTTTGTAACTTAATCTGCATTACATTAGCATTAGTATCTTTAACATTATGCAAGGCTCAATACCCTGTATAGAGCCATCATCCAAAGAATTAATGAATAACAAAAAAAATTGTAAGAAAATTGGAAATGTGAAGTCTTGAAACAATGTCCTAGTTTGCAACTCTTAATATTTTGGAAAGATGAATACTTCTTACCTCTTAATTTTTCTTCAGCATTACCAATTTGTTAGGCCCCTGTCACTATGTCCAAAGCAATTTTAGCAAGTGACAGTATGTTTGATTTCCAGCTGAATTAGTAAAAGTGGAATTTCTGGTTATTGTGCTGTAAGCAGCTTGTTGTTATCTAAAAGAAAAGTTTGGAAGCTTACACAGGATTAATTAAAATCAATGAAGGATTTAAAAGTGAACATTGAAACTATTGCTGGAGAAATATAATTAACAAAGTAAATTGCATCCTAAGATGGCTCCAGATCAGCCTATAGGGATTCATTGCCAGTCCTCACTGATGAGGAAGCACAAAATATTTTGTGGGAGCTAAAAGAAGGCAGCAACAAAAAACTATCCTACTGGAACCATTCTACTGACAGTACAAACTCACGTTAATAAGAGGCTATTTGGTCGCTTAGTTTTACATGTTACCAGCAGCATTATTAAAAAGATAAATATAATTGCTCTTTCTTCTTGCTGTTAAGAGTATTTGCTTTGTTGCATCCAAAGACACTAATCACCCATAATTTCCATTTCCTGTCTGTATGTGTGAAGATTGCTAGGTAGCATGAAAAGCACACGAATCAAGATATGTAAGACTTTTTATGTTCATTACTTCAGATGAAGTATTCGAGTTTTCCCACTTGGGATCTGTCACTGTCAGATGGAATTTCTTTACCATCTCTAACAGACAGTACAGGGAGTACAGATTTTCTTAATGTCTTGACTGTGCTGCAGTGTACATATGATGCCTATCCATGTCCATCCATCCCCGACTCCTGGAGAGTCTTGAGAAAAGCGAATACTGCTACGTGTTTTGTATGATCAACAGCTGGAAAGCAGAATGCATGCAACTGTTGTCTGAGTCACATTATGAAAAATCAGTTGCCTGTTGCCAACTTCTTCATTATAACGTCATTCCTTCCTTGGCAACCACTGTGTCTCAAGCTAGGCCTTGCTAAATTCATTAGCCTTGCAAATTGTTCAGATTGATATCAGTCTGTTTTCTGAAACCAAAGCCATTGAAATAAACAGATTCCCATGGATCTTTGTCAGTTTTGAATTTGGACTTAAATTTCTTTACTTGCTTCCCACTCCTCCTTACAGTCTCAGCCTTGGCTCTATTCACATCCTTTCTCCTTCCTTCTGTCTGTCTTGTCATTTGGCTGTGACATCCCCAGTCTTCAAGCTTTTTCATGCATATGCCTGTTCCTGAGGAGATGGTTCCAGGTGTGAGCAGTGGAAAGAAGCATTTAGGACTAAATTTTTTCAAAAGTCCTAGGAAAGAATTTACCAGAGGTTTGTGCAATTGTTTTCCTTGCTATGTCTTGAACTGATAGTTTTGTCGCAAAGCATCGATTTAATGATAACATTGATAACATTAATAAGACCTGTCACGAAAAATTGAACAAATAAAAAATAGTTTTTGTGGTTTTCATGGAAAGCTTACCTCAAAACTACATTTGTTTCCATGTGTTTTAATTCCATTTACCTTGAGCAGCAGCTTCATGTTCCAACCCCTTGCAGTGACTATTCTAGACAGGACTTTTATTTTAGAACTTCGACCAATAGCCCATAATACTTAACCCATAATAATTTCACATATTATGTGTGTCATTTTGTTTGTGATGCTCTAACAGGCTGCTACATCAGCCTGGAAAAGCAGCTTGGGACATGTCTTTCCAATGTGTTTCCAGGAAATGACAAGGTAGCCAGAAAAAGTGGCATGGCGTTCTTACTCTGCCCCACTCACCAGTCCTGTGCCTCAGCTCAAGTGGAGGATGAATAGCCAAGGGGTGGGGGCAATCGGTGCAAACACTGATTCTCATTTGTTAGTGGGTTCAAAGCTGCCTTGTGTTGCCACAGACAACATCGGTGTAACTCATTGGTCAGGGTTTGCCCTGCAATTCATGTTAGAATTGTTTTAACTTCACCCATTACTCTACTGCAAAATCTGTTCAGGCTGAAGTGTAGCCTATAACTCTGCTTTTAACCGACCTGAAAAAAAGCACCAGACCTTGTAACCTGCATCATGACCCATGATGCTTGGGACTACTTACCTTGAAAAATCATTTTGTAGCTATTTGCTCAAGTAGAAATGGTGGGTTTTTGATTTCAAGCTGCTGCACGTGGCTGTCTGATATGTGCCTTCACATCTGAGAGCAGAGTGAGTCTAAAGGCTGTTGAAGAGAACTTGAATGGTGGATGTTTTTAAGAATCAAAGGCTTTAACTTGCTAAAAATTGCCATGGTATTATCCTATTGGTTTGTCAAATAAATAAATGCTTAGTAATTTAAGAATTTATTAATTGAAGTAAGCTAGCTGTGTTATTGTTATATTAGCTGCAGTGGATGTGTGATTTCATATATCTCTAGTTAGATGGAAGTGAAGCCAAATAAAACAAGGTGTTATTTGGCAATGACTTAATAATGCAATAAAAGTCATCAGCCTGTTCTTTTTTACTGCAGTTTATGTTCTGCTTTCACTCCTTGCCTTATGTGGAGGAGACATGAAATATAAACGAATAAAAATATTTATGGAACATTGACTAAGAGTCTTAAAATTCATCTCTCTCAATCCTATACACTAAAACATTTTCCTTCTTTTAAGTAGATTTCTATGAAGTGTGATTGGGAGACATTATACATATAAATACATTTCACTTTCCGACTCCTATCCCCTAATTTCTACGTCTCTCACAAATGCATCAGAACCAGTATTGTAAGGGCAAAATTCTGTTTCATAATTGATGACCTGCATTTATTCCCTAGGGGGTACACTGTAAGCTGTTAGACATGAAGTCTTTTGGGTCTCCTTGATGATCAGAGCAAATATTATGTGAATTTTACACCTGCTTTCCTCTCTGAATAATACACTCCTACCTGTGCCTACTGTTGCCTTTCCTCCACCTTAACAGCTCTGAGCTGTACCTGTTTTCAAGTGTCAGAGCAGGGTTAGGACAGTGATGGCATTACTTGCCTTGATTATAAAAATCTATGTCAACATTTTCAGGAAAAAAAGATCTACATGCCTGCTTTGAAACAAGTTTTGTTCTTAGTCATCCTACTAAATTATTGGCCTCTTTTAAATAGTGATGGGAAAGATAAACCATTTTTTTTTACTTTGGAGTACACATGCTTGCACTGCCCGTAAACAACCAGCCAGCAGACTGATAGGTACCTGAATATTTCTCTTTTAGGAGAGTTTCTGAGTTTTTACAAATACTTTTTTTCACACTTTTTCAGCAGTAGCTTTTAAAATTATTTTTTTTTGTTAATTCTAACTTCTAGTATGAACATTAATTCTGAAAACACAGAGATGAGAAAATTGTGCATTCAGCTGTGAAAATGTCCAAGGAGTAATATTTGGCATTACTTCATATGTGTTCGCTCAACAAATAGTGAAAAAAATTTGGTGCAGCAGTTTGCATCCTCTGGTATTTCTCAGAACTCTGAGCACTTCAAAATCTAGCCCTAGATCTCCAATTGCAAAATGCACCAATTCCAATTTTTATAAATACATTTTCCATCTATTTCCATTGTGGGGTTAGGAACTGGAACAGATGTTTGTGAGGCATTCTGCTGGTTTTACCCTACATGAAGAGTAACTCAAGTAATTCTTACCAGGTGCTCTGAGTATTTGGACGGCATAGTTTGGGTCATTTTGCTGCTTGAGGCATGCTGTTTTCACTGCTAGCTGTGTTTGGTTTATTCTGTTACCACTGGCATTTATTGAGAGAACACAATTTTGCTGGAAACACAAATGGAACACAAATAATCTCTATCCATGAACGTACATCTTAAAAGAGGGACACTGACAGTAAATTATCAGTTATCTACTAGGTCTAATTACATTTTATGCAGACCAGAAAAGAACAGTATAATGTGGATTTTCTGTGGTAAATTATTTATTTGGTTTACTGTGAAATAAAAATTAAAAGAAAAATTAGGAAAATATCTGTGTGGTGTCCTTTATCCAAAATACTTTTGTATTCATGCAAGGGTCAATTTCCTTTTTGGAGGCAGAATTTCACGTATATGTTCAGAAATGTAACCTATTTCTATTGAATATCCTTGTTAAGAGTAGGGAGAGGGTAAGAATCTGAATTATCAAGACTCTCATATGACATGCTTTCTTTTCACAGGTGTTGAAAGTACTGCCAGCAAAAATGTAGTACTGGTGAGGCAGTCAAGAAGATTCTTAAATATTTCTGAGGTTGAAATACAGTTGTTTTCAAGTATAGCACTGTTGACATTTTGTTTTCTTTTAAATGTAGTCATTTTGGCAGTCAGTATTATAGATATTAAAGGTCAGCTCCACTCACAGAAGCACTTTAAACTTATCAAATATTTGAAAACTAATCAAGGGATGTTTTTTATTCAGTGGTTCCCGTTCAGATGTCTGGTTTTTTCTAATGCATTTTGGTTTGGGATTTTTAACTTGTAGTCATCTTGTCAGAATGCCACAGTGAGGTAGGGTTTTACTGTTTTTGTTTCTGGATGTTTTCTTGTGAAATGAAATGTAAGCACCATTCTCCAGTTGCAACTCCTCTTGGGTTACCAAGATTCTAATGTTTGCATCTTATAGAAAACAGTTCCTTGAGAAAGGCCTTTTTAGCCTTGCTCCTTTAGATGTTCTTCCTCTTTTATATAGTCCAAAAATGTGGTTGGTTTGGGGTTTTTTGTTTTTGTTTTGTTTTGTTTTTTGGGGGGGTTTTGTTTTTGTTTTTTGTTTTTTGGTTTTTTTTTCAGAAAAACTAGTGCAGTGGTTTAGATTCAAAAGAAAGGACTCAGGACTCCAATCCTCCAGCTTCAAAATTCAGAGCTGCTGTCCTCTGCTACCAGAGGCCTAGCATTAACAAGGCATGGCTCAACTTTAAGAGATTTCTGAAATGAGTTCTTCCGGTGATGATTCCCTCTCTGTCTGGACGGTCAGAGGGTTCTGTACGTGACTTTTTGGAGGCAGCATACTGACTTCTCTGAGTTCTTCATCTCTGCTTTAGCATTGCCCCAGCAGTTTGTTGGCTTCCCTGGACAAGTCAGAACCTTGCCTACTGCAAGGGCAAATACCAGCACAGTGTTGGTAGGGAGCTTATTGATGCATTTTCACTAGTGAATTACTGTCTGATGTGCCCATTAGTTGTATTGCAACAGAACGGCCGTTCTGTAGGAAAACGATGGTTGTGCTGCAACAATCAACCTATGCATTTTGATAATATGGCAAATAGCTTCGTCCCCTCAGTATATTGATGTAAAATTCGGACTGTGTGAAAAAAGACTGTTCATCAGACAGTCAACTTGTCCTTTAAGCCAGCAGGTGCTGAAAGTATATTCCTTGGACAGCAATGGGAAGCAGGTGGGCTCAAAAGATAAACAATGTACCAGGAGAAGCTGCTATGCAAGGAGTGGCAGAACAGAGTGTTCATTTTGAATAGGTTTAGAGAGAGCTTGTAAAAATCTCATCACTATTTTCTGTGGCAGACTAGCACTGCTATTAACATTTTGACTTCAAATAATCTAATATCATTCCTTCAGTATGTTCAGTTTTCTTTTTTCTTTCTTTAAGCTAATGTCCCTTGCTTCCAAACAACTGGAACTGTGCACTTAAAAATATAATTTTTAGTTATGACTCAAGAGGTCAATCAAAAGACAAAGATTTTGTCCTCACATCTTTTTGTGCATCTAAGTATGCATGCCTTTTTTGGTCTCATGTTTTGGAGTAATGACATGAGTCCTGGCATGACAGAAAGTTGCATAACCTTATAACTTGGTAGAAGCCTGTCCTCACAGTCAAACCAGTACAAAAGCCCCAACCAGTTGAGATAACATCTCTTGTATGACGGTATAGAAAAAAAATGGAGATACTTTCACGCTTCCTAAAGGTTCCTATGCATGTTCTGTGTGTCCTGAAAAGTTTGCTTGGCCTTAATACTGTATGACCATCCTTTTGTGTGGAAAGAGGCAACAGCTTATTCAGAGATAGTCTGTGTCCAGACATATCTTACAGAAGTTTCTGTATTCAGCACAGTATTGAAATGTGTCCTTATATGGCCACAGTAAGGTTATAAATTCAGAAATAATGTTATTGATTTGGTTAATTTTTACCAGAGGGAAAGAAAAAGACATAAATCCACAATGCAATCATTTCTGGGAATGTGGGGAAATGCATCTGATCGTGCATATCCTTGTATGTATCTGTTTATGTGATATAAGGATTATGAATAATGTGAATTTAAAGTCATGGTAACCAGCTGTATAAACCCATCTTTAAGAGCTTCATAATTTTTGATGTATGACTAGACAGAAAAAAGTCATGTTACCAGATTGCTACATGTAAATATATTTTTTTTCTTTTTTCTATTGAAACATTAATATAAGACATTATACAGGAAATATATATATATAAAATAAATATATTTATATTATAAATATAAGGAAGATATTAAGCTGTTAGAGAGAGTCCAAAGGAGGGCAACAAAAGTAGTAAATGGCCTTGAGAGGAAACCATATGAGGAACGGCTGAGGTCACTTGGTCTGTTCCGCCCTGAGAAGAGGAGACTGAGGGGAGACCTCATTGCAGTTACAACTTCCTTGGGAGGGGAAGAGGAGGGGCAGGCACTGATCTCTTCTGTGTGGTGACCAGTGACAGGACCCGAGGGAATGGCCTGAAGTTGTGTCAGGGGAGGTTTACTTCGCATATTAGAAAAAGGTTCTTCCCCCGGAGGGTGGTTGGGCAATGGAACAGGCTCCCCAAGGAAGAGAGCACCAAACCTGACAGAGTCAAGAAGCATTTGGAGGATACTCTCAGGCACATGGTGAGACCCTCGGAGATGGTCTTGTGCAGGGCCAGAGTTGGACTTGATGACCTTTGTGGGTCCCTTCCAGGTCAGCATATTCTGTGATTATTTTCTTTTCTGTTCCATTTCCAACAATAATACTGCATTTTAGTTGCAACTTTAAGTCTGTTTGTGTTCTTTGATGACTTCTCTTGGAGATTTTCTTCTGCATGATCATGGATGTTTAGTAGTTTTTGCTGTCTGGAAGTAGATGCAAAGAGCATTGATCAATTTCAAAAACTGTTGTTTTCTCTGTTGAATTTAGACACGTATTCTACTTGCTTTCCCTCCTATAATTTTTCACTGTATACAACATTAAATTTTAATTTCAGACAGGTGAATCAATTAATACATTCTCTGAATGAAATCATCAAGCCTTCTTGTCCTGATGACAGTCCCAGAGCTTCAGCCTGATTTGTCTCTTTCTGTCTCTAGTCCTTTTGTTATCCTCTTGCTGTTATTTGGTTTCTTCTGTAGGAAAATGATGGTTGTGTTGCAACAATTAACCTATGCATTTTGATAATGTGGCAAATAGCTTTGTCAACTCGGTATATTAATTTAAAATTGGGACCCTGTGATAAAAGATTCTGTTCAGCAGTCAGTCAACTTGTCTTTTAAGACAGCAGGCACTGAAAGTATTTCTGTATTTAGGTAACAATGCTCCCATTTGGGTACCTCTTTCTGCCTGTATTTCAGCACATTCTCAAGCCTTAAAACAGTAGTTGAAACAGAACCTTTTAGCTGAAATCTCAACATTTTGCCCTTGAAATCATTAGATCTGTTATTGACTTTGGCAAGAATGGGAATCAATCTGTGATGAGTTTAGCCTCATCCTTCTATTGTGTCTCATCACAGACTGAGGATGAAAGCTACTGGATGGTGGAACAATTCTGTTTAAGGCGTGCTTCAGAAAAAAAAAAGGCTGGACCTTTGTGAACTCTGCATAGGACAAACATAAATAATCATAGAAATGTTGAGCACCTCAGATAGAGAAGGACCTTCAGAGATCACTGTATCCAACCTTATGCTCCAAGCAGGGAACTAAGTAGTAATAGTAACTAAAGACTCATAAATTAGTCTTGGCTCCAGTGTATTTAAAATATATAACATAGGTGGGCAGATATTATAACCAACCTATGCTGCAATAAAATTTGGAATTAGGTATTTAAGCTTTAAGCATTTCTAGTAATATTAGGGTGGTAGAAACACAGAATATACTTAAAATAGGAACCAAGCAAAACTCACTAGTATGTGATTTTCACTAATATGAGAAAAAAAATTGACAACATGAGTTCAGCAAACCTTGGGCTACCTGTAGGCATCCCTGCTTCATAAATATTCATCTGACCTTCTGGTTCAGCTTTAGTCAGAGGGTAAAAGCCCATGTAGATTCAGTGAAGCAAGGCAGATCTTGGTCATGGGAGACAAGGACCCATTACATTCCTGTTACTGTTTGTTCCACCTAATTTCTGTATGCTTGCAGGAACTTCTGTAACCATTAAAATCATCTTCATGTTACTAGCCTAATTCACCATTTTCATCTTAATCGCATATTACCTGATCCTTGGATAAAATAACAGAGCTGAGAACAGCTGTATGTAGCTGTTTTCATAAACACAGGAATTTTCAGATGATTTGTTTTGACTTTTCTAAAAAGAAGCAAAAGTTACTTCCACCATTCATTACAGTTATTCTGAGCATATATTGACTGATCCCTACCATATAAAGATCTAAAGCCTGACTGCATCCCTGATTGACTTCATGAACGCAAACATGCATGAAGCGTTTTTCCTTTCACCTGATCAAGAAAATGAATGATTTAAAAGCACCAGCCTAAAAACCCATTTTGCATCACAACTCCTTAAGCAGGTTCTAGCCCAGTGGTTTCACAGCAGTAAATCTGAGGAAGAAACAAATAAAAGGTTGCTTCTGTAACGAGTGAGCAGAGAAACTTTATGGAGACTTAGAGTAGAAGAATCTCATTTGTAAGAGCTGATTGATATCCATAGAAAACTTCTCAACCTTGCAAGAAGTTTGAGAAAAAAAAATAGCCATAAGAAAAATTACTGACTAGGACATCAGTGCATTGTTAAGAGTTAACTGGATGATTAAAATGAGGGAACATTTAAATTTGGCCCCTTCTTTAACCCATCAACAAAATGAACACTGTATCTGTATGAATTGGTAATGCAATATGCATTTTTTGTGGGAAAAGTTTCCATGGTAACACAGTAGAAAATCTATAAAACAGTTGTGGTGTGATCTAAACACTGCCTTACCTCCAGGTAAAGTCTGGAGCAGTACAAAAACAGTATAGTTATCAGCAAACTGCAGATAGTTTGTGGAATTCAGCTGGCCACTTAATTTTTTTCAAGGATGACTCTAACTTCATCCTGTAAGACTGCCCCATTCTATAACTATAGTTTCTCCAACAGTACAATTTAAGAATTAAATTGTTGTGCCCCATGGAGCAGGTTATAACAATTTCAATAGCCAAGCAGTAAATACAAAATACCATGACTGGATTAGTTTACCAGGTCTGCTGGTGTTTTAATGACTTTGATCTCCATTAAATATTCTATTTCCTAATATATCAGTTTTGATCTCATTAAACTGCCAAGGTTGCAACGATAATTCATGAAATGCTCATTTATGCTTTTTGAGGCAAAAAAAAAAGCTTTTTTCTTATTAGTCTGGAGATTAATGGATGTGTCACAAAATACACATATAATAGTCTTGCATGCATTTGACTTCAGCTAGTCATAGTGAAAGTAATTTTTAAACCCAAAAGAATCACAGGATAGAGGTGTTGAGGTTGGAAGGGACCTCTAGAAGTCATCAGGTCCAACCCCTTACCCAGGTAGGGCCAGCTACAGCCAGGGACAGTGACCAGAGTGTTTTTGAATATCTCCAGGGAGGAATATTGCACATCCTCTCTAGGCAACCTGTGGCAGTGCAGAATCACCCTCACAGTAATGTTCAGACAGTGTGTTTCACTGTATGCCCCTGCCTCTTGTTCTGCCACTGGGCACTATTGGCTCAGCCTGGCTTCATTTTCTTTGCACTCCTCCTTTTAGACATTTATGTACCTAGATAAAGTCCACCCCAAGCTTTGTGTTCTCTAGGCTAAACAGCCCTCTAATCATCTTTACTGGACTTTCCTCATTGGAGAACTCCTTCACTGCACTCTCACCAGTACTTCCATATCTCTGCTGTGCTGGGGAGTCAGAGCTGGACACAGCACTCTGGATGTGTCCCACCATTACTGACTCATGTTCACCAGAACCCCCAGGTCATTTTCTGCAAAGCTGCTTTTCAGCTGATCACCCCAATTATAGACTCTCAAAAACAAACAAACACACACAGACCTGAAGTCTGAGCTCCAGCCAGAATTCAAATTACTCAGTATCTCATAAATGCTAGAATTATGTGTGTCTGTTTTGATGTCATCTAACTTTGAAATGGTAGCGTGCCAAACTGTATTAATTTAATGGAATGGTCTTCTGCTTTTGCTCAGAAAAATCTAAAATGGACAAAATCAATTACTCCACGATTTATACCAACAGTGACTTTGGACCAGCAATGAAAACTGATGTTTAAGATCAAATTTCGTTGTGAATGACATGTTAAAAATCTAGCTGCAGACTGTTGTTGTTTTAGGACTTGAAGGAAAATACCTGGCTGCATCCAGCCATGATGGGAGTGATCTAACAAAGCGTTGCTTCAAGTCTTGGTACTTTCATGCTATCAGAGGTAGTGAATTCACCTGACTTTCATCAGCTAATTTTCTGAAAACAAAGGGCAAAAAACAGCTGGCAGTAGAATACTTTATTATATCTAGGTATATACTTTAATGGCTCTCATTCCACAGATTTTGTGCACATGGCACATGCTATTGTGACACCACAATTTAAAATCCATGGAGTTAAAAAGCTGCATAAGTTCAGAAGAACTGCCTTTTTTTATTCAAGAAAGAAAAATTTTTGCTTTGTTCTTGTAAAAGGGTTTGTTAGTAAGTTTTTGTAATTTTTTCAAAAGGTGTTGATTAAGGATGCCTTTATCAAAAAAGTTTAGCCTTATAATAGACCTATATCTCGACACAGTCTGGTTTGATTCAGTTGGATTGCATTTGGAAAGTTATTCCTCACCTGAGGTCCTGCTACCAGGGAAGAGGTATCACTTTCATTATTATAAATAGTACAGCACTAGTGTAAAGGAAAAGAAAAAAGAGTGTAGAGCTATCAGGCACTTCACCGATTAACATTTGGTCTCAGATGAGTATATACTGTGGCACTCAGAGTCAAGCATTTCCAACAAACTAAAGCTCCAGGAATATGTTACCTAGACCTGGATTCTTCTTAGCTGTGTAATGAAAGCAAAGCTTGACACAGCAAAAAGTAGTCAGTAGACCCAGAGAGCTTTCTATGAGACTCATTGTAACAGGATAAGCATAAGGTAGTGCCTGAATGTGATAGTAGGAATCCTTAACAACCCCATCAACTCCCTTCCCTGGAAAATCAAACGGTTGCATCGCAAGGAGGTTTCTTAAGCAGTGTGATAACAAGTATCTTACAGACCAGGACACAATTTTTCTTCCCATTTATCTGCTGTTTAAGGAATCACAGTCATTGTCTGACGTAAACCTTCATACAAGAGTATTGTAGCACTACAAGGCATTTTCACTTTGCTCTTGGTGTGGGAATTCACTATAATAAAGAGTCTGTTGATGAGAAAACAAAAGCAGATCATATCAGATGAGCTGAAGGAATATATTACCAACACTCTGAGAAACATGGTGAGAGAGTTACACCTGCCGAAGGTAAATGATTTATCCCTGTAAGGTTCTCAGATCTCTGGTAGCGAAGACTGTAAATGTGTCAATAAATAAAATGAGCGGTCTTGTGTTGAAGTGCAGTGTCAAAATATTTGAGATGGAAGATGTCATCAGCACAAGACAGCAGGACAGGAGAATGCACAACAATTTGATGAGTGAGGTCACAGCTAAAAGCAGCTTATGTGAGCTAGTAGTCCTGTGCTGTTCTAGCTACCTTTACTATCAGGCTTTATATAAGAGGAGAAATAGTCACTGAACGTTGCAGAAAAAAATTTAAAAAAAATTAAAACCCTACTGATACTGCCACAAATTTTGTGAAGTATACAGGCTGCATTACACAGATATTTGTTAAAATCAAGAGTTGTTCTGTTAGGTACAGAGTCCCTTGCCCTAAACTCTTCACAAAAATCCCTCAGAAATAGTTAAAATTAAACACCAAAAAACTATTAAAATTCTTGCAGAAAGTCAGTTGCAGAAAAGGGATTTCTAACCTGGAAATCAGAAAGCCTGGTTCATGGAGAAAGACACAAAATATTGAAAACATGCAGCCTTGAGAAATCAGAGAGGACTTGATTACAAAGACCAATGCAAGAGCCTCAGGAAAGAACTGCTCAGATTAAGGAGGATGGCAAAGAAAAAGACTTTGAATTGTGATGTGTTGAGAACTGACAGTAAAGGGAAAATTTATCTGAGGAGAAGTGGATCAGTAGCAGTGAGCAGTCAAGATGAAATATTAAATATAAGCAACTGAGTACTGAGCAGTACCCTGCAAAGGACTAAATCTGCAGCACTGGTATCTTAAATTCCATTCTTTATCGGCAGTAAAAGGAAGAAAAAGCAGGAAGAACTTCAGTATATCCTGCCAACCTTTATTAATGTATCAAAAGACCTCCTGATTACTTTTTTCTCGTTTAGAGAACATTCGACTGACTATGCCTAAGATTAAAGGGGTAGATGCAGTGAAGAGTACCACCCAAGAACTGCATGGATTAGACAAGTCAAATATTACTTTTGCACTGTGTTCTTTCTGTGCAGTCAGTTTTGCTAATTTTTGATATCTGCTATCTACAATAAATGAGGAGATTTTCCCAAGGAGTTCCTATGAACAAAACATAAACACGTTGGTTTTACATATGAAATTTAGGCAGAATTGTGGGGATGAAGGCCACATTTCCTTTCCAATCTTATGAAAATAAAGCACTGGTTTAACCCCCAGGTGTCATTTCCCAATAGTAAGAGCTAGTGGTTTGAGGGTTTAACATTTGAGGGTTCTTGTTTGGTTAGTTTTTTTAATTATTTTTAGAGACCTGGAAAAACTGTACTTGGGTTATACCCAAATTTTTCACTGATCAAAATAGATTTCATTAGGACTTTCTTGCTAACCTGCAACAGGACAACTTGTGAATTATGTTTCACATTGCTATCTTGATGGAAGCTCAGCCATATTAGAGTATGAATTGTGTGTGCTCTGTCAAGCCAGTTGCTTTTCTAAAGGTCATATCCATCAGGTCTAAAGTTGTTTGCTGAGTCTGGCTGATTCATGTTATGTGGTAGTTACAATTTGTCCTCTGCAGTTAAAAAAAAAAAATCACACAGCAGTATAATTTGGACTTCACCCAAGAAGAGCTCCCACTAGGTAATACTGGTACTTGTTTTACAGTATATGAGTTTTCCCAATTTATTAATTTGCAGGTCAAGTGAAAGGGCACGACTTGCACATCTCATAAGAAAATTAAATGTGCAAAACCAAGCAAATGACACCTTCCCAAATAAAAGGTTAAGTGTAGTTGGAAATAAATTGTCACTACAGAAATGTGTTTGGCTGCACATCTCTACTTTGAAAGAGAGGTATATGATACTGAAGAGAAAATTTGCAAATAAGTAATGTTTCAGCAGGAGTGGTATGTCACTGTTTACTCTCCATGCAGACTTCCAGTATCCCAATCTACTCAAAAATCACCCATGCTTTAAAACAATTGACAGGGGAGAAACTGAAGTAGAAGACAAAGCAATGGTAATAGAAGTAAATGTATGCACCTGTAAAGCCCACATGTAGAGTAGTGGCATCTGTGCAAAAAAAAAAAAAAAAAAAAAAAATTTTAAAAATGAGAGGAAANTTTAGAAACTGAGATGAAATAAGGAGAAAAAAAAATTATCATCTTTAATTCTAGAAAGAGAGGTAGCACCATCCTTCTGCCCAAATTAACCCGCCACCTCTATTGGCTTTTCTCTATTGATTCTTTTAAATATGCTCTCTTCTTGCTCTTTTCAATAAATACTAAGAGAGAAATAAGAAAGATGTCAGTGGCATTACAGAGTTGTTGCCTAGCTAGCAATAGTATATACACGATGGAAAAGAAGTTTTTACAAGACATCCTTTCCACTTAAAATGTAGCTGTATGATCTGAGCATTATAAATCCTTAAGTAAATGTAGAGGCCAAAGGATTATTTTTTTCTATTGTGATTTTTAAAGATGCCATAACCTTTGTGCAGTAAAAGCACAAGAAAGAGGTAATTCAGAGCACCTAACCTATATCTTATTCTTGGATAAATGCCTATTAGCCTCTACGATAGGATTCCCTCCTCAGAGCAGGCCCCTTCCCCCTCCACAATCTGGAAAGGTGCTGTGAGAACAGTTAGTGCCAAGCATGCAAGGATTTCCTCTCTTAAGTGAATGTATGATTTCCATCTGCCAGAGGCCGTGGTTGGATGGAAGATCTGGAAGCAGCCTGAGGAAGAAAAGTTGCTAGACATGGCTGGATTTTGCTTTTCTATGAGGCTGTTCAACAAAATAGGAAACACTGTCTGGGGCATTCAGCCACCAGTGCTTCAGGAGATATTTGACTGCCAAGAGGATTGTACGTGAATGTCTCAGTAGAACTGAAGAGCCACCCTGGCTCCCACAAATCTATAAAGTCCTTTAAGCTAGTAACGTGTGTAGAAGTTTGAATAAAGATTCCAATACTATAATCCATGTGTGGCTGAATGATAGCTGAGACTCTTCTTGAGTGGTATGGTAATATTGGTAGGAGCTGTAGAGATAGGCAATCATAGAACCACAGAATATGCCAAGCTGGAAGGGACCCACAAGGATCATAAAGTCCAACTCTTAGCCCCGCACAGGACTATTCCCAAGAGCAACACAATGTGCCTGAGAGTATCATCCAAATGCTTCTTGAACTCTGCCAGGCTTGGTGCATTTGTCAAAATGCACCCTTTGTCAAAAAAATTGAATAAGTGGAAAACCAGATTTCCTGTCAAAACCATTAGCCCTTTTGTACACTGTGAGCACCCTAAACATTGACTGAACTCAATAGGTGCTGATAGTCCTTCAAGCCTTTGCAGACACAGGCCCTTAAATACTTTTATAATTTACTAACTGTGAAAAGCAATCTCTGGAACTGGTAGAATATTCAGGCCTTTAGGGCTTTTCGTTTATTGTGTTACCAGCCTTTGCAGAATAACTAAAGCATTACAAGTAGTCATAAAATGCATGGATTTCTTACAGGCTTCACTTAAAATAAATAATGTGCATTTATTTTATGAAACATTATTTTTCTGAGTATATTAAAAACTGCATTAAAATTTAGTTTTTATATTTCACATAGATTTAATAGTTGAGTTCTCTCTTTGTGATTCCATCTTGTGAATTCATCAGTCTTATTTCAATAGGTATTTCAGTGAGGTTTGGTCCTTCTACTATTTCTGTAGTGTATGTAGGTGACTAGAATTAAAGAGGCATGCCTGCTTTTTTTTTCTATTGAGAAATGGCCTAGCATTCATTTAAATCAAATTTATAAGCCATTGGTTTCAACTTGGTGGGACTTAATGAGTTTTCAAATGCTGTGGGGCCATGGTTTCTTAAGAACCAATGTGTTTTCTTCCATAGAGAAACATATCTAATGAAAGACAGATTTATGATCTTTCCTAAGTTTTCTGGCTGAGTGTTTTTAACTATCTTGTCATAATAATGGTTTAATTTTTTTTTTTTTTTTACTGGGTTATTTTGAAGCTAATCATGAATGTTGAACCTGTTGATCCTGAATGTTAAATATTCAAGTTCAGAATTTTCATACCAGGTGTCTTCCTCCTCATGATTCATCACTGAATCTGGACATGAGAAGAAAATCCATCTCTAGGGCATGTCTTTTCCACTTTCAGAAACATCTGTTAGCCACTGATGAAAAAGTTTTTCAGCTGTCGCAGACCGGCAGGCATATGATTTCAGTTCAGGAAGACGTGATTAGGTCGTCTCCATCCTAGAACTGATGAAAAAAGTTAAATCTAACTCCCAGGTTTGCACTTACTTTACACTTTCAGAAGTAAAAATTTTTGTTGGATGCAATTTCAGCTAAAAATTTTTGAAGGTTGAGAGTGAGTAAATTAGCCCACTGAGAGTCCCAACTGGAAACAAAGCTGAAGGCATTTTCAAACAGACATTAATCACACCAACTGGTGTAAGGCTGCAAGTTCATGAGGACTTTGAATTGGCATGAGTCTTCACAGTCAAGAGAAGAAACAGTGTCACTCGCTGCTGATCCTGCCTGCTACCTTTTTAGGGCACTGTCTGTGGTATAGCAGAAGTGCTTGTGCTGCAGTTCAGTGGAGTGATGAAGATATTCTTTTGGTATTTTTGCTGGCTTAGTTTTCTGTTCCATGGCAGGAGGGATGTGAAAGCAGGTAAAGTGGTTGGGGACAGTACATTGGATGAGGATGTGGATTTACATCACCTTGATGTGGTCATTGAACAAGCTGAAGAGCTGAGAAATTGAATTTCAATGGGAAAGTGTGAGTTTGGTCTTGGAGGCAAAAAGACTGGCATAAGCATCATTAGTGGCAGATTGCTGGCAATCCTTTTCAAGGTTATAAACACAAAGTGGGCTTTTATTTTGGTGCCAGCCATCTGTACACAAAGGGAAGGCAGTCCTGTTCTGTGATGGGAATTTCAAGGAAGTTTCCCCTAATAGGTAGGAAGGTGAAGCTTTTGCTTCTGATACCAACTATCATTTTAACAAAGAGCTTCAGAGAAAGCAATTACAGGTGGTTCTCTGGCGACTGCTACTTGGGTTTGGGCACTGCCAGAGCAGTCCTGTTTCCATCTTTCCTATGGGCAGCTGAAGAAGGAAAAGCAGCAGCAACAACATGGATTTGTACATAATTGCACTCATCCTATGGTATACCTGTACCAAGCTTTCTTGTGTTGAGAGCTTGGTGGTCTTCCTTGACATCTTACATTATTTAGTTGAGCACACACAGATAAAATCAACACAAATCACATCACTCTCATTGGTAGAAATCCTCAGCAGTGATTTTTTGAGGTGTTGCCCATTCTCTGTGACTGAGTGCATGCAAAGAGTGAGAAGCTGTAGTTAAAGTTCATCTCCAAATAGAGGAAAATGGGAAGTGAATAGAGAATTTAGGGACAAAAGTATGAATGTTCTTGAAAATTCCCATTGAACTTACATCTTATGCAGAGTTTTAAGTGACAGGAGAAAAGAGCTGATGTGAGAATTTGGAAACTGACCTTCCCTGAGCCAGACAGCTTAGTGCAAAAGAGGCAACAAGCACCAGTGCAGTTCAGGAGATGATATCCCTCAGCTCTCTAGTCCAGTATTATCGCTGAGTAATAGATAGGGGGATGATCATAGAGACTTTGACTTGACAGCTTTCTCAATGTGTCAGTCCTGTTGACCAGACACGTCCCAACCATTATCTCTTCTGTCAGGAAAACTTACTATTCTATCACACTGTATGTCAGTGGATATCATACTCAAAGTTTTCCTTCTGTCGTTTTGATTGACATAGGAAGTTGCATGGCATCCTTATCTTTCTCAACTCCTCCCTGATTCATGCTGTGCAGAGAAGTCAGGATGCACGTGATGGTATGTCTGTTAACATCAACAAAGTCACTGTGCTGCTCTTGGTCATTTGTGGGCTTGCCTTCCTCACTGAGCTCAGGAAGCTGTGCTCTGACAGTGTCAGCATCACTACAACTTCACTGTTGTAGTTGTACAGTCGCTGTTGTAGTGATTGACCGGTGTCAGCAGCGCACAGACGAAGCTGGTTCTGACCCCTTACCAGGATCCTGCTTTTCTGAAGTGTTTGTGCAATTAAAAGGATAGCTTTGTACTAGCTATCACTCCTTTACATTTCCAGATGAATTGAATCTCTAGAGGGCCTTTACATAAACTCAGTAACAAAATCTTGGTTACTGCTAGCTATAACTTGCACTACATATATCCCTGGTATAATTAGTAGCTGCAGGTACAAGCTGGTTCCTTGTTGCTTACGTTTACAAAACATATTTCTGGTCTGAACAAATTATGATGGTTTTTATGTATTTGAGTGTCCACAGTGGATTTTTAAAAGTTGTACTTGTCACTGGATTCCCAAACCAGAAAGGGTGGACACACAGTTGTGTGGGCAGATTGTCAAAGAACAAATAGTATTGATGTTCACCTTTGAAAATTTCCTTTGTTGTCTTAATGTCTCAAAGTGTATACTCAGGGTGGACATTAGAAACCTTTTTTTGTTGCCTTGTTCTTAATTTCTTAACTAGGATCATTATAACCTGTGGTGAAAAAATAATTTTATTTCCTCTCTTAAGAAATAAGGGTATAGGCACGTTATCTACTGAGATCATGTACTCTGAACAAGTAATTATGTTCCTCAAAGAAGGAATGTGAGTTGCCATACTGTTGGCAACTTGTGAAAATAGCAGCTTCTGGGTATAAAGTTTGTACAAGAGTAAAAGTAATAATGAGTTCCCAAATGGAGCCATGACAGAAGACAGAAGGATACCAAACCGTATGTCTACACAATCTCAGGGGAAATAAATAGAACCTGCATTATTTTGTTCAAACAAAATGAAGTAAAAAAAATTCATAGGTTCTCCATTTTTTCTGTGCTGCCATTCATGACCTGCAACAACGAAAATAACTATGAGTGCAGGTGGTAGCTGAAAGCAGTTTTGTTCCTGCATCTGCCTCTGCATGCTTCCTGAATTTAATCTTTCAGGAACTCTATTTCTTAAAAAAAAAAAAAAAAAAAAAACAAAAAAACAACCGAATGTGAGCAAGACTATATTTTACCTGCTAAGATTTCATGGAAGGCAAAATTTTCTTCTGCATCTTGGTGGTTTAATCCATACTCTTCATTTTGTTATTCATTCAAAAGGAAGTGGGTAAAATGCTCATGGAAAAAAACTACCACCACTCTTCTATAGATGTCATCTGATGTGAAGAGCAGCCTATTGTGTCTTATGCAGCATACAGAGGTTTTCCACCACAGCATGATGAAATAGCCTTATCATCATTACAGCTAATGTCTGTCTAAGGCTTTCTACATTAAGAGGAGTCTTCTAGCTTTCCTGCCATAACTTTTATCTTTTGGGTGGGTGAGGAGAAGCAGGGCTACAGTTACGCTTCCCCAGCTCCTAATGTTGAAAGGAATGAACATGTTTCCTTTGGGCAGATCCTAAATGGCTTCTTGTTGGCAAATACAATCCAGTCATGTGTGATTATTACTTTTAGTAAGTTTAAACATCATTATGTTATAACCTGCACTTTGGTTTAGGAGGCAGGGATCACTGTTTATGTACCCTGTGATTATATGGTATTTACCACGGATATCCTATTGCTGCTTGTAACTTACCATACGATTAAATGACCAACATTTATCATCAGAGTGAAGTGTGCATTTTATATGTCTTCCACAACGTAGAACAATATTGTAACTTAAGTTCTCAGCATTTAAGAAATTAAATTTTTGGTCTAGTTTAGTCTAAAAGCTCATCAGTTAATTGTTGGAAGGCTTAGAAAAACATTTTCAGTCTCAGTCATTTAGAGTTCCGTTCAGATCCTGTACCTATGCATACTGAAGGTATGAAAGATGACCATTTCAGTCTTTTGCCAATGTCTGAAAGACATGACATGTTTTCATACATGTTTTGCTGAAGCACAGAAATATAAACGCAGTTTCATGTTTCTGTTAGGACATGCTCCTCTGTGCTATAAGGGCTAATGTCTAGCAAGGCTAATGCTGCTGTACAACAAGGTGTACAGGCAACCCATCATAGCATGTGCATTCCACTGATGACTGCTTTAACTTGTCAAAAGTGTGTTAACAAACAGCCATGAAACAAGGCAGAACTGTATTTGCTAGAGGGGTTTGCAGAGATTGCAGGCCAATCAGCTTCCTACGGATGGCTTTTTATTCCTGTGACAAGCTGAACTCTGAACAGCACAGCTACATCCTACCCACCACCTAGCCATGGCCTATTTCCACACTCTGACTGTATGGAACAAATGGGTTATTACAGGTCTGAGGTCTTCAGGTGGAAAGATTAATTCCCTTGTGCTCTTAAACCTCTGCATGCACAACTCCTAAACAGGCTCACCCCTGCCAAGGTTCCTTTTCTTAAAGGGGCACCCACATTTTAAATACGTGACTTAAAATGGTACCAAAGCGATGCCTGCCTGCACCTGGACTTAAAAAAAAAAAAAACTCAGGAGCAGTTAATTAGGGTGAGATAAGGAAAGTATTTACTGTGCCAAGGCAAACAGTTGTTACAAGGCGCGCGCAGAATCCAGTTGTATCACATCTTTTATAATACTAATTGACCAATCCCAAATGTGTCCTCCTCGTAGCCTTTGCTCTGGTCCACCTCGTGACCCACCCCTAAGAATTGGGTCTGGGGGCATTTTGGGACCACCCCTTCATCATCATCATCTTCTTCAGAGCACAAAGGGTACATAGTTACCTAGTCTTTGACCCTGTTTTGTTGTTCAGACCCTGATTTGGCTGTTCCCAAACAGCCTAGGCCTTGCCTTGACAAGAGACTAAACATTTTCTACGGAATTCAGGGGTAGATTTGCTATGGGGAGCATAGAATGGGGTAAAAGGGTTAGGAATGTACTACGGGGTAAGGGAACAAGGGCTGCTGCTTTTAAAAACTACTTCTACTACTTATAAAACTTATAAAGCTTACAAAAATTAGAAAACTAAAAAAAAACTATTATGGCTTAAGGCATCAAAAGATTTTCCTTTTTCTTTTTTTAATGACCATAAGAGAAATCATTTCACACTTCCCTTTAGAATGCTTATTCACATACACAAACACTATTTTTAACGTTGCAACCATAGAGGTGTTCCTTTTACTTTACTTTTACTTTGTCTTCAAACTTGAAGCTAGTCTGCTTCCTATGGCAGAAATTTGTAATTTGTGAACAACAAATTGTCATCTCCTTCAAACTGGTATTTATTTTTTTTTTTTTTTTTGTCATTCATCCTTTATGGTCAGGTTATTAAAACCTTGGACTTGAAACTGTGATACAGCACAGGTCCTGTTCTCATAGGAAGATAAGGGAAAGCTTTTCCTCTAATTAAAAGAACTAATTTAAAAAGAGAGTGTAATTACCCAGTTCAACAGTGTACATTTTCCTGACGCCTTTACAGGTGTAACTTTGTTAAGTTACTTGCTTAGAGACAAAACTTCATCTTTTTGGATCAGGGTGAATATCTTCCTGTATTAAATGACACTGAGAAAGACAGTTTGCTTTTCCCATATCCATCATGTATTACAACGTTTGTATGAATATCCATATTTCCTGTGAAGGTCTTCAGTATTGAAATTTTATAAAAACTTAAACATCATAAAGGAACACTTTATCCAGGCAATATTTCCCTATGTGTTTGCAAAGGTTCTGTTTGTGTGCTGTAAAATTACAGATGAATACAGTGCTTTCATGTAGTGTAATTTGCTTTAATGTAAACTAATGTAGCAAAAGAGAGGAAACACAAGGGAATTACTGATGATACCAAAGCTAATGTGACTTAATTCCCAAACTCTAAACACTGAGACTAATATATTCTAGTTTTCCTCCACTTATTTTTGTGTGTACTCTGTTTCATTCTGCTCATGTTGCTCTAAGCTAGTTGTATTCATAGATTAACTCCACAAATGAAAAGCATGGCCCAAAATGACGGTGAGGTGGTGAGTGGACAAAGGAGGCAAAGAAAAAACACGACCAAAGTTGCCTTCAACTTCAGTATACAGCATGTCTGTTACAAATCTGCTTGTTTTCTCTGCTTACTGGCTGTTCTTCATCACACCAGCCTGCCACCCTCCCTGCCAGACAACCTTTGTCCAGTGCACTAAGAGATAGACCAGCAAACTTAATCAAAAAGGTTTGGTTTGGGGTTTATTTATTTTTGAACCAGTGTAGAGATTCATCCTGCAAAGCATTATCTGCCAGTAGTTCACTAAGAGCGGAAACCAATTGCCTGGTGAGTGGCATATCCAGTTGTTTGATGAGTGGCATATCCAGTTCTGGTGATGAGACTGAAGTCACAGAAAGGGGAAGAGCTGGCTGTTTTTCCCTTACAGTGGCTGCATTAGAGGTGTCCTCTTGGGAGGGATGCAGAGTTGAACTAGAGAACAAGGTAATAGGCCTGTATACACCCAAACTTTAACTGAGCAACACATATGAATAAGAACCTCTTTCTGTACAGGCAGACGTAACCTTCCTTCCCTGAAGCCCAAGCTGCACATAGACATTTACCAGCTTCTGTATCATTGTTTTTAGCTGTATATCCGCTGATGAATAGTTCTGCTTGAGGCAAACCCACGCTGCCTCAGATCTCTGAACTCTGTGTCCAACACAAACGTGGTGGGAAAACAAGGAATTGGAGGGCACGTAGCTATGGCAGAATGTTGACAGTAGAGGAACACAGAGCTAATTCCCTTCTGAAAAAATCCTGGTAGAATAAAAAGCATAAATAACATTACATGTTATTTCAGTGGGGTTTGTAGGTATAATGTGTATGTATAATGTATATGTATGTGAAATGTAATTTAATGGGGTCTCTGAAACTTCTCTAATGCAGATTAGCCTCTACAGTATTCCCTGATATGCTGTGTGCTTGTATTTACATAGATGTGAATATGATATATATAGGATTAGCTTAAGTAGTTTATGAAGGACTAATAGTAGTGCAATAGCATTATATAATGCGTATGGAATTAATCTATCCCTAGCAACCCCAAAGTTTCATTTCAAATAACATTGATTTATTGCAGTAGGAACCCAGACATTCTCCAAACTGTCTTCCTGTTACACATAAATTTTAAGCAGACTTTTTAAAATTTAAAATTTTTGTCTTCCTAAACCTTGTTGCTTCAAACTTCTATAGGATGAATGACAACCCTGTTTGATGGCATTCAGCATTTTTCTAAACCTATTATTCTTTTCTTTACTGATTTTTTTCATACCTTGGAGAATAATGATTTCATCATAAGCTGGAAGTCTTTCATTATACATGAAATTCCTGTTATTCAAATTTCCTGTGATTTATCCAAGTAAGAAATGGCTTTAAAACTTAGAAGGAAGAAAGAGGAGAATAAGCAGAGCAAACAGAAAAGCTTATGATAGTTATTTTTATTAGTCTTTGTGGCATAATAGGAGGAGCGAGATACAACAGCAAAAGAAGAAAAATCTGTATTGATATTACAGGTTTGATTCAAAGATGAACCCCTTTATATAAAATGTTTTCAAGCATTAAAACACTCTTTTCCTCAGTTCCATCCAAACTTTTTATTGATGATAAGAGCTGTTCAGGCATGAAGATATTTCACCCAACCAGTGGAAGAGACATTTATATCAGAAATAGACTGCAAAATTAGATTTCCCTCTGACAGCTCTATTCAAGCCTCATCCAAGGATTCAGCAGTGCCAAAGTTAAAACAATGACACAGCTGCTAAGATATTTGTCCCAAGTGAGATAATCCTCCTGCCAGCCTCTTTTCTCTGGTTCCAGCCTGTCTAGGAACCGTGTTGGTCTTTGTTTGGCTGGAGCTGAGAGGCATTTGGGAGCTATTGCTCCCAAATACACTACGGTGGTATCTAACTGAGTAGATACTGTATTTCATGCCTCTGTCCAAGAATTTTCCCTAAGGAAGTATGTACATGATAAGACAGGAATGGATACAAGTCATTTGACTCTAAATAACTTTTGGGTTTCTTTCTCCTGAAGTTGAGAGCATTTGCAATTTTGAGTCATTAAAAGTATGTGAATGGATACTTCAGTTACAATTAAATTTGCAAGTTCTTTGCAGTCTGTCACTGTCCTTACTTGAAAGGGCTTCTCTTGCTTTCCCTAGTGGTATCTAACAACTTCCTGACAAGGGATGTCCTGTGGCTTGTCAGAAGAAAAGTACTGGAAGAGTTTCATGATGCATTATCCCCTAAATCCCTTCACTGAGTTGCATAGGATATTAATCAGAAAGGGTCATATTCCACCAGATCATATACTGTTCTCAAAGAGCATGAGTAGCAGGGAAACTACAGCATGCTGGAAAACTTACTGACATTTACTCAATGTCATACATTGCATGTTCTCAAATTTTCCAGATAATGCTTGCTTTAAGTATTAACAAAGCATCAGGAAAAGTAATGGTGAAAAACTAATTTTCTGGCCTTTAAATATCTACATAAGATAACATAGAAGTACGAAGAAGAGTATGAGAATTGTGGATATCTTTTCTCTTTACCATCCTGCACAGACTCCCAAGGAGACCTTGTAATGTTATGCAATTAAGAAACACTGTTATGCCTTCTGGGGTTTAGCTTTCAGATAGCCCACTTTTAAGGCCAAAAGAAGAAATGGGGTGGACATTCAATCTAGTCAAGCAAAAGCAAAGCGAAAAATTATGTATAATCTGTCTCTAATTCCTTTTTCCCAGAAGGCTGGAAAAAAATTGTAAAATAGCATGAGAGATTGGTTCATTTTATACTGATCTTGAAAGCTCATTAAGGTATTTAACTTTCATGGATTGTCTGAGGGATCCGGAGTTGCTGTTATCCTTTTGTTTAATTACACTGTAATCTTCATGCAATTACAGTGATGATAACAGTCTTCTACAGACATAACAATAAATTAGCCATCTGGGGAAAAATGACATTACTTAAAGCTTACTTCAGTGAAGTATCAAAGAAAAATTAATATGGCTATATAGGACAAGGCATGAAAGTAAATTGCATTATCTGTTTCTAAAATTCAGCATTCCAATGTATTTTAGGGGCTTAATAGCATAACATATTCTTGAATTTTCTTCATAGTGAAATGGTGGAGAAATATCATGAAAATCACAACGAAAACACAATTTAGCATAGCTGAAAAAGATAATGTGCAGCATTTTGTGGTCTATGCTTTATACACCTATGCAATAATTGTCAGCTTCACTGAATAAATACATGAGCAACACAACTCCTGATGTTTTATTTCCCCACATCTTGCCATCTTTTGAATGTAAATGTCTCTTTTGAGCCCTTGTGCAGTTTATTTCCAGAAACAAGAATAGTTTCATTGGGTTTTTACTGTTACTGCTGAAGACAAAAAAAAGAACGTAAGGCTATAGCTTTCCCTAATGATAGCTGTGTTGTCCAGCATCTGCTTGCAGGAAAATGTGCATTAAGGAATATCTGTTCACATAGTGAAAGATTTTAATGGTTTGGTTTTTGATTTGGGGGTTTCTCTTGGTGGCTGGCAAATACAAGGGACGTGGTATCTGTGAGCTGGGCCCACTGAGCTGGACTCACCAGTATGTCTGGCCCAGGGTATCGAAGTGATTTGAGGAAGGGACCATATGAGACAGAGCACAGACAGCGTGGGGTGACCCTGAGGGCAGAGTCTGCAGGTCCCCTCCTGCCCTTGGCAAAGCTGTTGCTATACTCCAGAAATCTTTACAGAGCATGCAGATATGTTTCACCAGGTTTTATTTTACTACCTAAACCTAGCTTTCTAGCTACAAACAGTAACAAACGATACTCTAATTTCCCTATTTAACTTATTTGCAACTTTCTGTTTACAAATGGGAATATTCAGAAATCGCTGAAATGGTCTTTAAGGCTGATCTAATGTAGATGTGCTGAGATGTAGCTGGGCAGAATTAAATACAATATTTGTCACAGAATGTGCTAAAACGGAGAAGTATTTTAATTTATGAAATTACTATTAGAACCTCAGTCTTACAGGATGTATATATAAACTCTCATGTCGTACATCTCAGTCTCTATCTCTGTTCTATTTTTTCCTACTGTCCAGGCAAATAGTAATTTAACAAGAGAATTCAATACACCCTTTTACATTACCAGTTATCATAGTCAACTGGAGAACTCAGAAGAATTTTTGATCCACTTTTCAATTTCTTTATTTGGCAAGAAAATATCTCTGACAGCTGGAGACATTAAGATAGAATATTAAATCACTTTTAGCATGTGATTTACCTTTAAGTTGTGAGCAGCTTATCCTTGTCTTTGTTGGTGATGCCCAACTCTGACAGAAATCAGGCATTAAACACTTCTTTGTCCCCACAGTTGGCTATGGTGGGTTTTTTAAACAAGCCCAAGGTAAGTCTCATAGTTTCTCTCCTATTTTCTCCTTCGTTAGATATAGGAAAATAGATAAACAAATTAGGTAGATAACATAGCCCATTTTATTTCAGTCTTTCCATAATATGTAACTTTTAGATTGGGGGTAAAGCTGTGAAAATTGGGGTAACTCTTAGTCTGTACAGTACTGTACTTGTGCTGACTCTGGTTTCCATCAAAAATGGGTAGTGAGCTCAGTTTAAGATGGTAAATACAAGTAGAAGTTCTGCTACCCATTGAGGTAGCTTTGAGCTTGTGTAAAATACCTTTAAATGCCCCAGGGCAGATCCTCTCAGAAGGCTTTGATTTTGCTGAGACCAAAAGGAAAACCGTCAGAGAGTTGGGAAGCTCCTGCCAGTGCCTCTGCAGTTTTCTCTGTTGGCTGCACAAACAGTTTTCAAAGCAGTTCGGAGGAAAATGAGCATCAGAAGTTTCATACTTTCACCCTGCTTAAGTGATAAAATGAGCAGGGAGAAATGAAACAAGACATTGGGGGGGGGAGCAGGGGGCAGGGTGAAAGTGTGTTGTTACTCCTCTCAAAGCTTGTTGCATACGTGAATATACAAGCTGAAATCAAGGCTTTAACTTGAGTGATCTGGGTTGAAACCTACCCTCTCAGGAAAACCACTTTCCTCTGGTTCCCTATTTTGGAAGCTGCTCTGCTGTATTCCCTCTAGTTTATATGCTGCAAAGGCGCTCGAGTAAACCCACAGTGAACTGTGGGCTGGCAAGGCAGCGCTGCCTTTGCCTAGGACAGTCTCTGTCATGCAAAACCTTTCATTGTTCAGCCACTGCTGGCAGGCCCTTTCTGTTCTAGCTCAGTAACCACAGCTTGTTGTTTTACTACAGGTTTTAACATATGGTTTTACTTAACATTAGCTGCCTGATAAAAAAAATGAACTTTTTTTTTATTTTCCAAAACAATCTTATGTTTTTTCTACATTTAATATTTTCTATGAGGTGGTTAGATTATTCTCTGTTTTGAGCTCCTGGGATTTGTTTATTTGTGTTTTTTTAAATGCGTATCTTTTCATTTGGCCTTAAATTCCAAGTATCATCTTTTCACTTCTCTGATCTGGAATTAATTAAGGTATCTCAAGAAAAGTGTACGTCCTCCATCTTTTGACTCCTTGTGAGCCAACATGGTATGGCAGAGAAAGCCTTCTCTGGGAACTCCATGACAGGCTTCAGATTAAGTCAACCAATGTGGAACTGGGTCAATTAATTACTTTTAAAACACACCAGGCTTTGTAGATCATTAAAATAATATTGAAGTCTGTACCTGAAACAAAAGGCATGAGCCAACTTGTACCATGATGGCAAAACCACCTAATAAGTAGAGTTGGTTTATGGAGATTTGATGGAACTTATGTGCCATTCAGTCAAGTTCTCAAATTCTTCAGAATTATGAAAAGAAGGGAATGATAATTATAGGGGGTTTAGAGGCCTGAGTCAAACTGCTTATTGGCAGCTATACAAATTGCTTTTGAGCATTCCTATTCTTGTCAAATGCATTGTTTAGTATTTCAGGTTGAAAGTAGTATTGTTCTAGGTGTTTATTTCCAACAAAAATTATTTTGGAGAATAAGCAAAATTTTATGTGCTTTTTATGAAAACAATATAATGGCTATTTGAAAGCATAATTCCACATCAACTTATTTAGCACCAGCAGGCACAATTATTCTTTTTCTCTACATCATTTTCTTTTTGCCAGAACATTTTTACCTTTTTAGAAGACAAAATTATATCATACTATTATATATTACATATTATATTGTGCAGTGTGAATAAGCTAACCTGGACAAGAGCTTGCAATTACTGAGGGTAAGATTGGTACATTAAGTGCTCTGTTTCAGCTGCAATTTTCCACCTATCTTTTACTAGAATATCAATAACCTAAAAATAAATAAATAAACTTCTTAACAAGATACAAGAAATTCCAGTAATTCAGGAAAATTGTGTTATTTTTGTATACTAGGTAAAATAGTTGATATTTAAAATAAAATATAGAAGAAGTTATATATAAAACAAGTAAAAGATTAGGTTAAGTCTTAGGCTGTATTGTGGGATGTGGCAAGGTTTAGGTAGTGGTGTGACTGCCTCTATAGAAGGACGTGAGGGACTGCCCTGTGTCAGACAGAGACAGATCCAGCCAGCTCCAGTGAACCCACTGCAGGAAACAGCTGAGCCCACGAACCACGCTGGTGGCACCTCCAGGGGAACATATTTGAGAAAGGTTAAAAAATGTTGCACATCAGTGTCAGGATTGAGGGAAAAGCATGAAAAACAAAACTGTGAACACCAAGGGAAAAGAGAGAAGAAGGAGGAGGAGATCATCCAGGCACTGAAGCATCTGTGGAGGAGACCAGGCTGGAGCAGGTATTTCTCTGCAGACTGTGGAAGAGCCACACTGAAGCAGATATCTGAGCTGCAGCCTGTGGAGGTGGGACTGTCCTAAAGAAACCATGGGGGACCCACCGTGGAGCAGGCTTATCCTAAAGAATTGCAGTGCATGGGAAAGTTCTACAGTGGAATAGGAAAAAAAATGTGAGAAGAAAGGAGTGACACAGATTAAGTTATGAGCTGACCACAACTCCCATTCCCCATCCCACTGCACTGCTCAACGGGGAGGAGGAGGTAGAGGGGTAAGGAATAAAGGAGTGGCACTAAGTCTAGGAAAAAGGTGGGAAGGGGGGTGTGGAGGGAAGGTGTTTTAATCTTTCTCACTATGCAAACCTGTTTTATCTAGCAGGAAATTAAATGAATTTTCCCTAAATCACTTTTGTCTTGCCCATGACAGTAACTGGCAAGTGTTCTCCCAGTCTATATCTGAACACACAGCGTTTTTCATCTTATTTTGTCCTCCTATCCTGTTGAGGAAGGGTTGTGAGAAAGCAGCTGGGCATGTGGCAGATGGCAAAGGTCATTCCACCACATAGACTGAACTGCCCAATAGCTTTGAAGAAGTACAGGGCACCTAAAATATATACTCTCAAATGGATCCGACTCATCACAAGTACAATTAATTTATACCATTATCCAATATGATGCTTTTAAGATGTTGTTTCATATATTTATACATACATTACACACTGTATTACAACCTGAAGTGGATTTTGTTCTAATTCAGCTAAACACTGAAGTGCAAGAGTGGTTTATCATATTGTCACCTATATATCAGGCTCAGGTTTATGTAATTTTTCATGCAAGGTCTTCGAAGGATTATCTTAAAAGTTAGTTATCAACTAACTTAGAAGATAGTCATCAACCTAGATATTTCATTTTCTTTTATTATCTGTATATCCCATATCCTATCATCTTTATAAACACACAATAGCAACTTCAAAGGACTCATTGCCTGTGCTGCCTTGAGCCTATATTCTGTTGTTCTGTACACTTGGCGAACACTGTCAAAAACTTACTAAGTGATACTTAGTTTGTGCACACCTAGGAGTATAAAAAAATCTTATGTGCAGAATGTTGTATTCTCGTACGTTAAATTTTCTTTTTAAACCTAACATGCTAATGTGCAACGGATAAGGAGCATATTTTGGAATTGATAAATTCAGATGTAAAATGCATTTTTAAATCAATTCAGTGTCCTACATCAGGTGAAAGTGTGCTTTCATAGTTAAGTGGTTATATAT